>CM022301.1:598966712-598977400 GCA_011799875.1 Thinopyrum elongatum
AAATCGATCTAGTCGGCCTAACTAAACCAAAGACTCAGAGAAGAAATATGAGGCTATAAGTAATCATGCATATAAGAGATCAAAAGACTCAAATAACTTTCATGGATAAAAACATAGATCTGATCATAAACTCAAAGTTCATCGGATCCCAACAAACACACCGCAAAAAGAGTTACATAAAATAGATCTCCAAGAGACCATTGTATTGAGAATCAAAAGAGAGGAAGCCATCTAGCTACTAACTACGGACCCATAGGTCTATAATGAACTACTCACGCATCATCAGAGAGGCACCAATGAGGATGATGAACCCCTCTGTGATGGTGTCTAGATTGGATCTGCGGTTTCTGGACATTGCAGCAGCTGGAATTGATTTCTGTCGACTCCCCTAGGGTTTCTGGAATATTGGGGTATTTATAGAGCAAAGAGGCGGTGCGGGAGGCCACCGAGGTGGGCATAACCCACCAGGGCGCGCCTGGGCCCCCAGGCGCGCCCAGGTGGGTTGTGCCCCCCCTCTGGGCACCCCTCTGGTACTTCTTTGGCCCATCCTGTGTCTTCTGGCCCAGAAAATTCTTCAAAAAGTTTGGCTGCATTTGCACTCCATTTGGTATTGATTTTCCGCGAAGTAAAAAACAAGCAACTAGCACTGGGCACTATGTCAATAGGTTAGTCCCAAAACATGATATAAAGTTGCTATAAAATGATTGTAAAACATCCAAGAATGATAATATAACAGCATGGAACAATCAAAAATTATAGATACGTTGGAGACGTATCATGCTGCCATGTCCAGAAGCTTCAATGAGCTCCGCTGCATCTCCACGCTTACGCACGCAATCCCTGGAGCTCTGAATCATCGCCATCGGCTCGTCTTCCCTGACCATGGCCGCCGGACTCGATCGACGGATTCGTCGTCGTCCTGCCATCCCCGAGTCTCCTGGCCGCACCCTCGAGTCCGTTGTGAGCTCCTCTTTCATCTCCCCTTCTCCCCTGCCCATGCACATCCTCTAGGACGTAGCCCTGCCATGGCCGAGAGCTTCCCGCCGCCGCGCTTGTCGCTGCCTTCGCCAGAGAGGTCCGCTGACCAAACTGAGCTCGCAGACATCCTCCCCATGCTCTGTAGATGCCATAGAGCCCCTTTAACCACCCCCTGGTGCCCTGCAGCCTCACCGGCGTTTTCCCCGTGCCTCGGTCGCCACCACGAGCTTGCCCCCGTCGAGCTCTGACCGCCCCACAACCAGCCGCCACCTCCCCTGGATGCGGGAGGGCGAGGACTCCCTCCTAGTGCCCTCAGCGCGCCCTGCCATTGCCCCTAGCGCCACCCCGGTGAGCCGCCACTGCACTAAGGTCGTCGGCGCTTAATCCGGCGATGGTGACATGGCACAATTAGTTTTGTTGCTAAACTAACCGCAGTGACACTGACTGCTGGGCCCCGGCCCTATTAAATGTTATTAGGTTTTAATTATACCTGTTTAACTCACTGTGCCACTGACATGTGGACCCCACACGTCAGGTTTGACCCTGGTCAACCCAGTTGACTCGCTGACGCAAGGTTGACGCAGAGATGACGTTATGATGATTTATTTAATTCAGAAAATAGTTAAAACTTCTAGAAATCATAGAAATTCAACCGTAACTCCAATGGAAATAATTTATATATGAAAAATGATCAGAAAAATCCAAAGAATCTGTTTATTGCATTTTCATGCATGTTTGAACAACTTATACCTACTGATTAGGTCAAATCAATTATGGGGCATTTTAAATGCTTCTTTTGGAGTTTGAATTTGAATCTTTGATTCAAATGAACTTCAACTAACATGGTAGCATGTTGCATTAGCTCAAACACTAGCATATTGCCATGTCATGATCATGCATCATATTGTTGCATTGCTTTGATTGTGTTATCTCTTGTTTGCCGGTGTTTGTCCCCTCTCAGTGGACATTGTTCCGACGATGTGATCCATGACACTGATGAAGACACAACACTATCTTCAGAAGTGCCAGGCAAGCAAACCCCCTTGATCACTCCAATACAATCCCACTCTCTTGCTCCTGCTCTCTTTTACTACATTAGGACAACAACGATTCAATTGTTACATGTTGCGGTAGTTGAACCCATTCCTCTGCATGACCTGTCTTTGCCACAATAACTAGTTGAAACCCACTAGCATGAGTAGGAGTTGTTTGGGCCATGATGTGACTACTCATTCATGCTTACTTGTTATGCCTGCTATGCTTAGAGTTGTGTCAGGTCTGATTCATCTGGGATGGATTGGGATGGTGATGAACATGTCCTACTGTTGAGAGCTAAGTGTGTGAACATGATTTGGTAAAGGTAGCGATGATAGGCCATGTAGGAGTACATGGTGGGTGGGTTGTCTGATTGAAACCATCCTCAGGAACTGAGTTCTGTGTTTGTGATCAAAGACAACTACTACCACGCATTGGGCCCAAAACCCATGGACTCTCTCGACTTATTAATCGCCTTGATCTCTGCCCAGGAGTTGCAACTAGTTCTGGTGTTTGTAGGTAGTGCTATTTGTCTACCAAGTGGCACCCGGTACATGTGGGCTTAGGACAGACTAGGCACGGTGTACCAAGTGGCACCCGGATGGTGGGCTTGGGAACCCTGCTCACATCGTTTGGGGTCGTGATGGAAACTTCGGCCGGACTTCCTTTGCGGGTTCAGCCTCGGATAGGCGATAAAACTAGACTAGAGTCTTGTGTGGTTAGTCACCCTCGCCAGGCTTTCGCTTGAAGGTTGCCGAGATACATGAAGTGTACATGGCGGTAAGTGGCGAGTGCGTGTGTGAAGAAGTACACCCCTGCAGGGTTATAAAAGATCTATTCGAATAGCCGCGTCCTCGGATATGGACTACTTGGAACGCTTACATTGTTCATAAACAAGTTAAATGGATACTCTGAAATGCGCAAGATAAGCGTGAGTGCTATGGATGGCCTTCTCGTAGGGAGACGGGAGCCGATCCATAGTGGTGTATTGATTTGGTGAATATGTGGACTCGTGTGCGCCACCTCAAAAAAATGCTTGTAGACGTAGTACTGGTTAGCCACTGAGTCAAAGCTGGCTTGCTGTAGTCAAACTCCACTACCCCTTTGTTGATACTGATGCATATGTAGTTAGTTCTGATGTAAGTCTTGCTGAGTGCATTTGTACTCATGTTTGCTTAATTTATGTTTTGTAGAGAAGACTTCAGTCTCACTAGTAGTTCCCGGTGGGCTTCGACTTTATCTTGGGAATCCTAGACAGAGGTCTAGTTCCTATGGAGGGTCTTGTAGATAGTCAGGCTTTCTAGCCTTCTTCTTTTCAGATGTCTGTACTCAGACATGTTTATGATTCTGCTTGTTGCTTGTATGACTTGTATGTTGGGTCATGAGACCCATGTTTGTAATATCTGGCTCCTCAGAGCCTATCGAATAAATACTTTGAGTCGTAGAGTTTTGTTGTGATGCCATGTTGTATTTACACGTATCGAGCATATTGTGTATATGTTATTGAAATGCTTGGTATGTGGGGGATCCGACACCTAGTTGTTTATTTTTGGTAGCCTTCCTTATGGGAAATGCCTCCTAGTGCTTCCACTGACCCATGGTAGCTTGCTACTGCTCAATATGATGCAATGGATCAACATCTCCGAGAAGAGCAGTTGGATCATGAAGATTATGATAGTTTGTGACCACCTTTCCTCTGACCCCACGTCTTGAATCTCGGAACGAGATTCTTGTTTAGCGGGAGTGAGTTGTCAAAGACCTAGCTTAGTCCCTGCCTGTCCTTGCATCAACATCCGTGCATCATGTTAAATTCAAAGAAAATATTGAAATGGGGATGATAAACCCTAGCACTCAAAATTAAATCAAATAGGTTCTACTTAATTTTTTCTCAATGAACCAAAATGCTTTTCAAAAATGTTCTTCATTTCTGGAATAAGGTGGAAGCATCTACCAAAAATGTTGCACATTTTTCCAGGACATATTTGGGCTTTGAATTAATCTAGTAAGTATTTGAATTGGAGCTAATAAATGCTATAAATAATTTTAGAGCTCCGGTAATTCTGGAACTTTTTGTGGGGCTTTGGAATAATCCATAGTGCATCCACAATAATTTTCAGAAGCTACAAAAATATCATTTGGTTAGCAAACCAAATTCAAAACAGAAACTAAAATAGAAAACCAAAGAAAGAAAGGCTGACCTGGCTTAGCCCATCTGGCCTGGCACTGTAGCAGTCCAGCCCATCTGGCCACCACACCTCTTTCAACCTCGTGCCAGTAGGCACAAGGGCGTGGCGCCCGCACAGGAGGCGAAGCCACCTCCTGCTTCCACCGCCTGCTTCCTTCCGCGCCCTCGTTCGAGCGCCTGGAGACGCCCAGGGCCCCCTAGTCCATCTCCCTCACTCTCTGCTCTCTCCCTCTCCCTCTAGCCCCCTTCCTTGAGCTCACCCGAGAGCGTTCTGCCGTCGCCATGTTCCACCCGCGTGGCTACCGACGCCTCCTCGTCACGCTGCCATGTCCAGAAGCTTCAACGAGCTCCGCTGCATCTCCACGCCTACGCACGCAATCCCTGGAGCTCTAAATCATTGCCATCAGCTCGTCTTCCCCGACCTCGACCGCTGGACTCCATCGACAGATTCGTCACCGTCCTGCCGTCCCCGAGCCTGCTGACCGCACCCTCGAGTCCGCTGTGAGCTCCTGTTTCATCTCCCCCTTCTCCCCTGCCCGCACACATCCTCTAGGCCGTAACCCTGCCATGTCCGAGAGCTTCTCACCACCGCACTTATCGCTGGCTTCGCCAGAGAGGTCCGCTGACCAAACCGAGCTCGCAGACATCCTCACCATGCTCTGTAGATGCCATAGAGCTCCTTTAGCCATCCCCCCTCCCGTGCCCTGTAGTCTCGCCGATGTTTTCCCCGTGCCTTGGCCGCCGCCACGGGCTCGCCCCCATCGAGCTCCGGCCGCCCCACGACCAGCCGTCGCCTCCCCTGGATGCGGGAGGGCGAGGTCTCCCTCCTGGTGCCCTCAGCGCGCCCTGCCACTGCCCCTAGCACCATCCCGACGAGCCGCCCCCTCACTGCGAGGTCGCCGACACTTAATCCAGCGACGGTGGCATGGCACAATTAGTTTAGGTGCTAAACTAACCCTAGTGACACTGACTGCTGGGCCCCAGCACTGTTAAATGTTATTACGTTTTAATTAAACCTATTTAACTCACTGTGTCGCTGACGTGTGGGCCCCACACATCAGGTTTGACCCTAGTCAACCAGTTGACTCTCTGACGCAAGGTTGACACAGAGATGACGTTATGATGATTTATTTAATTCAAAAAATAGTTAAAAGTTCTAAAAATCATAGAAATTCAACCGTAACTCCAATGGAAATAATTTATATATGAAAAATGGTCAGAAAAATACAAAGAATCAATTTATGGAATTTTCATGCATGTTGGAACAACTTATACCTTGCTGATTAGGTCAAATCAATTAAGGGGCATTTAAAATGCTTCTTTTGGAGTTTGAATTTGAATCTTTGATTCAAATGAACTTCAACTAAGACGGAAGCATGTTGCATTACCTCAAACACTAGCATATTGCCATGTCATGATCATGCATCATATTGTTGCATTGCTTTGATTTTGTTCTCTCTTGTTTGCCGATGTTTGTCCCCTCGCAGTAGACATTGTTCCGATGATGTGATCGATGACACTGATGAAGACACAACACTATCTTCAGAAGTGCCAGGTAAGCAAACCCCCTTGATCACACCGATACAATCCCACTCTCTTGCTCCTGCTCTTTTTTACTGCATTAGGATAACAAGAATTCAACTATTACATGTTGCGGTAGTTGAACCCATTCCTCTGCATGACCTGTCTTTGCCACAGTAACTAGTTGAAACCCACTAGCATGAGTAGGAGTTGTTTGAGCCATGATGTGCCTACTCATTCATGCTTACTTGTTATGCCTGCTATGCTTAGAGTTGTGTCAGGTCTGATTCATCTGGGATGGATTGGGATGGTGATAAACATGTCCTACTCTTGAGAGCTAAGTGTGTGAACATGATTTGGTAAAGGTAGCGATGAGAGGCCATGTAGGAGTACATGGTGGGTTGTCTCATTAAAATCATCCTCAGGAACTGAGTTCTGTGTTTGTGATCCAAGACAGCTACTACCACACATTGGGCCCGAAACCCGTGGACCCTCTCGACTTATTAATCGCCTTGATCTCTGTCCAGGAGTTACAACTAGTTTCTTGTGTTTGTAGGTAGTGCTATTTGTCTACCAAGTGGCACCCGGTACAGGTGGGTTGGGACAGACTAGGCACAGTGGAACGGTGTACCAAGTGGCACCCTGGTGGTGGGCTTGGGAACCCTGCTCACATCATTTGGGGCCATGATGGAAACTTCGGCCGGACTTCCTTTGCGGGTTCAACCTCGGATAGGCGATAAACCTGGACTAGAGTCTTGTGTGGTCAGTCAGGTCGTGGCCGACACCCTCGCCAGGCTTCCGCTTGAAGGTTGCTGAGATACATGATGTGTACATGGCGGTAAGTGGCGAGAGTGTGTGTGAAGAAGTACACCCCTGCAGGGTCATAAATGATCTATTCGAATAGCCGCGTCCTCGGATATGGACTACTTGGAACGCTTACATTGTTCATAAACAAGTTAAATGTGTATTGATTTGGTGAATATGGGTGGACTCGTGTGCGCCACCTCAAAAAAATGCTTGTAGACGTAGTACTGGTTAGCCACTGAGTCAAAGCTGCTTGCTGTGTCAAACTCCACTACCCCTTTTGTGATACGATGCATATGTAGTTAGTTCTGATGTAAGTCTTGGATGGATTTGTACTCATGTTGCTTATATTGTTTTGTAGAGAAGACTTCAGTCTCACTAGTAGTTCCCGGTGGCTTCGACTTTATCTTGGGAATCCTAACAGAGGTCTAGTTCCAATGGAGGGTCTTGTAGATATCAGGCTTCTAGCCTTCTTCTTTTCAGATGTCTGTACTCAGACATGTTTATGATTCTGCTTGTTGCTTGTATGACTTGTATGTTGGGTCATGAGACCCATGTTTGTAATATCTGGCTCCTCAGAGCCTATCGAATAATACTTTGAGTCTTAGAGTTTTGTTGTGATGCATGTTTATTTACACGTATCGGCATATTGTGTATATGTTATTGAAATGCTGGTATTGGGGGATCCGACACCTAGTTGTTTATTTTTGGTAGCCTTCCTTATGGGAAATGCCTCCTAGTGCTTCCACATGACCATGGTAGCTTGTCTACTGCTCAATATGAGCAGATGGATCAACATCTCCCGAGAGAGCAGTTGGATCATGAAGATTATGATAGTTTGTGACCACTTTCCTCTGACCCCACGTCTTGAATCTCGGAACGAGATTCTTGTTTAGCGGGAGTGAGTTGTCAAGACCTAGGCTTAGTCCCTGCCTGTCCTTGCATCAACATCCGTGCATAATGTTAATTCAAAGAAATATTGAAATGGGGATGTAAACCCTAGCACTCAAATTACAATCAAATAGGTTCTACTTAATTTTTCTCAAGAACCAAAATGCTTTTCAAAAATGTTCTTCCATTTTCTGGAATAAGGTGGAAGCATCTACACAAAATGTGCACATTTTTCCAGGACATTTTGGGCTTTGAATTAATCTAGTAAAGTATTTGAATTGGAGCTAATAAATGCTATAAATAACTTTAGAGCTCCGGTAATTCTGGAACTTTTTTGTGGGGCTTTGGAATAATCAAGTGCATCCCCAATAATTTCAGAAGCTACAAAAATATCATTTGGTTAGCAAACCAAATTCAAAACAGAAACTAAAAATAGAAACCAAGAAAGAAAGCTGACCTGGCTTAGCCCATCTGCCTGGCACTGTAGCAGTCCGCCCATCTGGCCACCACACCTCTTTCAACCTCGTGGCCAGTAGCACAAGGGCGTGGCCCCGCACAGGAGCGAAGCCACCTCCTGCTTCCACCGCCTGCTTCCTTCCGCGCCCTCGTTCGAGCGCCTGGAGACGCCCAGGGCCCCCTAGTCCATCTCCCTCACTCTCTGCTCTCTCCCTCTCCCTCTAGCCCCTTCCTTGAGCTCACCCAGAGCGTTCGCGTCGCCGTTCCATCCCCCGTGGCTACCGACGCCTCCTCGTCACCTGCCATGTCCCAGAAGCTTCAACGACTCCGCTGCATCTCCACCCTACGCACGCAATCCTGGAGCTCTAAATCATTGCCATCAGCTCGTCTTCCCCGACCTCGACCGCTGGAACTCCATCGACAGATCGTCACCGTCCTGCCGTCCCGAGCCTGCTACCGCACCCATCCCCGAGTCCGCTGTGTAGCTCCTGTTTCATCTCCCCCCTTCTCCCCTGCCCGCACACATCCTCTAGGCCGTAACCCTGGCCATGTCCAGAGCTTCTCACCACCGCACTTATCGCTGGCTTCGCCAGAGAGGTCGCGCCAAAACCGAGCTCGCAACATCCTCACCATGCTCTGTAGATGCCATAGAGCTCCTTTAGCCATCCCCCCTCCCGTGCCCTGTAGTCTCGCCGCTGTTTTTCCCCGTGCCTTGGCCGCCGCCACGGGCTTCGCCCCCCATCAAGCTCCGGCCGCCCCACGACCAGCCGTCGCCCTCCCCTGGATGCGGAGGGCGAGTCTCCCTCCTGTGCCCTCAGCGCGCCCGCCACTGCCCCTAGCACCATCCCGACAGCCGCCCCCTCACTGCAGGTCGCCGACACTTAAATCCAGCGACGGTGGCATGGCACATTAGTTTAGGTGGCTAACTACCCTAGTGACACTGACTGCTGGGCCCCGCACTGTTAATGTTTTTACGTTTTATTAAACCTATTTAACTCACTGTGTCGCTGACGGTGTGGGCCCCACACATCAGGTTTGACCCTAGTCAACCAGTTTGACTCTCTGACGCAAGGTTGACACAAGATGACGTATGATGATTTATTTAATTCAAAAAATAGTTAAAAGTTCTAAAAATCATAGAAATTCAACCGTAACTCCAATGGAAATAATTTATATATGAAAAATTGTCAGAAAAAACAAGAATCAATTTATGGAATTTTCATGCATGTTGGAACAACTTATACCTTGCTGATTAGTCAAATCATTAAGGGGCATTTAAAATGCTTCTTTTTGGAGTTTGAATTTGAATCTTTGATTCAAAGAACTTCAACTAAGACAAGCATGTTGCATTACCTCAAACACTACATATTGCCATGTCATGATCATGCATCATATTGTTGCATTGCTTGATTTTGTTCTCTCTTGTTTGCCGATGTTTTTCCCTCAGTTTGTAATCCCCTCGACAGTACTTGTTCCGATGATGTCTCGATGACACTGATGAACCAAAACTATCTTCAGAAGTGCCAGGTAAGCAAACCCCCTTGATCACACCGATACAATCCCACTCTCTTGCTCCTGCTCTTTTTTACTGCATTAGATAACAAAATTCAACTATTACATGTTGTTGGTAGTTGAACCCATTCCTCTGCATGACCTGTCTTTGCCACAGTAACTAGTTGAAACCCACTACATGAGTAGAGTTGTTTGAGCCATGATGTGCCTACTCATTCATGCTTACTTGTTATGCCTGCTATGCTTAGAGTTGTGTCAGGTCTGATTCATCTGGGATGGATTGGTGTGGTGATAAACATGTCCTACTCTTGAGAGCTAGTGTGTGAACATGATTTGGTAAAGGTAGCGATGAGAGGCCATGTAGGAGTACATGGTGGGTTGTCTCATTAAAATCATCCTCAGGAACTGAGTTCTGTGTGTGATCCAAGAACAGCTACTACACACATTGGGCCCGAAACCCGTGGACCCTCTCGACTTATTAATCGCCTTGATCTCTGTCCAGGAGTTACAACTAGTTTCTTGTGTTTGTAGGTAGTGCTATTTGTCTACCAAGTGGGCACCCGGTACAGGTGGGTTGGGACAGACTAGGCACGTGGAACGGTGTACCAAGTGGCACCCTGGTGGTGGGCTTGGAACCTGCTCACAATCATTTGGGGCCATGATGGAAACTTCGGCCGGACTTCCTTTGCGGGTTCAACCTCGGATAGGCGATAAACCTGGACTAGAGTCTTGTGTGGTCAGTCAGGTCGTGGCCGACACCCTCGCCAGGCTTCCGCTTGAAGGTTGCTGAGATACATGATGTGTACATGGCGGTAATGGCGAGAGTGTGTGTGAAGAAGTACACCCCTGCAGGGTCATAAATGATCTATTCGAATAGCGCGTCCTCGGATTGGACTACTTGGAACGCTTCACTTGTTCATAAACAAGTTAAATGGATACTCTAAAATGCACAGATAAGCATGAGTGCTATGGATGGCCTTCTCGTAGGAGACGGGAGCCGATCCATAGTGGTGTATTGATTTGTGAATATGCGGACTCATGTGCCACCTCAAAAAAATGCTGGTAGACGTAGTACAGGTTAGCCACTGAGTCAAAGCTGGCTTGCGCATTCAACTCCACTGCCCTTTGTTGATACTGATGCATATTGTTAGTTCTGATGTAAGTCTTGCTGAGTGCATTTGTTACTCACGTTTGCTTAATTTATTTTTGCAGAGAAGACTTCAGTCTCACTAGTAGTTCCAAGTGGGCTTCGACTTTAGCTGGAATCCCAGACAGAGGTCTAGTTCCTATGAGGGTCTTGTAATAG
>CM022301.1:598977425-598995559 GCA_011799875.1 Thinopyrum elongatum
TCAGGCTTTCTAGCCTTCTTCTTTTCAGATGTCTTTACTCAGACATGTTTATGATTCTGCTTGTTGCTTGTATGACTTGTATGTTGGGTCATGAGACCCATGTTTGTAATATCTGGCTCCTCGGAGCCTATCGAATAAATACTTTGAGTCGTAGAGTTTTGTTATGATGTCATGTTGTATTTACACGTATCGAGCATATTGTGTGTATGTTATTGAAATGCTTGGTATGTGGGGGATCCGAGACCTAGTTGTTTATTTTTGGTAGCCTTCCTTATGGGAAATGCCTCCTAGTGCTTCCACTGAGCCATGGTAGCTTGCTACTGCTCCGGAACACATGGATTGACCGGCATGTGTCCTTCTTTGCTCCTGTGTCTGTCCCTTTGGGGAAATGTCACGCGGTGTCTACCGGAGTCCTGATAGCTTGCTACAGCCCGGTTGCACTCGCTGCTGACCGACACGTGCATTGTTGGGTCATGTATGCCTGTCCCTATAAGTTTGTGCCACCTTGGGTTTATGACTAGTCATGTCGGCCCGGGTTCTCTGTCACATGGATGCTAGCGACACTATCATATACGTGAGCCCAAAAGGTGCAAACGGTCCCGGCCTAGGTAAGGCTGTAGCCGTGGGAATACCCTGCGTGAGGCCGCAAAGTGATATCATGTGTTACATCCTATATCGGTGTGACTTAGGATCGGGGTCCCGACAGCTTTGGTAGCAGAGCTTGATTGCCAGTAGGATTACCAAGCCAAACTGGTTGAAGTCGATTCTAGAAATGCTTTAGTTATATAAGGGAATTGATTGTGGATGGGAACGTAAGGCTCTTTTTTTACTCCTTATCCCTGTGTCATTCTGATTCTGAGTCACCCTCATCTTTTCTACGGGGTTAAGAAACTAGGCCTTCTCATCTATCTATCAGGATAATGAGTCACTATGCTAGAGACTTATAGGAATGATGGATTCGAGTCCCAGTTCAGTTTCTAGTACTTCTGTGTTTTAACAGTTGGTCTCGGAACCTTGGTATTGTGATGTTGAGTGGTTATGCCACCATTTTGCAGGATGTCTCAAAATCTTTTTGAGCATTTACAACCATTATGCTGTCCGAGTTATCCCAGGTTTCTAAGCAATCTGATGCATTTGCAAATCTTTCACCTGTTTCTGATGTCCTTTTAGGCCAGGTTAACCACACTAATTGGTGTGTTGAGGCACTCCGTTGCCTCGACATATATGTTGAAGTTATCAGGAGACTAAGATATCTTAGAGTACCACCTAGAAATCTAGACATGTTTTGTGTTCTCATTGTGATGATTCTGGCCACCATTCTTGAAAGCATCTTGTGATGTTAATTACTTAGTAGGTATTCTATTTCTGGGTTCTTGAACCCAAGATTCAATCTGCTCATTCCTGTTGATAGTTTTGCTTGTTCCTTTAGGATAATAGTAACCTTTGTGATAGTCCTCAAGGTTCGTGGTTAATCATTCTGCCAATACCATGAACCAATATGATAGAAGTTCTTTTGGACCAAAGGATCACAACCAGAGTGCTCTTGATGAGATCTCGGTTCTATATTGTGAATCTGCATGTCCTAGCTTTCTGCATGGGTTATCCAGAAGAAATATGTTGAACTTGTTTGACATACTAATCTGTGCATCCACAACTCAAAAAGTCATGTGTTCCTTTGAGTTGTCCATCTTCAGTTGTATTCCGACTTTAGTCTATCAGTTGATAGTCAAGAGTATGCCATGCATTCGTGTCATCGATGCCTATTATTCTTATGGTTTGTCAAGTCATTCTATTTCGGAATGGCTAGGAGAAACAAAATCCAGTACCTCATCCATTTTGTAGGATTGGGTCAAAGCAGTTGTATTCTGCAGATAAGAATGCCAATCCAGATTTTGTTCTGTTCTACCTCGGAGTATTACCTTCCTTATGTCAAATGGTACTTAGAGGAATCCAATGGCTTTGCAATTTAACAGGAGTGAGCTTGGTATAAATTTCATCTAGTGTGCAAATTTGTAGCTCATTTGAAGAAACTTTGCAATGTAAATATTTCAAACCCAAGAAATGGGCAGAAATGGTTTTGACAAGCTTTGATCAATTTAGCTTGTTCTCCAACTTGTTCCACTTGATGCGGGTGATGCTCATGACCATCTGCCAATGTGGTAAAAATTTGAGATCAATGGGAGAAAGTTGCCAATGTAACTTTGTCAAACCCTAGAAATGGGCAAAATTGGTTTTGGCATACTTTGACCAAGCTAATTTTTTCTCCTTGATGCGCCACTTGGCCTAGATGAATATTTAGACCATTTTAGCAGGTGTACCAAGTTTGAGCTCATTTGGACATGTTTAGCAATGTAAAGTTGCTCAAACTAGAAAATGGACAGAGATTGTTTTGAGGGAATTTGATGATGTTATCTTGTTCTCCAAGACAGGAGACTTAGCAAGATCATCAAATATGGCATTTGACATGCTAGAATTTCCTTGGAATTTAGGGTGAATATTTCCTTTGAAAATATTTTAAAATCTTGAAATATCCAGAAAGCTAATTGAGAGTTTTGACCAATATTTTGAGCTATGAAAGAGAGAGAGTTTCTAGAGGTAGAATTAATATGACTAGGGTGAGATCTGGCAAAAATTTGAGCTAAAGGAGAATCCATTTGGTACCCCAATCATTGACCACAAGATTTAGGCAGAAGGTGTTTCATGGTGAATAGAGGTACTTAGATGAATCCAATGGCTTTGGAATTTAACAGGAATAAGGTTGGTATCAATTTGAGCTAGTGTGCAAATTTGTAGCTCATTTGAAGAAACTTTGCAATGTAAATATTTCAAACCCTAGAAATGGGCAGAAATGGTTTTGACAAGCTTTGGTCAATTTAACTTATTCTCCAACTTGTGCCACTTGATGGGGATGATGCTCATGACCATATGGCAATGTGGTAAAAATTTGAGATAAATGAGAAATTGCCATGATACTTGTCAACCCTAGAAATGGGCAGATTGGTTTGTCATAGTTTGACCGAGCTAATTTTTTCTCTTGATGCACCACTTGTTCTAGATGAATATTTAGACCATTTTAGCAGGTTGTACCAAGTTGAGCTCATTTGGACATGTTTAGCAATGTAAGGTTGCTCAACTAGAAAATGGACAGAGATTGGTTTTGAGAGAATTTGATGATGTTATCTTGTTCTCCAAGACGTGAGACTTGGCAAGATCATCAAATATGGCATTTGTGACATGCTAGAGTTTTCTTGGAATTTATGGTGAATATTTCCTTTGCGAAAGCTTGAAATATCCAGAAAGGTACTTGAGGGTTTTGACCAATGTTTTGAACATGACAATGTGTTGAAACTCTTATATATGGACAAATAATGCCTCAAATTGAACATACTGATAAAACACACTAATATTAAACAATAGGAAAAAGAATCACTAAAAAATCTATTTTTAAACTAAAGTTATTCACAAACTAGTGACTCACACATATTTCGAAGAATTCAAATTTGAACTATTCAAATTTGAAAACTACTGGCACTAACAGAAAGTTTATATCTTTTTTTTTTGACCTAAAACAAAAAGATTCACTCAAATACTCTAAATATTTGCTGTAAGTAGAAACAAAAGTAAAAAAAATAAAGCAAAAAACAAAAACAGAAAACATGAAAACACCTATAGTCCCGGTTTCCACTACCAGCCGGGACTAAAGGTCCTTCTCCCATGCGTAATTTGGGCTGCCGAAAACAGACGGTCGAGGGTATATAACCTGACACTTAGCGTTCCGGGGCCAGCCACCGCCCGGCAGACAGATCAAACACCACACCGCCAGGCCGCTCGTCTTCAACCTTCGAAGCTGGAGATCGCCGACGTCGTCCCGCTCGCTCCTGCCCCTCCCCGAGCCTGCTGAGCATCGCCTCGACCTCGTGGTGAGTCCCCCTCCGTTTCCCTGGCGATTCCGTGCCTGTAGCCGCCCACGGTCGACGGCGCCATCCACGCCCACGCCCACGCTCGAATGCGCCGCCCATGCCCATGCCCCAAACCCTGGGCCAAAAGGACCCCGGCCCCCTAGCGCATTTTCGGCGGAGGCCGGCGTGGCTCCGCCGCTGTTTTGGCCACCGCCGGCGCACCGCGTGGCCGCCGTCTACAACCTCTGTTTTGCTTTATGTTTTTTACTTTTTTGTACTTCTAAAAAATTCTAAATATATATATTAAGAAAAACAATCTACATAAAACATTTGAGGAATTTTGACCAAGCATTTGAAAATTGTTAAATGTTTATAGAGAAAATGTTTCTCATGAATGCAGAAAACATTTTATCAAAAAGACGTTAATCAATCATTTGAAAATCAATTGAAGAAGAATTACAAAAATCTTAATAAAGCATTTAAAAATGTTAAATTTGCATAAAAAAGTTGATCATGTATTAAAAATATTTTAATGTTGTATTTGCAAAATATTGATCAAGCATTTGAACTAACAATTATAGAACAAAAGTTTGTCATGTATTCAAAACGTGTTAATATCTTATTTAGAAAATGTTAATCGTGTCATGCTTAGTGATGCATCTATTTGCTTTAAATTTCTTTGCCAGGCTGCCAGATTTCTCCGCCACGGTCGCTGTCGTCCGGCCGCCCCTGAGCCTCGCCGCCCTGTCCACTTGCTTCGCCCGCGTCTGCTACGCCTCCTGCAACCTCTATGGTCGTCGTCGATTCCGGTGCCGTCGAGCCTCCCCGAGTCCACGTCGCACCTCTGCAGGCTGCCGGTGAGCACCCGTGGTGATCCCCTCGCTTCCCTGCCCCTCCCCGTGCCCGTAGCTGCTGCTGCCACAGTAGGCGAAGCTCGCCACCACCTCCCTTGGTCGCCGCCGTTACTCCGGTGACCAAAAGTCTAAGATAAAATTTTGTATGTGATTAATCCAAAGAACTAGTGCTTCAAGTGACATTAAAAAACTAAGTTTGTATGTTATATTATATGTCTAGTGCTTCATATTACTAGTGTTTCATATTTACATACACGATCATATATGCGCCGTCGAGCCTCCCCCGAGTACACGATCATGTTATATTAAATGTGTTCCTATTTTTATATGATCGTTGGGGGGCCTGCCCCCGCTCGTCCCCCTGTCTCCGCCCCTTTCTTTCATCTGTCCGGAAAATGCCAAACGCTGGGAAAACTCCTCCGAATGTTTTCCCCCTTCTTCGGTATCGTGTAGTACTGCGATAGGTCACCATTAGCACTGCCGGGAAGACCCCTTCGGATGTTTTCCCCCTTCGCCGGTATCGTCTAGTACTGCGATAGGTCACCACTAGCACTGCCGGGAAGACCCCTTCGGATGTTTTCCCCCTTCGTCGGTATCATGTAGTACTGCAATAGGTCATTGCTAGCACTGCCGGGAGGACCCCTCTGGATGTTTTCCTCCTTCGCCGGTATCGTGTAGCTAGTACTGCGATAGGTCACCACTAGCACTGCCAGGAAGACCCCGTCGGATGTTTTCCCCCTTCTGATTTACACTTGATGAAATCTGCTATGTCTCAAACTGCATGAATTAAAACTTGCCATGTTTACAGGATGTTAGTTGCATGAGCTCAATCCACATCATATCTCCATGTCATGATCATCATATCATATTGTTGCATTGTTGTGTATTGATTGCATCTCTGGTATTGTTCTTCTCGATACTATGATTCAGTTTTTACTTATTGAATGCATCCTAATTGTTTTATCTTTCTTCTGGATTAGTTAAGCTATGTACGATAGCGGCAGAGACGACCATGATCAAGAGGATATCATCTTCAACATGATACGCTCCTCCCAAAACCCAGAGAATGAACCAGATGACGGCTCACAATATCTGAACGAGTCCAGTGAGGGAATTGAGGAAGAACCAAGAGACAAAGGGCACACAAACAATGCTGGTGAAGGAAATGTTCTTCAATTAACAAAGTCCAGTGAGGTATATATATAGAAGGCCTCTGGTGATCATTACATGTATTAATTGATTTGTATATATATATATTACCGAATCTTTCTTCTTTTAGCCCTCTGGATCGAGCAAATCTTCTACAAGGGTACGAGGACAGGCCAAAAAGTTGCCCGATGGCATAAAGTACAACATCGATGAAGTCAAAGTAGATGGCGAACCGATTGCTCCTGGAAACAATGCCCGCAAATTTATAAGTCAATGGAGTTATTGTTTAGGGACAACATACCGATCACCGTTCAAGAATGGAATAAGCCAAAGATAGATCGAGGAGTTAGTTTTGTCGACGAAATATCGAAAAAAATTCTTTGGGATACGCTCATGTCACATTTCAACCTACCAGAGGGTTTCACAGATCGCGAACGGTTGAAAGTCAAGCAGTTTGCTCTTAAGAAGGTGGCCACACAATTAGAGCTAGAAGAAAAGATTATACAGTGACTACCTCAAGGGAGAAAAGAAGACTCCAGAATTCACTGGAGCACTAGAGAAGGTATAAGATCACTGGGACTTATTTGTGCAGTACAAGGAATCAGAAGCAGCTAAAGAACGGTCGAGAAAAAAATAAGATTAATGCTCCCAAAAAAGAGAATCACCATGTTCTGGGGCTAGGTGGCTACAAGACTGGCGTGCCTAAGTGGGAAGAATCTGAGGCCAAGATGATTGCTGCAGGGGTCACTCCAAAAACAGCGGGTTGGCCCGAGAGGTCCAGGAATTGGTTTTATGCGCATGGGGGAAAGTTGGACCCAAAGACAGGGGAGATTATTGAAAAGGCAAGTCTTAGAACAGCCTCGGACGCTTTAATTCAAGCAATAAAAGATGTTAGAACAGGGGGGTTCCAGCCCGAGAGAGAGAATGATGAGCTTACACGCACCCTCGGGAATCCTGTACACGAAGGATGAACATGGGGCAAAGGCGTTGTTCCGTGGGTTGACGGGTTTTTGGAGTGGAACGACACTTACAGAAGCTGTGCGAGAAAGAGGAAGCAGGATGCAGACCGGCTTCAAAAGGTAGAATCAAAGAACACGGAGTTGGAACGCATTTTAATGCGGTAGCAGGAGCAGATCGACACAATTAGCCAGTAAAGGGCATCTCAGTGGTAGGAGCAAGCAGATCCAGCATTGTATAGTACCGTCCCATCTATGCCAAAAAGCAGCGTGGTTTCCACGAGGGTCCCGGCCGATGATGCACTATTGGCTTGCTACCCCGTGGATGATATCAAAGAGACGACAAGTTGTGAGATGCACATGAAAATGAAGAACATATCCATGAAGGTGGCGGTCGGCTTTGCTTTACCGAATGCACCTGAAGCAACCATCCATGGCAATCCGATTCCAGTTGGCTATGCTCGTGTCGGGGTGGATGAAGTTATGTCGGGATATGACTCACTAGAGCTTGACTTTCTTGGAGGTCAAGGGGAGCAGACACTGGGAGAAGACATATGTGGTGTCATTGTATGGAGAAAGGAATGCATTGTGTTTCCAAACTCAGTGCCAAGGCCACCGACTCCTCCGAGTAGCAAAACACCTCTAAGTCCGCCACGTCAGCTGACTCCACCCCACCCCGAGACGGAGCCCAGCGCGAGTTCGCCATATCGATCTCTACCACGTCGGCCGACTCCACCCCTTATGTTCCAGCAGCAGGGCCAAAAGCGGAAGAGAGCACAACAGAAAAAACCCGAGCCTCCTGCCAAAAAGAAGTTAGCTTACGATATGACTGAGGAGGAAACCGGAGCGACCGTGGCTTCCAAAGTGAAGGCCCATTTTGCACCGAAACCGCCCCCGACGTGTAACACCCCAAAAATATTTCTTTTTGGACTTCCAAAACCTTTCCCTTAAAATCAAATATTTTTGAATTATTCTTGCTATTTTTCTCTTCATAGCCCTTTTATTTTGAAAATTATTCTCAACTTTAATGGGTTTTCAAATTCTCTTTAGAGGTTCTGTTTTCAAAGGTTTAAAATTTATTTGGAGGTTTTTAAATAGTTTCATTCAAAAAAAAAGTTTTTGGGAGTGACTTAATTTTTTTTCAAAAGGAATGGCTCTTTTCACTTCTCTCTAACCCTTCTAAAATCCATCCAACAATTTTCTTCCACTCCAACTTTATCCCACAAGTCACTCACATCATCTAGGACAGAATCCAACTCTCTCCTACCCCACAAAAATATTTTTCACAATCCAAATAAATTCCAAAGTTGGAATTCATATTAACCATCATTTCTTTGGTTTACAAAGGAACCACAATTTCCACAAGGTTTCTACCTCCACCAAAATTATCTCAGCAAATACATGGTATCCACAACCCATTTCTCCAAAGACATGGGGTACCACAGTTCAAAAATTTCAAATTCCACTCAATTTAAATTTGGACCAGATTCAATATTTCTGATCCAAACATATTTTTAAATGCTCCAAAAATTCCCAAACTTTACCAGGCCCTCTCATATGTATCAGCACATCACCACAAATATTCCTCAAAATTTTAAAAATCCCCAGCACTCTCTGCCTTACACCCATATGAGCAATCAGTGCACTGTTCATAAATGAAAGAAATTCAGTTAACTGAATTGGTCTTTAGGCAACAGAGGGAAACGGTGCCGTGCACCCCTCCCCTTCCTTCTCCTTCACGGCGACGCCAAGATCATCAATGCCTCGCCCTTCCCTGGCCCACTCCGCAGTCACTCCTCGCCGGTGAGCTGGCGGCTGGCCGGTGCAATGCCCTGCACCGTGCTCATCCGCGACGGACGAGCAGAGTCACCTCGGCCACCAACTTCCATTACTGCGCCACAGCCTCCCCGCCTACCTCCTGGCCACGCGTCGCCCCTCTGTGCGCCATCGCCGCACCACCCCAAACCTCTGGACCCGTCCCGGCAGTCACTGGAGTTGTCCTCGCCGCCGCACCCTTACGGTACTCGTCCCCTGGATGAGGCCGAAGCGCTCGGCCTCGATCGCGCTGGCATCTCCAGAAGACTCCGCCGCCCTCATAAACCCCTCACCGTCCCTGACCACCGCCCAAACCTACCTAGCCGACCACCATAACTCCGGCGTGATCCGAACCTCGCCGACCGCCTCGGATCGCCTATAAAAGGCCCTCCCGAGCTCCAGTCTCCTCACCCATCGCCTCCACCACCTCCCAATCACCGTCCCAAGCACTCACCTGACCTTGGGGAGGTCTTCTTCTTCCGCTCCGACCACCACTCTGCCGCCTCTGTCCCCGTTTGGTTCGACGTCATTAGGCCACCACCACCACTCAAATCTTGCCATTAGCCATATTATCCACCAAACCATCAATTCCGTGCTCCAATTTCACTGCCCGAGCCCTCTCCGGCGAGTTCCAAAACCACCGAGCCACTGTCCGCCGCCGTTGACCTCGCCAGCGTTCAGGTGCTCTCTGGCGACCACCACCACTTCCCTCTGACGCGGCACTCCGCCCTGGTCACGTTCCGACCATCATCAGCTGCAGGAACCCCGGTGATCGCCGCCGGCGACCGCCGTCACTTCTCTGCCTCGCGCGCGATCGGGTTCAAATTTGAACCTAACGGGTGGGCCCCCACCCCGCGCGGTCCGTTTCTTTTTTTTCCTCTGTTTTAAACGAAGGCGTATTCTGCTTTTTACGCCTTCTTCGTTGGAAAATGTATTACAGCCGAAGCATTTTCTGTTAAACTGTGCAGGGACTGCTGTTTTATAGAAAAGCCCCTGGTTTTGAAAGTTTAATAACTTTTAAACCACAACTCTGTTTGAGTTGAACTTTTTTTTGAAATTCTTATTTTTCCCTCTAGTTTTTTTGGTATTTATTTAAAAAAAACTTGAGACAACTTTTTTTGCACTTTTGTCAAATTTTTTATTTGAGATGAATTTGAATATTTTCAGAAAAAGAAGAGGGAAATCTTGCCGAGAATTGCGAAGGGTTTTCACCTGACTACTTTGGACAAGGCAAGCATTATTGAACTTGGGATACGGTGATTGCATTTGCATGTTTGCATCGGTTGGAGTTGCACCACATATATCACAAGTGCATGCATGTTCGGTCATATCACATCTTGCTCATATCTTGCACTTCACTCAAGGAAAGAATCTTTCTAACATGGTAAAGTTGTGAGTATTCAGGAGAGAGTCTCCTGCCTTGGACGTGCCGGTGGGCACGGGCCATTATTTTTGACACGGTCGTGTCATGTGGCTTATGTGGAATATCCCGGTGATGATAATTAACACCTCCTGAGTCGGCCTAGATCGAGTCTTGCTCCGTTACATCTAGCTGGATACCGTGCTGCCACGGGCCCTTCCGCAAGGAAGGTGCGGCTGAGTAAGTTGTTAACCCCTGTCCAGGTACACACCGTACAGAGGGCCACAATGAGGGTTTCCAAAGGCCTTGGACTAAATCCTGTCATCGGGTCAGGGGGCATGGGTGTTTCCGGTTGTGTACGAGAGGGGGGGAACCCCTTGGAATCCACGCGTATTGATAGTGATCCCATGCAGGACGTTGGTCTCTCCGTCTTAGTGTTTTTCTTGAACGATGCTTTGGGTGATTCCTGGCATCCGGAAAGTTAATCTGGTGTGTGTTGGTCAGGTGTGTTTTCAACCCAAAGACCGTAGTGGGAATTAGCCAGTGCCACGGTACTGACTAAAGGAATGCCATGCACGTGGGTAAAGAGTACACCCTCTGCAGAGTTAAGCCTATTCGAATAATCGTGTCCTCGGTCAAAGGGCGTAGCTGGGTGGGTCAAGTGTCGGTCCCGGTGTCGGTCTCCGAAGGAAAACATTTAATTTGGACACAAACTATTTTTGCAGGATATTATTGTCATCGCTAGCACTGTCTTGGTTGTTTTGAATAATATTACTATGATTATTCCATGATTATGCAAATTATTAAGGACTAACCGTTTCTCTTATTTTATATTTCCTGAGTGTCTCAGGGGCTGGCTAGACTACCCCGGGCACTCGATTTTATTTTCAAGACCTCTCGTGGCGTCTCTCGAGTTAACAGGTGGTTTATCTCGCCACTACTCTTGTAGACACCCGATTGGCGTTTCTCTTCAAGTCCGACCGTGGCATCACTTGACGCCCGATAGGCATTTCTTTTCAAGACCTCTCGTGGCGTATCCCGAGTTAACAGGCAGTTTATCACAGCACTACTCTTGTGGACACCCGACTGGCATTTCTTTTTCCTGAATGTCACTTGGGCTGGCTAGACTACCCGTGGCATTCACTTGCTTTTATTTTCAATAAGACTGGTTATGGCTAACATGTTTTATTTACTTCCACATCATTTTATAATTATGTCATGACCAAGATTATAGTCAGCATGAGCACGTTATCTTGATCCTACATGAGCATATGCATTCATTATATCTTTTGTTCATAATGTTTGCGAGTACATTCCAACGTACTCACTAGCTTGTCCCTGGCTATTTACTTGGCCAGACCTGGAGGAGGATTGCGCTAGCGAGCCCGACGCTTAGAGGAGTCCCAGTCAGTCAACCTGTGAGATAGGAGTCTACCACATGTAACATCCGCCGAGCTTCCGCTACACCAATAAAATAGTCAAGCCTCACTCTGATGCTTGGCTCTATGTTATTGTACTAGTATTGTATCACCACCACACCACTGTCATATTCCACCACTGCCATATATTGGCAAGTTTGTAATAATGTTGTTGAGCTCTCAGACTCAACCCTGTGTAATATTATCTTGTACTGGTTATCTGTATCAAGGAAGTCCACCAGATTGTGTTGATCTTGGGGCTGGTGTGACTTAGGGCTTTTCTGTGATTTATTCCAGAAAGGGGCCCGACAGACCTTGGTATCAGAAACAGGCAGACTGTAGGAAACCCTAGGCACGATCGCTAGCACTCGAGTCAGTACTAACATTTTTAGCATGCATTTCATGCATTGTAGCAAATTCTCCTTAGTCATCATATTCTTTTGATATAACCTGTTGTGTTTGCATCCTGGGGGGGGGAGATTTATTTTCAGTCTCTTAAAAAATTTATTTGTTGTCTTTATAAATTCTTTTCTCATCTGTGTTACACAAATACCCCCAGAAAGAAAATGCATCGCCCCTGGACCCGTTCTATGCCAAATCCGCCAGAGAGCAACCATGGACAAATGGGAAATAATTTTACACAAGGACAGAGTAGTCAACAGGACAGTGACACAACATTTTCACAAGTGTGCCGTCTATATGAACAAAGCCAACAACAGCACCAAGAGATGATGCAGCATTTAATCAATATGGGAAATCACCAAGGGCAAAATCAGAATAGGTCAAAATTATCTGAGCTCCAGAAGACCAATCCTACTGTGTTTTCTCACACCGACAAACCATTGGAGGCAGATGATTGGCTACGTGATATTGAAAGAAAATTGGTTATTGCCCAGTGTACGGATCATGAAAAAGTGCTTTATACCCCATACTATTTTTCTGGTACAGCCGCATCATGGTCTGTTTTCTGAATTTCCCATGCAATAAAAAATGACCCAAAAATAAAAGTTCTCAGAATGCTCTGAAAATTAAATACGATTTTTTTATGAATATTTCTGAATTTTTGATGCAAATAACATCACAGGGGGGTGCACCAGGTGGGCACAACCCACCTGGGTGCGCCAGCACCCCCAGGCGCGCCCTAGTGGGTTGTGGTACCCACGTGGGCCCCCTCACTTATCTCTTTAGCCCATGTCACCACCTACCTCCAGAAAAAAAATCACCATTGCTCTCTCTCTCGTGTTCTTGCTCTCAAACCCGCGGATTTTGATCTCTTTGCTCGAAGCTCCGTTTCCGAAACTGTTTTGGGGGATAGCTACTTGGTATGTGACTCCTCCATTGGTCCAATTAGTTTTTGCTTTAGTGGTTTATATTTTGAATAATTAGTTACTCTTGGTGCTACTGTAGATGAGCTTGCATGTTGAATTCGTAGAGTTCTAAGTAGTTTGAATGCTTGATATGGCCTCTATGCATCCCTATGAGTAGTTGCTATCAATCTTGTGAAGTTTTGTTGAGAAAAATTTTGGGGACTAAAAATTTCAGAATTTTGTTCATAGGAAAAAGATGAGTTTCTTTAGGAAGTTTGCTTCTAAGAAGAACTCCAAGGGAGTTATTGGGGAGTCGTCGGACAATGACCTCCACACTCGGAGAATGGCGGAGGTACGGCCATGTGAATGGCCGCATAACCCATTCATGGATGGAGCCAGAATCCGCCAAGAGTTTGCACAATTTGCTGCTAATGGCAGCCTCACCGACTTCATTGCAGCTGAGTGTGAACAGTTTAATCTCCTCACAAACTCCTTTGTGCAAAGTTTTCATTTCTTGAGTAGGAATAATCCTCCTGAGGTGTAGTTTAATTTATATGCTGAAACCCATCTGATACCACTTACTGAATTTGGTGACATATGCTTGATCCATTCTGATAGGGAAATAAGGGAGCCTAGGCCTGCAGAGTTTGAGGATTTTTACCGCACTCTGTCAGTAGGGGATGAGAGAGGGGTGTCGAGTGTCACCGCCACTAGCTTGCAGTTTCCTTCAGTGCATTATTTTGCTTTGTTCATTGCGAAGTATTTACTTGCTAGAGAGAAGGTTGGTGCACTTAGTGCCCCCGACTTCGCTGTTTTACACCATGCACTCTACGGCGACAACACTTATAGCTTGGGAGCTATTGTGGCACGTCGCCTCCACATTAACCGATCCAAAGGCAAACTTTATGGTGGTATTTACGCTACTCGCTTAGCGAGTCATTTTAATGTTCAGATACGGAAGCATGATCATCCTTTACCTAAGGTCTACCTAGATCGCCAGGCTATGGCAGCTCATCAATTTATTGATGGCGAGAACACCACTATTGATGTTCCTTACAACCTGGTTTTCAGTATTAATACTCATGATATTATTCCATTGCCTGCACCTGCTTTGTTTGATTATATTGCCAGGAGAGGATACACGATCATTCCAGAGGACATCGTCACCTACCGGAATGCCTAGGCAGTTGCAGAGGAGGAGCCTCAGGAGTGGGACGCTCAGGTGCCCGCTCCACAACACTTCAACATAGGACCTAATGGCTACTACGAGTGGTGATTACCAAGCTAG
The DNA here is from genome assembly GCA_011799875.1 of Thinopyrum elongatum. NCBI lineage: Eukaryota > Viridiplantae > Streptophyta > Magnoliopsida > Poales > Poaceae > Thinopyrum > Thinopyrum elongatum. The sequence continues at coordinate 598,991,472 of CM022301.1, forward strand.
GACAAAAGCCTAAGCTTGGGGGAGTACGTATTTCCACCGACATTACATTCATTGTTCACACATCTCATTCCAGTTATCGGTGTCCACACTTTTTCATTGTATCATCCATGCTAGATTTTTTTTTTGCTTTCTTCTTGTGTGTTTGAAAAACTTTGAGAAAATCCAAAAAAATGTTTCTTGTTTCTTTTCGGTTTTTTCTTTTTAGTGTAGCTAGTTGTAGTATTTAAAAAGAAAACACAAAAAGATTTCTCGATTTTTCTTTTGCTTGTTGGGAGCTCTCCCGTGTAAATAGTTTTTCTCGTTTTTGTTTTTCTTTCTTTAATTTGCTTTCTTCCAAAAAAACCAAAAACTCCAAATATATTTCAGTGTGTTTCTCTGAATTTCTTTTCTGGTTATTGAGTCATACCGAGGAGAAGACCATGATGAAAATGTTGAGTGGCTCTCATATGCATAATTGTTGATCTAACAGAGAGCCTATATCTTCTCCTTTTGAATAAAATGTTTGCAGATTCCAGCTTAGTCCACGGCACTCTTGCACTATTATCATTTTCATATCATTCGGTCGTGTAAGTGAAAGGCAATAATGACGATATTTGATGAACTAGCTGTGGCAGAGAGAAATGGGTATGAACTCAACTTGTTCTGTTTTTGTAAATATGTTTAAACTAGTATCCATGATTCAGCCTATTATGATTAAACATGTTTGGAATGACCATTAGAGATTATAGTTTCTCATGCCATGCTTAAGTAGCTAGGAGTGGATAACAATTTATCTTGGATGTCAACATTGCGTTAAATGATCGTGATGTGGTATGATGATATGGTATCCTCCTCTGAATGTTCGAGTGGCTTGAATTGGCACATGTTCATGCATGTAGTTGAATCAAAACCAACATAGCCTCTATGATATTTATGTTCATGGTGTTCATATCCTACTCATGCTAGTATCCAATGTTACTTATGCATAATGCATGTTCATGACCGTTTTCGCTCTCTAGCTGGCCGCTTCTCAACCTATTTGCTAGCCTTCGCCCGTACTAAGCGGGAATACTGCTCGTGCATCAAAATCCTGAAACCCAAGTTATTCCAGATGAGTCCACCATACCTACCTACATGCAGTATTACCTTGCTGTCCTAAGTAAATTTGCATGTGCCACCTCTAAAAACTTCAAATAAATATCCTTTTTTGTGTGCCTAGACTGTTCATAGAGCGACAAGAGGTAGTCAGTATCTTCCATGCTAAGCGGGTTATTCTCATGATGAGTGTTTATTCACTCGTCTTTGCACGAGAGGGGCGGTAATAGGGATTCCCAGTCCCGAATTCAAATTGCAAATAATAAAACAAAACTCCCCCAGGACTGTTGTTGGTATGGACGGTACCCGTGGATTCGGATCAGCCATGGAGTGTGTTTGTTGGTGGAGGGGGAGTAAACCTTTACTTTTATCGCTTGGGAACCGCCACTAATGTGTTAGCATGGAAGATATCAATAGCTAATGGTCGCGAAGTAAACAAGAAGGATGCATTTCTCAAAATTTCATTTACCTCTATTTTAAAAACTTGAGCTCTGGCACCGCTGCAAATCATTGCTTCCCTCTGCGAAGGGGCTATCTATTTACTTTTATGTTGTGTCATCACCTTCTCAAATATGCGCCAGATCCTGAGAGCACTATGGTCATCCTCATGCATTGTGTGTAGCTAATGTTGGGTGCATCATGACTGGATCTTTTCTACCATGAATTACAATATTTAGTCGCTGCTTGAACTTTGGAGGTGCTCTGCATTTATGTTTTGCAGTCTCAGAAAGGGCTAAGGAGCTACCACTATTGTCATATTATATCATGGTTGTTTTGACAAAGTGTTGTCATTTGAGATATCTTATTATTGCTCGCTAGTTGATTATGCCATTGATATGAGTTAATATAATTTCTAAGAGTTATTGTCGACATGGTTAGTTATAATCTTTGCTGAAAACCTGGGGTGCTACTTATGCTTATTTATGTAAACAAGAGCAAAAGAGTTCGTAAAAGTTTTTCTTTTCCACTTTCAGTTTATCAACTGAATTGCCTGAGGACAAGCAAAGGTTTAAGCTTGGGGGAGTTGATACGTCTCCGTCATATCTACTTTTCCTAATGCTTTTCCTCTTGTTTTGGACTCTAATTTGCATGATTTGAATGAAACTAACCCGGATTGACGTTGTTTTCAGCAAAACTACCACGGTGTTGTTTTTGTGCAGAAATAAAAGTTCTCGGATTGGAACGAAACTTTGCGAGGATTTTTTATACAATAAAAGAGAATTACTGGAGCCAAGAACCACAGGAGGGGGCACCTGGGTGGGCACAACCCACCAGGGCGCCCCCCTCCTGGCGCGCCCAGGTGGGTTATCCCCACCTGGTGGCCCCACAGACCTCAACCCTGATACTATAAAATCAAATTTTTGGAGAAAAAAATCAGAGAAGAAGAATTATCACGTTTCACGAGATGGAGCCACCGCCACCTCGTGTTCTTCATCGGGAGGCCAGATCTGGAGTCCGTTTGGGGCTCCGGATTGGGGGATCTTCGATCTTCGTCATCACCAACCCTTCTCCATCGCTAATTCCATGATGCTCCCCACCGGGAGTGAGTAATTCCTTCGTAGGCTCGCTGGTCGGTGAGGAGTTGGATGAGATTCATCATGTAATCGTGTTAGTTTTGTTAGGGCTTGATCCCTAGTATCCATTATGTTCTGAGATTGATGTTGCTATGACTTTGCCATGCTTAATGCTTGTCACTTTGGGCCAGGGTGCCATGATTTCAGATCTGAGCCATTTATGTTATCACCATTATATCTATGTTCTACATCCGATCTTGAAAGTAATAGTCACCTATTACGTGTTATGATCCGCAAACGCCGGAGTGACAGAAGTCGGGATACTTTCCTGTGATGACCGTAGTTTGAGGAGTTCATGTATTCACTATGTGTTAATGCTTTGTTCCGGTTCTCTATTAAAAGGAGGGTCGCATAATATCCCTTAGTTTCCAATAGGACCCGGCCACAAGGAGGTAGGACAAAAGATGCCATGCAAGTTCTTTCCATAAGCCCGTATGACTATTTACGGAATGCATGCCTACATTATATTATGAACTGGAGCTAGTGCCGTATCAACCTAGGTTATGACTGTATATGATGATTCATCAACGAATTCACAACGATCCAATGCCTACGAATTTCTCTATATGTGTTCTTGCTAAGTAACTACTGCTATCGTTACTATTACCACTTGCTCAAATCATGCTATCACTATTACTGCTGACTCTACTGTTGCTGTTGCTACTACTATCAACTATCATCATACTACTTTGCTACTGATCACTTTGCGGCAGATAATTAATCTCCAGTGTGATTTGAATTGACAACTCAGCTGCTAATACTTGCAAATATTCTTTGGCTCCCTGTTCGAATCAATAAAATTTGGGTTGAATACTCTACCCTCGAAAACAGTTTGCGATCCCTATACTGTGGGTTATCAGCATCGCTGTAAATGATGAGATGTCGTCATGGTTATGGTGCAAAGGGACACATGCGAAGAAAAAGTTTTATCCCCAAGATCCGTCACTCTGGGATGTGACCGGCTTCACCGTCATCACTTTCTTCTCTAGTGAGTTTCCGGACTTATAGCTGGAAAGTCCCACTTTGGACAAATCGGAGGGAATCTTTGTAAGAGTTAGTGTATATATGTGTTCTGGCATTTGAAACATGAAGAAACATTTTGTAGGAGTTAATCAATGCAATTATGTCCAAACAAAATATTTCACTATGTATTTTGCAAGGTTGATCATACGCGGTTAGTCCCGGTTGGTGGGGCTCCATATAAAATAACAAGGTTAATATAGACATGGGTTAAACGTTTTGACATAGATGAATACAGCAGAAGCATCGGAGATGATAAGAGAGAAACGTTGTATGACATAAAGTTGGAGCTACTATGTGGTTTCTCTGATCAGATGACCCCTTATGCCGAGCGAAGTCCAGATGCTGAGTTCTGGTTGCTTTCTGGTGAAACTGAGGACAACATATCAGATGGTAGGATTGTTCAAGTAATTGTTCGGC
>CM022301.1:599597359-599917525 GCA_011799875.1 Thinopyrum elongatum
ACGCATAGGTGTACTCGAAAAAAAAAACAGTGATCGGTTCAAAAAAGTATGTTATCTACCAGTAGATCATTTCCGGGCTCTTCTTTTCCTGTCGGGCGGATCGACTTGTGTCAATGCTTCGTTGCCATGTGTGCTGCGACTCCGTGGCAATGTATCGCACGCATATTTGCACTTTTTGTTTTATCGAAATGCTTTAGGCGGCCACCATGATACGGCATTCATATATCGCAATCTCATCAAGGACACGGATTTTTCTAGTCGTAATGACAGCACCTTCTCTTTCACATTCTTGATGTGCCCACGGATAGCAAAATCCTCTTTCAAGCCTTCACGTCTCCTGGCTCCTGCCCTGTCACGAGTACGGCAATACACATTCATTAGTTCAGCTAATCAATCGGACCAAACCATCCCGTCGAAAATACTGACCAATTTTATCCAGTTTATTTAGTAATCATATCCAGTTTGACGTGGCACCTTCTTTTCACACCACTACTCCAGCCTCCATCGACTTTCTATACTGAACTTGCTCATGTTCAGACTTCACAGACACCATATCAAACCGGTTTTCTTACAAAAAGGCTAAAGGAACTAGGGCATCAATTGACAGAGATGCCAATGTTAGGTTGTTTGCAACTAGCACGAGAGACCAGAAACGAAATGGCCTGCTTGGATCCCTCCAAGCTTTAGGCCAAGAACATCTTTTTCCCTCAATCATGCGTCTTCTTTGCTCGGTTTCAAATTTCAACGAAGTTTGTATTATTCAGGGCTGAGGGTTTATGCCCCCTATCCGCAAACAGCACAACAGCGGCGAGAGAAGAATTCGGAACACGCTGCCAAAAAACAAGAGAGAAAAACGTACTTGCTGTTTCATAATCAAATGTTGGTCAAACCGCGATCCGCAAAGATCTGTTGGGGATGCAGACACCAGGGACAGTTGACCAAAAATCTGCAGGTGCTTGTATATATAGTTCTAGCTCCTTCCCACTGGCCAGGACGACTAATCCTGAGTGGTTGGCACTGGGCCTTGCAGAAATTGATCTCTTCAGATGCCATCATCAGAGAGGATTACTATATTTCAATAGCAAATCAGCAGTCAGAGGCAGGAACACACTAGAATGCCAGATAATCGCCCAAAACGTCGGTTTCAGGCTGTCCGTGGCTATGTGTCCAGTCCAGGCAATGGGAGACTACAGCAAAGCAGTGCAAAGCCTGCATGTCATCCAGTATGTCAGCCCAGAATATAATAAATGTGAATAAGTTATGTCGATACAGGTGTTCATTTTGAGGATTTTCAAAGGAAATAGGCACAGAAAAATCCCAACTACTTCAGATTTGCACTGATCATCACTAAGGTCATGGCATGGACAGCTTCGGTCTCTTGTAAACTACTGCTGCTTTCTGGTGCGCAAAGCATGTGCCCTCGCCTAGAACTGAAGTGCAGATCATGTCAGCAGCTTAAACCAAAGCAAACATGATCAACTAAGTAAGAAAAAGCATGTAAAGACTTCGTGTGGAATGTTTGCACTAGGGTCTTCTATACAGTCATTGTCTCGCCTCCTGCATGTTTGGCCTATAACCTAAAAAACTCTAGTTTTCAAACTGAAACATCCAGACCTATTGTTCATATAATGTAGAACAAGATGTCACATGCATCATGTCATCAAAAAATAACTAAATGGGGACCAGACATCACCTAAAATTATTTGGATGTGCACTAGTTATGTTTCCCTTCTCTAAAAGTCACTATCCCACTTCCACCATGTCCAGCCAATAGGTTATGTGATTGGCATGTTTAAGACAGTAACTTTACCTGGGATCAATTCGTTTTATATGGGGTCAAAAAAAATCAGAGTATTTCCTGCATCATCAGAAAGTAACCAGATTATCAGGATAACAAAAAGCAAATGTGATACCACCTAAAGAAAGAAACGTGTATCTGTAGCTGGTTATGAACCAAGCCGCATCAGTTTGACAACATTAGAGTTACGATTTTGCCATAAGCTGCAAATAACTTCGCCATGTCAATAGGAACTAAGCCAAGGGATATTGAACGTTTTTGTGCATCAGTATCAAAAAGTAATCAAATGAAGGCAAACAGATACCATCTCCATCTGAGTTACTAGTATTAAGGTGTCTGTACGAACATAATGACATTGTATAACACTGACTATTAGTTAAGGTAATAACTTATATGTATAAGTAGGTTATGATAACTGGAGCAGATGTGGCTTCTTCCGTATCATCTGGCGTCAAGTATTTTATGTACACACTAAGTCGATCGGGGTACAAGATGAAGTGCAGCCAACTACTTATGGTTCACTACTTCACTTCTTGTCACCATGGTTATGCAGGAGATGCACTCTTCCACTTTGTAATCAAACAAAAAAGAACACATGCCTCATAAGATCAATATTATTGAGATCATCACACCAACTAACAATTACACAAGTCGGAACCTAAAAAGATAAAAGGACTCAGATACTAAATTTGCAGAGAGAGCGTTTGTATAATAAAACTGGCTTTTTATGCACTCTTCCAACCAAGGACACAAAAATATCAACATATTTATTCTCAACTTTCATTTACTCCACCTTATGTTGGCATGTGCATACCAGTCTGTGTACAATGAGCAGCAATGGAGAATGCACAATAAACCATGGGAAATATAACCAGTTGGGCAGTGCATTAACAGGCAGGGAATTCAAAATAACCTTCTCTGATGGCTCAAAGATTTAACATCTAGTGTGCACAAATTTAAAGCAAATCAAAACCTTCTGGTGTCAGAATTCAGGCCTGCATTCATATCCTCAGAAAAGAAACTGAAGATTCTAATTCCTGGACCAGTTTCCACTCTTTCCCCCCGATTTGTGCTGGAGACAGATATCTGTTATACATATGTCCTTTGAAGCTGCTTTGCACATGTCATAAACCGTCAGTCCGGCAATGGTCACTGCAGCCATTGCTTCCATTTCAACCCCTGTCTTCCCGCAAGTGGTGGCTTCCCCTTCTATGACAACACTAGAGTCCTCTTCATTGAGAGTGAGATCAACACGAACATGGGAGAGATTAATGTTGTGGCACAGGGGAATGAGGTTACTAGTTTGCTTCGCACCAGTTATTCCAGCTATCTTTGCAACAGTAAGTACATCGCCTTTGGCAATCTGGTTTGACACCACCAAGTTAAATGCCTTCTGGCCTAGCAAGACCCTGCAGCTGGCTATAGCTACTCTCTCAGTGTCATGTTTGGGTGAGACATCAACCATCTTTGCCTGGCCACTGCAATCAACATGGGTAAGGCCCGGTTGTGTCTCCCGGGCTGCAGGAGTGGGACGGACTGCTTGCTGAGGATGATTTGAGCCCAAAGGGCTGGCTGAAGGAGATTCGCCAAATATCGATTCCATTTCCTGCAATTACAAAGTTCAAGATAATTATTAATGCCCAATGACAAAATATATTAGTATGAGGACAGTTCACAATACTCATGACTAGGTCAGAAACCTATATTAGTTTGTGTAGATTGTTTGTCTTTAAGAATTCTGCATACTATAATTCAGAACCGAAGGAAACAGATTCAGTTGGTAAATTCTAAATCGGGAAAGCTTAGAGAGGAAAAATGAAACATACTAGATAGTAAAGTCTCTATACTCCTATATAATGTACCAGTTTTCAACTTTTGAATCTATAACCTCTTTCTCTCTCATCCCAGCATCCCGAAATCAATACCAACCGTCGATTTAACTCTCCATGATGAAGATGTACAGTCGGATCCATACCGAATCAAATCCAACAACTGTGATACGTGGGATTCGCAGTTGGCCAGAAGGTGCACTTTGGATTTTGGTGCGTCCACCTCACGCTCAAATCGAAGCATCTGGAACCTTATCAGATTATCTCGCAGCTTCCAGTTCCACCGCAGCTCCTCTGCTTCGCCGCCTCCTTCGTGCTTGCGCTCTCCCAACGCCCCCTGTTCTACAAGCCCTCCCGCACCAGCTTCCCCCGATCATTCGCCACATTTCAAATGAGTCATCTACTTATGGACGTCCTCAATCATTATAACATGTTTTAATATGATTAAATGGAAATTCCTATCTTTAGTTTCCACGTCCAGTAAGAATAAACTATACCTCTTTTATTAAGCAAATCTTCCCGGTGATGTTGGTTCACAGGACATACAATCAAAAGTTCATGTTGTTCTCAACTAAGTCGTGTTCAGTATCTTTATTTTCACTGGATAGATGATTAAGGTTAAAAAAACTGTTTTTTAACCCTGTAGGCTGTAGCTAACAATAGCTGTTCTTTCTCCTTTGCCAGGCTGTAACAGTTTTGTTAGCAACACCACATTTCTGTCTGCCAAGGACTTGAAACCAGGATGTAACTACAGTTTTTTTTTCTTTATCTGCAGTGTAGTACCGGACCTTGGTTTTTCTTACTTTCTAAATCAGTGTCATAATAGTTTAAGTCAAGCAAAGTACTGTGTATACATCTTAAAAGACAATGCATAAACCTTTAGCTTCGATTGTCTTTTTGGTGTTCCAATTATACAATTTGTGTCTAGAACATCATTAATGGGATTCCATATCCTTGTTCTGTCATGAGTACACTGAATTATTTGTTTATTATACAGTTATGAAGTTATGTTATTCAAGAATGGATGTATAAGTGGAATAGTAGTACTTTGGGATTTCTTTCAGTCGGTTCGATTTGGCAGCCATCTGTTCAAACATTTTTCTTTTGTTTAGAGCACATGAACTGCACTAGAATATTTTGACATCTTCGGAAGTTAGACACATTTGAGAAAAGTTACACATGATCATGATGGATGAAGAATGAATAATATATAGACAAAACAGCTGTAAGTTTCTATTATTGGTGATAAAAAAATGCAGCTTCAGAATTTGTACTGAACAAGATGTTCATTTCAGTCAGTTGTTTCTGAAAGTTGGAATTACAGGAGTGGTCAAGAGAAGTTGGCCCAACTGATTCTTGGCACTGATCCCGTCCATGAATCTGACGGCCAGAATGAGTGGATCCACGGCTCCATGGTTCTCCTAAATTTTATCCAATTAATATTATTCTGAATCATGTGAATAACACCATGTCTTTTTGGAAGTAACATTGTGATATGGAAATAGCCTAATTAATCCTCTTTGTCGCGTGCACCCTATTTGCTTAACGCTAGATCATGAGTTTGCTTAACTTTGCTCAAGTGGATATATCTGCTGATAACTTTTGCTACCCATCAATTTTTTTGAAAAAAAAGAAGCATATCAAGGTTGCAGTTTGGGTCGTAATTCGGATATCCCATTTTTCTTTTGCCATTGAAGATCCTGTACCCTGAGCATATGAAGAAATAAATTTGCTTTAGTTTAATTTAGGTCATGTTTTACCTCTTCTTTGACTAAGTCGATTTTTTATCATGTGCCGTGCGCCCAAGCCATGAACAGAAACTTCCTTTCTCACATATATTATCTATATTTTGTTTGAAGCCATGATTTGTCCATGTCCTATAGTTCATTTGGGTATTAGTCAATATAATTTTCGTGGTGTAAATCATTTGATACGTATAACCTGATTTCTGGATGTGTTCTACAGGAAGAGTCCAATGCTGCACTATTTCAGCCTTTTTTGCCACATGTAGGGAGTAGTAGACTATAATTGACCAAACTTAAGCGTGCTACAACAGGACATGGTTATCTTACAGCTCAGGCATAAAGGGAAGAGTAACTATCATGGTCATGTTGGACACCCAACCTGAAGATACCAAAAAACGCCACATGCATGTACACGGCAATTACGAGATAGCCATTACCCAAAGCATCAAATGACAAATATGTCTAGTAGTCTAGCCATGTCTAGTCTCAATAAGATGACTAAATAACAGTAAAGGAAAAGAAGAGGTTACACATGACAACTTTTTTAAAGAGAGAGTGCAGAAGCCTAACCTTATTGAGCTCCGCTATAGAATTAGAAGGGACTCCAGTAGCAAAGCATCTCCAGCCTCTACTTCTTTCTATTGTCGGGAGAATGAAGCGAAAGATGGACATGTGTAAACAATTGCCGCACAGTTTACACTTCTGCAAGGAATAAGTAAACAGAAAACAGAGAAATTTTAGCACAGAGATACTCTCTACCTGAAATCTTAATAACAACTCCAAGGCTAGGTTGCCCAGATATGGTGATACAGATACCGCGAAACGGCAACTTTTAAAAAATGCAGCGATACATTTTCATATATATAGATACTAAAACTATATAGATATTAATGATTCTATGCAGGAACGGGAACATAATTGTTTTCCAATCCCACGAGCCAACACACCACTCAAGCTCACCAAATCATGATAACTGCACGGGCAAGCTCATCAAATCACAATGACTGCACGAGCAAGACACGCGAAGACATTAGTGATTGCACCGGATGTATCCGCATATCCAGGCAGTATCCACCCCTTATACACTGGTTTTCTGCCGTATCCGTGTTTCGTAGCTCCAGGTGAATGTGTGACGAAAACCTACTCAATTGAGTGTATAACATGATTACCCACCACCCTACCACCACCACAAATAGTTCTAGAACATGACACAATCCAAATACATATAGCAAATTCAGGAAATCCTATGTCCATTTGGCTCGTGGAACGGAGCCGTCCTTGCAAATTTGGAGGCCCAATTCAAATTCTTCTGAAATTGGGATTGGTCTGCAATTCCAACTTTTGTGTTTGGTTGCCAAAAGTTCATAGTTTCCCAATGGAAACACATGGCAATGTCAACTTACGTCTGTCTATTCCTCAAACAATAATGTCTGCCTGCCCAAGGCGGATTATATTCCCTATAGTGAGTAGCTTGATCGTATATGTCAAAAGTTGGGTGTATTGGAATTTTTGTAATTTTGTTCGTATGGGAAAAAAAATAACTGGGTTCTATTCCTAGCAACATATAACTCCTCGTGAGAAAACTGAAATGCCCATGTTCAATTCCACCCTTTGTTATTAACAGGTAGCACTCAGCAGCGCCTAGTACTCGAGACAGATTGAGCTGTTCTCTCCAGCGCCAGCGAGCCTCCGAGACAGCCAACGCCCCTCCGAGATAGCAGGCACACACAGCCTTCTCCTCCTCTCATATCTTCTCTTCTAACTAAAAAACAATGGATTCGTACCTAATAACACTACTAACATAAAAATGAATCCATAATTATGCAGTTACCACAAAATGGATCATTTGATCCAAGAACGGCGATGTAATATAGCTTATGGATATAAAATTGGAGCATTCATATTCCCCACCATGCATATCTCTCACGAAGACCACCATAAAACTTCATGCAATACTGAGATGGAAGTCTGATAGACCATATAATGCAACCAAAGAAAATGGGGGGAGAGCCCTCCGCATGCTGCTTCGTTGAGTACCCAACACAAGAGGCGAGAGGCCTACCTCTGTGGGGGGGTGGGGGGGTGCCTCCTTGGTGAAGCTTCAGGTGGAGTGGATCCTAGACCAGCGTCGAGGAGGACTCGACGACTGGTCGGCGTCCAGATGGCTGGCGGAGGCGGGCGGGCGGCTCATTGGGGAGGGTCTGGTCGACGGCGGTGCAGATTCTATTCCTAGGGCGGCGTCGAGGAAAGGGTTCGTCCGGTTGGCGGTGGGTCAGACGAAAGGCGACAGCGGGTCAGAAGATTGCGATCACTACTCGGGCCAGGCGCGGAAGGCCCACGGAAAAGATGTACCGGCCGGCCCGTGGGTGCGGTTGGTTTTGCGTAGTCCGCCGCAATATGATGAGCACGGGCCAAAAATTGAGGGTCGTCATGGATTTCCTGCGGATTCAGGCGCGTTCACTTTAGCGGACCTATATCCGAAGTGGTTTAACAGTTGTGGTTTAAAAGTCAAAAAAACAAATAAAAAACGTTGTGGTTTAACAGTTCTCTATCTGAAGTTCACTTTAAACAGGTTGCTTCGTTGTGAACGCGCCTGAATCCGCAGGAAATCCATGACGACCCTCAATTTTTGGCCCGTGCTCATCATATTGCGGCGGACTACGCAAAATCAACCGCACCCACGGGCCGGCCGGTACATCTTTTCCGTGGGCCTCCCACGCCTGGCCCGAGTAGTGATCGCAACCTTCCGACCCGCCGCCGCCTTTCGTCTGACCCACCGCCAACCGGACGAACCCTTTTCCTCGACGCCGCCCTAGGAATAGGATCTGCACCGCCGTCGACCAGACCCTCCCCAATGAGCCGCCCGCCCGCCTCCGCCAGCCATCTGGACGCCGACCAGTCGTCGAGTCCTCCTCGACGCTGGTCTAGGATCCACTCCACCTGAAGCTTCACCAAGGAGGCACCCCCCCACCCCCCCACAGAGGTAGGCCTCTCGCCTCTTGTGTTGGGTACTCAACGAAGCAGCATGCGGAGGGCTCTCCCCCCATTTTCTTTGGTTGCATTATATGGTCTATCAGACTTCCATCTCAGTATTGCATGAAATTTTATGGTGGTCTTCGCGAGAGATATGCATGGTGGGGAATATGAATGCTCCAATTTTATATCCATAAGCTATATTACATCGCCGTTCTTGGATCAAATGATCCATTTTGTGGTAACTGCATAATTATGGATTCATTTTTATGTTAGTAGTGTTATTAGGTACGAATCCATTGTTTTTTAATTAGAAGAGAAGATATGAGAGGAGGAGAAGGCTGTGTGTGCCTGCTATCTCGGAGGGGCGTTGGCTGTCTCAGAGGCTCGCTGGCGCTGGAGAGAACAGCACAATCTGTCTCGAGTACTAGGCACTGCTGAGTGCTACCTGTTAATAACAAAGGGTGGAATTGAACAGGGGCATTTTAGTTTTCTCACGAGGAGTTATATGTGGCTAGGAATAGAACCCAGTTTTTTTTTCCCATACGAACAAAATTACAAAAATTCCAATGCACCCAACTTGACATATACAATCAGGCTACTCACTATAGGGAATATAATCCGCCTTGGGCAGGCAGACATTATTGTTTGAGGAATAGGCAGACGTAAATTGGCATTGCCATGTGTTTCCATGGGGAAACTATGAACTTTTGGCAACCAAACACAAAAGTTGGAATTGCAGACCAATCCCAATTTCAGAAAAATTTGAATTGGGCCTCCAAATTTGCAAGGACGGCTCCGTTCCACGAGCCAAATGGACATAGGCGATTTGGAACTCAGGGAAGAATTAAATGGACATAGGATTTCCTGAATTTGCTACATGTATTTGGATTGTGTCATGTTCTAGAACTATTTGTGGTGGTGATAGGGTGGTGGGTAATCATGTTATACACTCAATTGAGTAGGTTTTCGTCACACATTCACCTGGAGCTACGAAACACAGATACGGCAGAAAACCAGTGTATAAGGGGTGGATACTGCCTGGATATGCGGATACATCCGGTGCAATCACTAATGTCTTCGTGTGTCTTGCTCGTGCAGTCATTGTGATTTGATGAGCTTGCCCGTGCAGTTATCATGATTTGGTGAGCTTGAGTGGTGTGTTGGCTCGTGGGATTGGAAAACAATTATGTTCCCTCCCAGCCAGGTAGAACATAAATAAATTTCATGTTCCAATCAACAACACCTAGCATGTTCGTGGTGATATCTTGCTTTCTGTTCCTATACCTTCCTTGGCCAGCCGGAACAACAGAGACGTCAACATGACACCCGTCTAGTGCTCCCAATGCATTGCCAAACCACTTCCATTTGTAATCGTCTGGAGGTTCAACGGAAGGATCGGGAAGCTTTATAAACTACCCACTTAGGGAAAGGATGGTTGTAAACACACTTGAGAAGTGCCTACTAATAGTCTCTAAAGAACGCTTGTAAGCCGCGGAGCAACCTCATCTTAAGACCATGTCCAACCACCAATTAAAACATTGCAACCTTTTCTTCTACTGTCACATATATGCTGTCAACCAAGCCACACTTCTCACGCAACATAGCACATAAATCATGGAAGTTCCTTTTAGTTAATCGCAGCTCATCATAGCAAGTTACTTCTGAACCATTGTACATTTCTTTGAGCAAATACTTCCTAAGACCATACCGATGCTCCTCATCACTAAAGCATCCTAAACTCTTTGGTGCCCTTTGCGTACTAAGATAAGCTAGTGCAAGACAAACTGACTCAACATACATTGCTGTCAATACAATCCTTTTCCTTTTTCTTCTTTTGTTCTCTTCGGTTATGGAAGCAATTAAGTCCAGTTGAGACATCATGGAGCTACAATGCACACACATACTAACACTAATTATGAACTTGGCATTTGCAGCACACAACATCATTATTTCACCATCTCATTTGACAAAGAAAGCATGCACTATTCAATCTACACATGAGCAGGACACAACATATCATTTGACAGAGAAAAACATGAATTATTCAATCATCACATGAGCAAGACAGGACATCACATATTCAACATCTCAACTGACAGAGAAAAGCATGAAATTTTTTCACCTCAAACCGGCCTCGTGGTGACGAAATCAATCTGCACGAACATACAAGTTTAGGTCAGCAAACTTTGCACAAAAAAATGGACCAACATAGGAGAATCTGCATCAATCAGCAGGGGTAGTAAAAGAAGAAGGGGGCAGAGGAGGAGGTGGTCGGTTGGTGGGGAAGGAGAAAGATCTAGGGCAGCAGGGGTAGAAGATGAAGGGGGCAAAGGAGGAGGTGGTTGGATGGCGCCCAAGGAGGAGGATCCGGGCAGTAGAGAAAGAAGAAGAAGAAGAGTGCGAGACGAGGAGGTGCTCGGCGGCGGCCAGATCTCATGGATTTGGGGATTCAGAGGGGGGGAGGGGGACTGCACATGACAGGAAGGAGGGGACCAGCCGACGGGAGATGGAGCTGCAGAGGCGGGGAATGAGTTGCCGGAGGAGAGGGAGCCCGGCGGCCGGCAAGAGGAGCATACCTGCGCGCCGCCGTCGAGGTTTGTTGCGCGCCGCCTCGTCTGGCTCCTGTCGCGGGCTGGGGGGAAGGGTTTCCCTGGTCGAGAGCGATGAAACAGAGGCCGAAGAGGTTTCTAGGCTTTTCGGAGCGGGAGGGGTCCGAATTGTGGAAGGGCTCGGCGCGCAGGCGACACAATTACCATCCGGATATTACCATCCAAATGATCGTTATTTACCATCTGCCCAATTTATATAACAAAGACCTGACAAGAGAGGGTTGTAGACTGGAAGGTGCAGCTAGTAGACATTGTGATAAGATTACTATGATTGCTATAACCTTTACTAGGGGCAAAAGAAAAATACTAATCAAGCGGAGCGGAGAACCAGAGGGTCCAGCCCGTAACCAATTTAATTCCTTTACTATTCTTTGGCAGGCATTTTACTAGGGTGGAAACTGTTAGGGCATGTACAATGGTGCTATCTTAGGAGTGCCACGTAGGATAAATAATGACGTGAAGGAGAGAGAACTTATAAGAAAAGGCTTGTCTTCTCTTATTTAAGAAAAGACAAGAGATGATCTCTTAGCACAATTTGTCTCACCATGTTTTAAGGAGTGGCTAGTTATTGAAGATAAGGCTAAGATATAACCCATTGTAGACATATTTTTTTGTCATCTCTAAATTACATGCAAGACTTAAGATAATATTGTCTTATCAACCATTGTACATGCCCTTAGAGTATATAGGCATATCTCTGTATATGGTAGACTATGATTTGTAATCATCTCCTGCCTTATCTTTAGGAGAGACTTCTTACCCTTCAAGCCATGTACTCTATATAAACCGTCCGAGAGGCTCAATACAATAATCCATCGCATTACGCCAATTGATCCTCGCTTCCCTTCTAACATGGTATCTTTTTTTTTACCATTCAGCATGGATGGTGAGCTATCTCAAAAACATGGTATCTTGTTTTTTGCGGGGTGAAAGAAATCTCCATTAAGCTCACGGGGGCTTTTCAGCCGCAGCCAGATTTACAACAAAGTCCATACCGGCAGCAAGCCATACTGCTGTACGCGGGGTACGACGGCCATAGGCGGCCAGCTCATGACTAACAATGTTCTGAGAGCGGCTACAGTGAATAAAAGAAATCCCCCTAGTAGCGAGACTAGCCATCTTGCAAATCTCCTCTACTAGTGCGCGATGGACCGATCTATCCCGCTGACGTCCTGTAAGCATGGCCACCGCCTCCGTGCTATCCATTTCGACCATGATCGGTAGGTTCGTCCGATATAAGGCCAACTCTAGGCCTACTCTGCACGCCGCTAGCTCCGCCTCGAGGGCATTATCACATGTGCGAAGCTCCCTGCATGCGCTATAGATGATCTCACCTCTATCATCTCGCAGGATCATGCCACCACCTGCCGCGCCCGTGGCCGCGATGTAACTCCCGTCCGTGTTCAACTTTGCCCAGCCCGACACAGGGGGGGCCCAGTTCGCGCTCGCCTTGGTCTCCGTGCTTACTGGGGCGCATTGTGGTGAGGTAATGACCACCATCTTTCCCTTCTCTAGATCGCCCGTGGGATGTTGCTGTATGCACAATAGTGAGTTGATGTACCCGTGCAAAAAATGCCTGGAAGCTTCGGCGGGGGTGGCGGCTTGGCGTGTGTGATCTTGTTGCGGACATGCCATATTCGCCACATGGTCATGAGCACCACCAATCTTGCCGTATCGTCCAAGGGATCCAACAGTGAGAAGACCCACTCTGGGCCTGTATTGTGGATGGACTCCACCTTGGGGATGTTCTAGTCCAAAGCCATGATGCGCCATAGCTCCCTTGCCAAGGGACACCTACAAAGCGCATGGAATCCGGCCTCACGTTCCATAGCACAAAAGGGGCATATGTCAGTAAGCTCGAGATGCCGTGAGAATTTATTGGCCCAAGTAGCAAGTGAGTTGGTGACGATTCTCCAGGCGAAGACGCGTACCATTGGGGGAGCAGGGCACCCCCATATGATCTTCCAGATGGCGCGACAACCATCCGGTGCCCTGCTCGTGGCGGAAGCCAATGGACGCTCGCGCTCGTCCATGGCTAGGCGGTAGGCGGACCGAACGGTGAAGATACCGTTCCTCTCTGGTGCCCATGCAATGATGTCGTCCGGGACGCGAGGCGAGGTGCGGATGCTGGTGATGACGTTGATATCCACCGGGAGGAAGTAGCGACGAAGAAGGTCCATGCGCCAGGACCCATCGCCGTCCAAGAGATCCACCACCCTCCTGAGGCGGCACGTGCCCTGCGGGGACACAGGTTGACGCGACGGCTCCCTGGGTAGCCACCGGTCGTGCCAGATGCGAATGTTTCACCCGTCCCCGACGCGCCATATGATGCCCTTCTTCAAGAGCTCAAGGCCATGCTGAATCGCCTGCCATGTCAGGGAGGCATTCCCCCGCGAAGACCGTGTCTTCGAGGCGCCCCTCTGGGTAGTACCACGCCTTGAGAACCTGCGCACACAAGCTGTTGGGATTAGTTAACAGACGCCAGGCTTGTCTCGCTAGGAGAGCCTGGTTGAAGAGGCGAAAATCTCTGAATCCCAAGCCACCCTTGCTTTTCTGAGCTTGTATCTTCGGCCACGCCAACCAATGGACCATCCTGTTCAGGTCATCACAGACAGACATAGGTAACTTGAAAACACCCATGATATAAGTAGGGATGGCCTGTGCAACTGCCTTAATCATAGTCTCCTTGCCCGCGAGAGAGAGGGTGTCCCCCCCATGCGATAATCCGTTACAACAACCGGGGCTGCAAGTTCTGAAATTTACCACTTGACATACGACCTTGGGGCGTTGGTAGGCCTAGATACTTTTCTTCGAAAGTAATAGTGCCTATATGGAGTGTATTTCTCACCACATCCTGTTGGTCCGCTTCTCGCGGACATCCAAGCTGCTCCCTCCTTCAATCGTAGCAGGATTTATCATATCAACAGAGCAAACAACACCATGGCGCATCATCAGGCAAAGCTTGCTATAAAGATACAAAATAGATCGTTGCTTTTTAGATGCCTTGCTTTGCAATCTTCTCAGGGAAATCAGTGTCTTGTCAAAGACACTCTTGATGTATCTAGCGTGCTTCCTTTCACGCTTCTTTCTGTAAAATGCTCCTAATTGAATAAAATCTCCCTGGTTCAAAAAAAAAAATCCTGTTGGTCCGTGGGACAAGAGGAGCCGAACAGTGCGCTGCACTTGGCCGGATTAATATATTGCCCTGTAGCATTAGCATAAACACTTAACACTTCGTGGATCTTCTTTGCTTGATCCTCCTGCGCTTTGAAAAACAGCAACGTATCATCTGCGAACAGAAGGTGAGATATGCCCGATGCTCTGCGACATATTTTCAGCGAGGTGTAGTCACCTTTTTCCTCCCCGTCTTTTAACAAAGCAGATAAACCACCAGCCACAAAAAGGAACAAGAACGGGGACAAAGGATCACCTTGCCGCAGCCCACGCGACGATGCAAATGATTTCCATTGAATTTAACCGTGTTTCTCATCGAGGTGACGCAAGCCATAATCTAGTCCACCCACCGGCGAGCGAAGCCCATCTTTTCATCATTCGCTCCAAGAAGATCCAGTACACCCTGTCATAAGCTTTTGATAGATCCAGCTTATAGGCACAGAAGCTCTTACTAGGGTCCTTCTCCTGCTGAATAAAGTGAAAACACTCAAAGGCAATTAGAGCATTGTCTGTAATCATCCTACCAGGAACAAAGGCACTCTGCTCAGGGGAGATAATATCATCCAATATAGGTCTCAGCCGGTTCACTAGGCACTTCGCCACCACCTTATAAATGACGTTGCATAGGCTTATTGGACGAAACTCAGTGAGTCTCTCCGGGTTGTCCACCTTCGGAATGAGAACGATGGAAGTGTCGTTCACCACCTCAGGCATACTCCTGGTCTGGAAACACTCCTTCACCCCTGCAATAACCTGCTCCTTCATAACAGCCCAGTTTCTCTGGAAGAAGCGAGCGGGAAATCCATCCGGACCTGGTGCCTTGAGCGGCCCAATCTGAAATCGAGCATCAGCAATTTCCTTGTCTGAAAAATCTACGCACAGGCCATCATTCATACTGTCAGTAACACGAGTCTGTATCAAGTCTATAATTGGGTCCGCACAAAGAGAAGTATCAGCAGTAAAAAGTTTAGAGAAATAGGCTGTGGCCATAGCCTCCATGGACCCATGATCCTTATGCATGACCCCTGACTCATCAATGAGAGATTTAATACGGTTTTTCCGACCCCGCCACACTGCTTTCCGGTGGAAAAACTGGGTGTTGCGATCCCCCTCCCGTAGCCATGCAATACGGGATCTCTGCATCCACAGCATCTCCTCCCTGTAGAGTAATTCATTCATCCGGTCGGTCGCCCCTCTGATTTCTTTCCTGTCTGCATTCATAGAAATGAGCTCCTCTAGGCGAGAGCGAGACTTGTTAATTTCCTTAATGACATTACCAAACTTTTTCCTGCTCCAGTCTTGTAATTTTTCATCATATTACCTAAGCCCGAAGCAACATCACCAAGATGTAACATAGACCCAAGTTCAGTCCATGTGTTCATGATTACCTTAGCAAGGAAGGATCACGTTCCCACATGACCTTGTACTGTCTGCACCTCCTACCCGCTGCCTGGCGCGGCTCCTCCAGCGCACAGCGGAGCAGGATGGGGAGGTGGTCGGAGCTGGGCGCCACCAGGTGCTCCACCCTGGCGTGTGCAAAGGTGTCCCTCTAAGCGTTGTTGGCGACAGCACGGTCAAGGCGGACCTTGACGTTCGCCCGCCCCCCTCGGTGATTATCAAAGGTGTACGGGAGCCCTGCAAAACCGAGGTCTCCCAGTCCACAAACCTCAAGAACATCACGAAAATCAAGCATCTGACCTGTCGAGCGTGGTGTGTCGAAGAAGTGCTCGAAACTCCACATCGCCTCGTTGAAATCACCCACCACGACCCATGGCATGCTGGCCTTTTGGTGGAGATTACGGAGGGGGGACCACATGCGGTGACGGTCCTTCGTCCGGGGTTCGCCGTAGACACAGGTAAGCCTCCAAGGTGGCTCACCATCGGCACCAGTTACATACGCGTCAACATAGCGTTCATTTATTTCTTTAACATCAAGACTCACAGACTCATGCCAATACAAAGAAGGCCTCCACTACGACCGACACAATCGAAAGCATCAAAACCTCTTAACCCTAACCTAGCACGGTACCTCTTCATTTTATTTTTTGACTGCCTAGTTTCACAAAGGAAAACAATACTAGGGGACTGAGCCTACACCAGACTCACAAGATCATGAACTGTCCGAGGGTTCCCTCCCCCCCTCGGCAGTTCCAGCTTAGGATATTCATTGCTCCTGACGGGGCTCCACCGGCCCCGTCAGTTCATCGGCGACCACTAGGGCGACTGCCTCCAAAGTGTGAGCTCCGTCCATCATGTCCTGGTCCGTCATCCCATCAACACGCGGAGTCTGCTGCCCGTCCAGAGACTCCAGAGTCATGTGCTTCTTTGGTGTACCTGAAAGCACAAGCTCGGGCGGGTTGTTTGTGTTAGCCTAAACCACCATAGCATTGTCAGTCGCCTCCCCACCTACAGCAGCAACTTGATCACCAGCAGCAGCTCGCTTGCCCAAGGTGGACGCGCCATCAGACTCGTCCGCTTCATCCATGCTCACTTCCTGTGACAAATTGCGCAGCGCCGGAATCATATTCGAGCTCCTCAGCTGGGTTGAGTTTGAGTACTGGGCACCAATGGCGGAGCTTAGTGCAATGCTGGGGGGCTGTGGCCCCCCCAAAATTGTCACATGCATGCACAAATATTTTTGAAAGAGAGTTTAGATTATGAGTTTTTGTGTGCTTGCCCCCCCCCCCCCACTAACTCAAATATTGTACTTGGCCCCCCCAAACAATTTTGGCAAGCTCCGCCACTGCTGGGCACCCTTGGTGTTGTTCTTCTGGACCTGACTCTGGACGTGGTCTTCTGCATGTGCATGGCGCACGTCCCTAGCTCCCTTACTGCCACCAGACATGGCTTGCATTTTTTCAGCCAACATAGCATCAACGACAGGGTTGCCCGAACTATGGTCTGTTGCATGCTACTTGCGCTGCGCCGAGCTACCTTCCGATCGGTGAGCGCCCCGTCCGCCTCGGCCTCGGACCGACGAGCCCGTGCTCTCCGAAGAGAAGTCAAGGCCTCGGTACGCCATCGGATTAACCTTTGCTTTTACAGTCCCGGACTGCCTCCCAAAACGGCGCGGTGGAGAGCATCTAAGTTTGCCGCTATACTTGCCAAATGGAGGTCCTCCTCTTACCTTCCGGCCACATGATTTCTCCAGATGTCCGAGGTAGCCGCATGTGTAGTAGAAGTGTGGTAGTTTTTCATACTGAATTTGGAACTCGACCTTTGTTTTCTTCTCCTGTAGCTTGGCAGTCATGGCCACGGATGTTTCAAGCGTCCCGTACACCGGTACAGCCACCCGGACGCGCACATAGTTGCCCGTCTTCTCACCAAGCTCCATTTGCAGGATCGTGCCCAGGTTGGCGCACAATGCTTTCACCACAGTCTCCGTCCTCCATTTCATGGGCATGTCTAGGATGCGTACCCAGATCCTCATCTTGTCCAGCTTGTAGTCTGAAACTTGCCTCATACCATCATACGCCTCAATCAGCAGCGGGTCATGCTCATACTGCCACGGCCCTCCTCGGAGAACTCGGGACATGTCTGCTGATACGTCTCCAACGTATTTATAATTTTTTATTGTTCCATGCTATTATATTATCTGTTTTGGATGTTTTATATGCATTAATATGCTATTTTATATTATTTTTTGACTAACCTATTAACTTAGAGCCCAGTGCCAGTTTCTGTTTTTTTTCCCTGTTTTTGAGTTTTACAGATAAGGAATATCAAACGGAGTTCAAACGAAATAAAACTTTCACGATGATTTTTCTTGGACCAGAAGACACCCAGGAGACTTGGAGAGAGGGTCAGAAGACCTACAGGGCGACGACAAGCCTCTAGGGCATGCCCTAGGGGGGCTCGCCCCCTGGCTTGTGGGTCCCCTGCATGCCTTCCAACCCTAATTATTGGCCTATATATTCACATATATTCCCAAACCAACAGAAGCGTCCACCAAAATACTTTTCCGCTGCCGCAAGCCTCTGTTCCCGTGAGATCCCATCTGAAGGCCTTTTTCGGTACTCCGCCGGAGGGGGAATCCACCACGGAGGGGCTCTACATCAACCTTGCTGCCTTTCCGATGAAGCGTGAGTAGTTTACTGTAGGAGATATGCCCTAGAGGCAGTAATAACAGTTATTTTGTATCTCCTGGTTTGTAATGAAAGTTTATCTTCCATGCTATAACATCAATGATTCTCGAGTCTGCAAATAAAACGAGGCTTGGAGGGAAACTCATGTGCACGTGTGGGATAATAAACGGTAAAATGTATTCCTATTCAAGCCTCTATGACTGGCTCAAGTATTGCATGATGATCCTGTTTTCCTGGTCATGGGCATGACTATGTCGGCAATTTTGAGGGCACAATTGTTGGTAGAACACTTGTGTTGAATCGACCCGTTTTGATGTTATGCTATGAGATACATTCGCCACAAGTTAATGGTTAGTAACACAGGGAAGCTAATGTTTGCATAATTCCTTAGACCATGAGAGTATCGAGTTCCTTCGTACTTGCTTCGTGAACTTTGGGGTTTGTTAAACGTCATCCGTAACTGGGTGGCTATCACGGCGGCTTACGGGTTCACGGAAAAGTATGACAAGTAACGAGATAGCTCAAGATTGGGATTTGCTCCTCCAACGATGGAGAGATATACTCGGGCCCTCTCGGTGTAACGGTATCCATCATCGTCTGGCCAGACACATTGTGATTTGATCACTGGGATACCGGAACATGGAAATGAGAAAAGAGAACAAAACCGGTAACGAGGTAACTTACATAGTGGACAAATTGTTGATCCACGGGGATGCAATAAATCTCACCTCGGGTTTTTGTGACATATCGCGAAGCAACAGGAATAGCTCATGGCAACTGGAGGTTCACTCGAATATTCATTCGTGTGGGTATAGGGATCGATATGGGTGTCCACGGCTCCGATGTTGATCATTGATCGGAAGGGGTTCCGGGTCATGTCTATACTTCACCGAACCTATAGGGTCACACGCTTAAGGGTCATCTATCTGCTGAATTCTAGACAGGGAGTCTGAGAGAAAATCACCGAAAAAGTTTCGGACACCGGAAAAGTTTCGGACAGTGGAAAAGTTCCGCAGAGAGAACACCGGATGAGTTTCGGTGAAACCGAAAAGTCGTTTCGGGGTATTCCATTAAGTCAAATTGGTTCCGGGACATGCCTGATAATTCTTGGAGGGTGCCAGAATTATTCTGGAAACTTTCTGGAATTTTCCGGGATGAAAACCGGAAATGTTCCGGAGTTGCCGGAACCGCTTCAGATGCTTTTCGCAGATGAAAATCACTAATCCGCAATTGTTCCAGAACTCATTAAAAATTATTATTGTGGGTACTAGAAATGTTCTTAGACCACATGAAATTTTTCAGTTCGAATGGACGCTGAAAAATGTTGTCGTGAATAGTGAAAATGCTTTTTGGGATATTTTTGGAAGCCCAAGATATTTTGGGATGACATGGATGGATGAGAGCCCCCTTGGGGGGGCCTCTAGGGGTTGGCCGGCCACATGAGGGGCTCCTCCTTGGAGCTCCACATGGCACTCCTGGTTTTTCCCTTTTGCCCTTGGAAAGTGTTTCCTTCATGGGTACTTTGGTATTTTTGAATGTCCATCCTACCCCTTGGTTTTCCTATATAAGGAGGAGAGAGGGCTGCCCAATCCTTCATCTCTTGCTCTCCTACACATGCCATAGACTTGTCTGGCTTCTCTCTCCCTTCCCGCGAAATAGTTTCGTAGAGCCGAAAGGCTGTCTGGGTTCCGGCAGGAACTAGTTCTGGACGGCGAAGCCCTGCCGGATAGATGACACCGTATGTGTGCAACCCCGTAGAGAGGTCGTAGTTCCGATCTTTTGCCCAAGGGGCTGTTCGAGTGTCCTCTCGAAGGGCTGTCCGAGTCTCCATTCGAGTTTTGAGGGTCATCCCGAAGGGCTGTCCACGACATCGTCCGAGGGATTGTCCGACCGCCTCCCGAAGGGCTGTCCGGCGAGGGAGTACATCCTCGCGGTTGGGAGGTTGTAAATTCTAGCTGCGGGGATCTGCACCGACGATCTCCACCGACTCTTCTTCCGCTGTGCTTCGAGTCGATACGGATCAGATCAAACCTTGTATGCAGTCTCCATAGTGGTCCTGGGCGTGCTCGCTATACCGAAATTTTTTATTTTCTGTCGCGGTCCCCTACAGTGGCATCAAGAGCCGTGCTATGCGTAGATGTATGTTACGATCTAGAATACATGGAGATGTATGGGTATTGCATAATATAATTTTGGAGTAGATGAGATCTATTGCTGAAAATTATTTATGCGGGTGGCAGATGAAATCTGTTACCCGATGTTCTTGTTGCTTCCCTAGAATTTGCGTATTTCTGACCCTGAAATGGCATGGTGGAATTTCACAAAGTTCTGGCAATCCGCGATCCTGATTGATCAACGAAGTGCTATCAGTTCTTTGGGTTCCATCGTAGTTAAAGGAAAGATGAAATTTCACAGATAAAAGAGCAATGCAGATATGATCTGCACGGGGGTCATGCGTATGACGAAGTTTAGTATGGGGCTCGAGATTTTATTATCTCGTGTTTCATACACCCTGGAAAGTTAATCTAAGTCATACTTGATGATAAACATTGGTAGCTGCGGTTTGAATCAAAACCTTAGAAGCCACGTAAAATAAAATTTTGCATAAACCGATTAGAGGCGTCTAACTTAGTTTTGCAGGATGTTTTGCATGTGATGTGGTATAGCAATGCTCATATTCAATTTGATTATGTATGAGATGACTATATAATGTAATTAACATGACCTGCGTGTCATGATTCGGCATGATGGCTGGAGCCATATGATTGCACTTTAATGACCTGCGTGTCAACCTTATGTGATGCATTTATTTTATCCGCTATGGAGATAGCAATATTATCTGATGCATCGACAAGGTGGTGGCAATCTTCGCGAAGGTGAACACCGACGCAAGTGCCGAAGACGAAGAAATACTTGACTTCTCCGTCAGAAAGGGCTATACCATATCATGCTAATTATGAATTGCCTGAGATGTTTATCCCTTATGATGCACCCTTCTTGATTGCGCGGTAGTCGCTTTTATTAGGGTGATCTCTCACAAAAATATCAAGTATTTAGTGTTCTCCCAAGTGTAGCACCGTCACGACACTTTTCTTTTCGGGGTATCACATGGATGCATGGGTACGAACGATTAGACATGTGTGAGGCGGGTGAGTCGAGACCTCGCAGCAAGATCACTTGGTTGTCTTGACGTTCAGGCATGAAAGTCATGAGCTCGGAACACACGCATCGAAAGATGAACTAGAGTCACATAGAGATGTGATTGGCAAGTTGGCCTACCAAATGAAATTCTTGTCACTTGAGATGGATGCATCCTTGGCATTGAATTGAAATTTGGATCTTGAATCACTCATAATCAATTTTGAGAGATATTGATTTGAGTGGGAGTGCACTTTAGAATAAAATTGTTTTATCACTAGTGCAAATTCATTATGAACAAAGTCTAAGTGAAACTTGTGTTTTCCATTGTAGATCAAATGGCTCGCAACACCGCGTTCAACTTAGGCCCGATGTTAGAGAAAGAGAAGTTAGTTGCGACTGGGAAAAACTATGCGGACTGGGTCCGCAACCTGAGGATTGTCCTCAGGAGCGCTAAGAAATTGTATGTGCTTGAGAATGGTCTTTCAGCTAAACCGGCGGCACAGGCCCCAGAAGATGAACAAAATGTCTGGGCCACTAAGGATGATGATCACAACTTAGTGCAGTGCCTCATGCTAGCTTGCATGAGTCCAGAGCTTCAAAAACGTTTTGAATTCCACAAACCCCGTGATATGATCCGGGAGTTGGATGCTCTGTACAAGGAATCCGCAAAGTCTGAACGATTTGATATCATGAAGGCTTTGATGGAATGCAAGATGGCTGAGGGTAGTTCAGTTGGCGAGCACATGGTGAAAATGATCAGCTATGCTGAAAGGCTTAAAACCCTGGCATTTCCACTTCCACCTGGCCATATGATGGACATGTTTCTTTCTTCACTCCCCCCGTCTTACGATGGTTTTGTCATGAACTACAACATGACAGTGATGGAGAAAACACCAGAAGAGGTGCTCACCATGCTGAAAAACACAGAAGGAGGCCTGCGAAAAAATCGCAAGCAAGTGTTGCTTGTGAATAAAACCGCCAGTTTCAAAAAGAAAGGCAAGCCAAAGAAGGGCAAGGGCGCCGGTAAGACCGGCTCCCAAGGCAAATCTAAGGGCGGAGCCAAGGATGAAACTGAGTGCTTCTACTGCAAGGGCACAGGACACTGGAAGAGAAACTGCAACAAGTATCTGGAAGATAAGAAGTCCGGGAAAACCGGAAAAGGTATAATTGTTATACAAGTTAATGTCATTGACGTTTTGCTTGCTAGCGAAAATTCTAAGTCTTGGGTATTTGATACCGGATCGGTTGCTCACATTTGCAACTCGATACAGGGACTTCAGAAGGTGCGCAGGCTGGTAAAGAATGAGGTCGTGATGCGGGTCGGGAACGGCGCTGGGATCGCCGCTCAAGCCGTCGGCATTATGCCTCTACGTCTCCCTTCGGGATTTATTTTCGAACTTAGTAACTGTTATTTTGTTCCGGCATTGTGTATTTATTATTCTTTTTGAAACTTGTTCAAAATTTTGAAATATTATTTGGAATACCAAAAAATGATACTGTTTCAAATATTGTTTATATTTTTTTAAATGTTCTGGAATTTCAAAAAATATGACTATTTTCAAATTTTCGTTCTTAAGAAATGTTTGTCTTTAAAAAAAATGCATAAATTTTAGAAAAAAGTACATGGTTTGCAATTTGTGTTCAAGGATGCTTTGGTAAAAATAATTAGAAAGAGGCCGGCATTAAATTAAAATTAATGAGGACAACTCCTTGGTAATTGTAGTGTCGTTGTCCATTTATTCTGAATGTGCTATATTATATATACAATAATAGTAACTAAGTTCAGACACCTGCTCATTGTTCCTAAAATTAAAATAGTGGCACCCTGTTGATAAATCTGATTACTACATTCTGAATCGTCATTAGCAGTTGCCCTCTGATTGCACAAACCATATATTCTAAATCGTGGTGCCTCCTCTGCACTTGTCTCACAGAATATGAACAGCAAGACGTGCTCTGCTTTCTTGCTTACTGCGGCCACAGTTTCCACACGGTCTGCATCGATGTCTTGCCAAAGCTGCGCCCACGTGTCCGATCGGCTTCCTGCAGTGCGGCTTTTTAACGAAAATGCTAACAGCGCAGCTTTTCATTGATAATTGGGGGAGTTTAGGGGATTTGGTTACAAGGGATTTACAGGTCACATCCTGCAGAAGCAAAGAGAGAGTCGTCTTCCCCTTTTCCTCTTCTTGCTCTCGCGACAGAAAGGGCGAGAGGGAGGGCCGCCGTTTCCACCCGATCCCGCCGGCGAGGCAGCGGGTCCCTTCCTCCTCCGCTCGCCGCTGGCGGCGGGAGGGGGCGGGGGCCCCGGATCTGCGCTCGGGCGGTGTATATAGAGTGTACAGGGAGAGGGTCGCGGGCGCCGGCGTTGTGATGGGGTTGGCGGCGGCGCTTCGAATAAAGGCTCTCCGGCTCCGTCCCCATCTTGCGGCGGCGAGGAGCGCGGATTGGTGGTTCCCCGACGATCTTTTAGATCGGGCGGGTTGTGCTGCTTGGGCGGCTCTGGTGAGGCGAAGGCACTGGTGCTGCTGCGGCTTTTTGCTTGCCGGTTTCTTCGTCGCGGTGGTGTTCTTCCTGAAGCCGCCGTGGAGCTGGTGAGGGTGTTCATGAGAAGGAATTTTGCTCCTCGTGGATCTGGTGATTCCGCGAGTTCTCTGCTACTCTGGCCGGTCGGTGTGGCGGCGTCCTCGTCCGGGCTATGTGAGTATCGATCTCCCCTCCCTCTTCGTCGTGGCGCCGGCGAGCTCCCCATCGGCGGCGCGGAGGTTGGGTCCGGTGCTTGTAGGGGTGGATCTCTGGATTTGCAGGAAGTTTCGTCGACGATGGCTGTGTCTCTGGTGTGCTGGTCCTTCGTGGCTGAGGTTGGAGACTTCCCGTCCGTCATGGCTGTCTACACAAGGGTGGTGCTGGCTCCGGGAGCAGCGGCAGCGACGGCGGCGCGCCCTCAACCCGCTCTGGTGTGCGTAGTCTTCGTCTGGTGGTCGGAGGACCTCGTTGTAATTTTCTTTACTTTCGGGGTGCTGTGTGCTACTTCTGAAACTTCAATTTAGGCTGCGTTCGGTTCACAGGTTTGGTGCAGGATCTCTGCTCCGAATGTCTCAGTTGGTAGTCTCCGCGGTTAAATTTTTGTCCCATCTACCATGGGTTTTTTTCGTCCCTCATCCCACCTCACTGTTAGCCGCGTCAAACCAAAAAAACCACATCGCGATGCCCCCACGCAGTCCAGGGCCGCACCTCCCGTCGCACCCATCTACGAGCGAAGGAAAAAAACCAACGAAAATTAACCAACGAAAAAAAACCTACGAAAATTAACCAGCGATAAAAAACCTATGAAAAAAACGACAAAAAATCAGCCGACTCGCACGCACGAGCGAGTGCCCTAGAGCGAGGCCTCCAGATCCCTTCGCCGCCGCCAGGCGAATCGCGATCCAGGCCTTCGCCGCAGCCCTCGCGCTCGCTTCAAGGGTAGAGGGGTGTCAGCGGCGAGGCGGATCCCTGGGAGCGGGAGGAGGTAGGGGTCAGCCGCGTCGACAGCGGCGAGGTGGAGCCCTGGGGTTGGGAGTGGGTATGGGAGGAGGTGGGGGGCAGCTGCGAGCACGACGGGGTGAGGGGCGTCGATGAGATGCTCCTGGTGCCTCCCTCCGAGCGGGAGGGGGAGAGGGGCGTCAGCGGTGAGCCCGACGGGGCGAGGGGCGTCGATGAGATGCCCCCGGCGCTTCCCTCCGGGCGGGAGGAGGAGAGGGGCGTCGGCGACGAGGCGGGTGTCGGCGGCGAGATGGTCTCTGACGGGCGTGATGAGGCGGGCAGCTTAGGCGTGAAGCGTGCGTTCGTGGAGGTATTCGCCAGGGCGCTCTTCTATCCGACGGTGATGCTCAACTACGGCCGCAGCTTGATCGAGCCCGAGTTCCACTGGTGGGATCGCATCGACAAGGTCAGTTCACATCTGTATTCTTCTTCTTCTTCATTCACGGGGAGAATTTTGCGAGAGAATAGCAAGGGAAGGTACCGGATCATGAAATGGAACTTTTCTGTCTTCCGGAACTCAAGAAGTGATCACGGTAGATTCTCTGTACGTTCGCGGAAATCGTGACTGCTACTAATTACAGTAGTAATTACATCGAGATGGCTACGGTTAATTCCGTTTGAACTTATCTGGGTCCAAGACATATTGAGCACTTGAGCAGTACCTTGCCGAATACATTCATTACCTGGACATACTCAGTTAATTCACTTTGGTTTGTTAGAAACCTGGTTTGTTGAATCTGTATTGATATTTACTGTATTTTCAGCTGTATGGATGTTGCTGTTTGAGGAATACTGAATGCTGTTCATCTGTATACATTGGACTAATTTTAATTTGTATCGATCCAGGATATTTGGATAGGGGCAGTTCCTC
This sequence comes from Thinopyrum elongatum, assembly GCA_011799875.1. Classification (NCBI taxonomy): domain Eukaryota; kingdom Viridiplantae; phylum Streptophyta; class Magnoliopsida; order Poales; family Poaceae; genus Thinopyrum; species Thinopyrum elongatum. Next base: position 599,623,110 of record CM022301.1, read on the forward strand.
ACCAACCAATGTCATAATTTATCACGTCCGCAAATGATTTTTGGACTGTAGTTTGGATTGTTCTGCCGACTACTGGCGTATAACAACGCATGCTATCTATCAAAGCTTCGACTCATTTGTTTTGCTGCTCCGGAAGATTGAGACGGAGAAGAATGACCTTGATGCTGGAGGTACAAAGAGGCACAAATAAACTTTCACTCATTACACTAGCACTGTTTTACCATTGACGGAGCATTGTGAATATTTTAACAAACTACTTGGGTGTTCTGATATCGAAATATGTACATAATATAAGTATATACCATGACATGTACTGCTGCTTCTAATTAGATACAATAGCTTCTCTCTTTTTTATTGTGCAGCTGAGATCTTCATTACATTACAACCTTATGTTTTGCTTATTGTTTTACTGAAATTGGTGTTCTCTCTCTAGGTTAATGGATCATCCTGGGAACGATTTTGAGGGCATTATGCCAGCTGCTTTGATGGCAATGGATTATGGAATGGCAAACTAACAGGGCACATCATAAATGTGTTGATATGTTGCATTTCAAGGCAGTTTCACTCATAAATACTACAAATTAAAGGATAACTATCATTTGTGTGTGTGTGTGTGTGGGGGGGGGGGGTGGGGGGGGGGGGGGGGGGGGGGGGATGTAGAAGTGAAATTTACTATAAATTTAACCTACGGTTTTCCTTGAGAAGGTTTATAAAATTATAAGTCGTAATTTGATGAAAGAGATATCTCTACTTCTTGGTGTTGCATCAAGGCATTGATATTGGACTAGAATGCATATGTTTTATAATAAAAAGACAAACCTCATGCATTTGTTTTTATTGCAACTTTTTTTTGTAGTCATCAATAGTCATATGTCAAGTACTGTTTGATCATTTTTAGGGTATTGTCATTCTTTTTACAGACCACTTGCATTGGGCAAGAGGGTTTTGCTGTGGAGACCAAGAAAAAGGATGGCAACATTGGGGGCGCCTCAACTGCCGACGATGAACGCAGCTCGGAAAAAGCAAAGCTCCATGCGAGGCTCCCTTGGCTGCCGAGCATCTCCGAGAAGCCCAAAATGAGATGAGACGATGTCGTGATGATCGACAATGCCACGCAGGTTATGTCGGAAACCATCATGTTCCCTGTCAAGTTAGTTCTTCACCGGTGAGGTGGCTCGAAAATCTTTGATTTCATGTCAATTAAAATAGTTTGTAGGTGTGTTAGTACTGACACACAAAGCTGAAACTAAAATCTTCTTGCATAAGCGCCGGATGTTATTGAGAATATTATTACATATTGAATTTAATTCCTTTCTTGCACCCACAATTGACCTACATCTCTAAGCTGCACACTCGCACCCGATCAGGATTTAGTTGTAAATTGTTGCCACCTTCAAATTAACTAAAATGAAGCCAACAATTGCTGGGTACAAGAGGAATTATGTTGTTCCAAATAATGATTTCTAAACTACGATGTTAATTGTGTTGTTAATCTTTTGGAAAAGGAATTTGGAAGCTGGATAGACACTGGTCAAGATAGGAGCATATACTCAATAAAAAAATTAGTGTCAATTGTGGCAGAAAGCATGATTACAAACATTAATTAGCTTTACTTTCATACAAATTTTGGGTATCGTTATTAGTGTTTCGTGATTGAAAATTTGTTTGAATTTACTATCATGTGCAAAGTGTCTGCCAGCAGCAAGCGAGGTCATCCTTCTTAGACCAGTACTAAGGACTGCAGTTATGTGGATCCACTTTACCAGAATGTCGAGCCCATCATATCGTGTTCGACCCATGAACCGGAAGGATTGCTTGCCATTATGTGGTATAGTTGTCCTTTGAGATAGATTATTGTTTGTATGAATTATGAGCTTTTCTGTGTCTAAATTAACACTAATAGTCTTCTAGGAATCTTGTTTTTCATCCACTTTGGAGTCACAGTTTGTTGCTTGACACTTTGTTGTCTAACCCTCAATTAAAGTTATTCTTATATTCAGTTTGCTATACCACTTTTCTATATTCAGCTGCCGACGATGAACGCAGCTCGGAACAAGCAAAGCTCCACGCGAGGCTCCCCTGGCTGCCGAGCATCTCCGAGAAGCCCAAAATGAGATGAGACGATGTCGTGATGATCGACAGTGCCACGCAGGTTATGTCGGAAACCATCATGTTCCCCGTCAAGTTCTTGCAGTTCTTCACCGGTGAGGTGGCTCGAAAATCTTTGATTTCATGTCAATTAAAATAGTTTGTAGGTGTGTTAGTACTGGCACACAAAGCTGAAACTAAAATCTTCTTGCATAAGCGCCGGATGTTATTGAGAGTATTATTACATATTGAATTTAATTCCTTTCGTGCACCCACAATTGACCTACATCTCTAAGCTGCACACTCGCACCCGATCAGGATTTAGTTGTAAATTGTTGCCACCTTCAAATTAACTAAAATGAAGCCAACAATTGCTGGGTACAAGAGGAATTATGTTGTTCCAAATAATGATTTCTAAACTACGATGTTCGTGTGTTGTTAATCTTTTGGAAAAGGAATTTGGAAGCTGGATAGACACTGGTCAAGATAGGAGCATATACTCAATAAAAAAAAATTAGTGTCAATTGTGGCAGAAAGCATGATTACAAACATTAATTAGCTTTACTTTCATACAAATTTTGGGTATCGTTATTAGTGGTTCGTGTTTGAAAATTTGTTTGAAATTACTATCATGTGCAGAGTGTCTGCCAGCAGCAAGCGAGGTCATCTCCTTCTTAGACCAGTACTAAGGACTGCCGTTATGTGGATCCACTTTACTAGAATGTCGAGCCCATCATATCGTATTCGACCCATGAACCGGAAGGATTGCTTGCCATTATGTGGTATAGTTGTCCTTTGAGATATATTATTGTTTGTATGAATTATGAGCTTCTCTGTGTCTAAATTTACTCAAATAGTCTTCCAGGAATCTTGTTTTTGATCCACTTTGGAGTCACAGTTTGTTGCTTGACACTTTGTTGTCTAACCCTCAATTAAAGTTATTCCTATATTCAGTTTGCTAAACCAATTTATGTATACAGAGGAAAGATTATGCATGATATTCCTCTGAAATTTTCGTTGACTGTATTTGTAATTTGTATGGTGTTATCAGATTACCAACTCATAGATACAAGTGATCGAATATTAGTCAGTGTATTACATTTTTTATTTTCTTATTTATCTAAGTTGTGCCTTTTGGTATTATGTCATCATAGTGGAATTTCAAATATGTTAGTAATTACATCTGATATTCCTGCACATTTTACTGTTTCTCTTATGTATTTTTCAAACATAGTTTTTTTATGAAAGAATTTCTTAAGCGCATCATCTAGATATTGATAGTTTTGTAATAGATGTTAAGGTCGAATATCGCTCAGTTTGTTACATGGACATGTCGTTATTTTTTCTTTTTGTTATCATTTTACATTGCAAAAACGGAGGAAGTACTTAAATAATTGTGTTTGTGTTATATTGTTTGTACGTGTGATATTTAACATGTAACTCGTGTAAACTATTTCAAGAGCCCGTAGCAACGCACGGGCATTTAACTCGTTTTCGTAGGAACGCAGTTCCTATGGTATTCTTTCCTTTCCAACCGTTCGGAACACGGGAAAGGTGAATAGTGTTTCAGAGGAAAACTGGCCTGGTAGTACTGATTCCATAGGATTAGAAACATCCACACGCTGCTCGTTTTTTGGCGGAAGCCCGAGGCAGGCGCTGGCTGCCATGCGTTAGACAAGGTTGCTGCTGTGTTTGCCGGAATAAAAAAATCGACCTATGTGTGGTACGTGAGGTGGGGACAAGAGTAGTCACTGTGCGGCTGAATAAACAAATATCATCTCATACTGCCAAGTATGCTACTCTAAAAAAACAAATCTGTACATTTCGCAACCCATCCGAACACCTTCTCCTGAGAGTTTCCTTCGGTTCTCTGTTCCATAGTTTTATACCTATATTCCTTTCCTATTCCTCTATTTTCATCCAGTCCTATGTTTTCTGTCCCTTTATTCCAAACGGAGCCTTAGTCCTGAGATCTTTTCGCAAAAAAAAAGGGATTTACAGGTCCAAACCACGGACTGTTGGACATGCCATCACCAGTACAACCACTAACGTAGGTCCTTAGTCAGGTTCCCTGGGTCTATTAAAATAGGGGAAATATCAGGTGATACCGTGATACGGGCTTCTGGGAGCTATTGGATCTCAGATCCGAGGGCTCCAGAGAGTTCTTGAACATTTTGCAAAAAAGTCATCAAAAAGTGTCAAAATTGTGCGCAGGTACAAGAGCTCCTCAGATACCGTCGGATCTGAGATCCAACGGCCCAGAAGCTTGTATCATGGTATCACCTAATGCTTGGTATCACCTGAAACTTTCCCCTATTAAGTAGGGAGTTCGCCTTGCGCCTTCCCGCGGCTCGCCAAACACCTGCTTCCTCAATCATCTTCTCCACCACTGTCCTCACTGGCGAGTGTTGGTTCCGGAAGATTCTGGCGTTGCATTCGTTCCATGTGGACCACCAAACAAGCTGGACCAGAGCGCTCCATTTCTTCTTCGCCGATGCAGGACCAGTGCGGCTTCTCCCACACCGTGTTGCAGATCCTTCGTCGCTGGGTGTGCCCTTCGAAATGCTCAACGTGCTCGCCAACGAGGCGCTCCAGCAGGGGCTCAAGGAGTACACCAACTGGCCCTTACTCTGGCAGCTCTACATCGACGGCGAGTTCTTCGGCGGCTGCAACATCACCGTCGGTATGTATATATACGCTCTCTGCCTTTCCTTCTCCGACGATTACGGTTAAAAACTTTGAGACCCTCTGTTACTGGCAGTACACGTGCATGGTATTGGAGTATGAATCTGTTCTGTGAGAGACCTGTTTTGTTTAGCATCACGGCATAGTGATTCATTCATTAATCTGACATATATGTTCAGTTGAGGACGATAATGGTAGATTTGGCATGTGGAAACTCCATGTCTGCGTACATGTTTCAGGCATATAATATAATTTGCTCATGTTGAAGGCATACCTGAAAGTGTCTGGCAATGTCAAATGTTTTATAGTTGGTTTCTTCACATTCAACATGATTGGAGTGCACATGGCATTCTCTACCTGCGGAATATACGCTCTCTGCTTTCCTTTGCTCATGGCCACGGTTCAAAAATTGAGTCTTTCTGCTATGGTAGTACATGCCGACGACATTATTTATGAATTGTTCTGTGAGGAACCTGTTCTGTACATCAGACATAGCAATTCATTTGTTGATCTGACGTACTTTTAGCAACAAAAATGAGTCGGCCATGGCCTATGGTTCCTTGAGTAGTCTGTGACTCTGTGTGATGTAGTGTGTGCGTGTGCTTTAGGGATCAGGGATCCTATGCTCTAGAACTTGGCCAAAACTACTGGCAGATTAAGCTTTAGATAAAGAAGATTAAGCTGTCTTAGATAATTAATGTCAGCTAATAACCATGTTGCTCAGACTCTGAAGTTCTGAGCAAGCATCTTTGCTGTAAACCTTGAAATGTGTTGTATCATCCACAAGCCTCCAGGATGGTGTGAATTTACGACTACCCCATAACCTGATGACAAGCATTGCAAATTCTTTTCCAGATTTACTTATGAGTAACAAAAATCACTTGCCTGCTGTTGGTTCATGAACCCAGGCGTGCTCCAGCACTTCCGCACCATCGTTATCAACACTACAACAATAGTATCCCCAGTGTCTGCCCACCTTAGTATCTTAGTCATCTCCTACGACCACTTTGATCGTTTGCTATGTTGCTTTTCATGCTCCAAAGTAGTAGTATCTGAAACAGTGAGCCTGAAACCTCTACTCCCGAGTCGGGAATGTCGCTTCATTTCTTCTGTAGAATTCCCTATGTGGTATTGGACACATGTTTAGAGCATCTCCAATAGATGATGTATATTTTGGTGCTTCAAATCGGTGATGTAAAAATTTACATCACCAAAAAGTGCTTTTTACATCTCCGAAAAAGGCTCAACTCCAACAGATGGTCCAAAACGAAGATGTAAAAGAGCAACTCCAACAGATGGTCCAAAACGAAGATGTAAATTCTGAAAACGACCAACTACTACTTCATCTCAACATAGTTCAAACATCAAATTCAAACATAGTTCAAAGATAGATGACATAAATTTAAAACTAGCAGAACTACTCGTATCCAGTACGACTCTTCGGAGTCATCCGAGAGCCCCCAGAACTTCTCGTCCTCGTCCTCCTCCGACGATGACTCGATGGGGATCACCGTCGAGGGGCTGGCCTCGTTCTCCTTCTTCTCGGCATCACGCTTCCAGTAGAACTCCTGCTCGGCCTGGACGTACTCGGGATGCTCCCGCGCAAACCGAGCCATCGCCGCCTCGTCGCTCTCGCCGAGAGTGACAACAACCGCCGGTCTCTTCTTCTTCTTCTTCTTCGCCGGAATCTCCTCCATCCGGATGCCCTGCGGCACGAGCCACTCCGCCACCGCCCGGGTCTCGACCTCCGGGAAGTTGAGGTCCGTCTTCAGCCATCCGGCACGCCACACCGCCACGTCGTAGGCACGCGCGGCCTCGTCGGCGGTGGGATACGTGCCGAGCCACCAACGTCGCCCGTCGTCGGAGAACTCCACTCCGAAGTTCCCGGAGGGCTTCGCCCTCACACCGAAGAAACCCGACTTGCCCTTCGGCGTCTTCTTCGACACCATCGGACACTCAGAGTTTCGTCTTTTTTTACTTTGGGGAATTCCGTCGAACACCTTGTGCGCGGGGTGGAAGAAGATGGCTAGCGGTTGGATTGGTAGCTGGTCGCTGCTGCGGACGGCTGCGGATGGCGGCGCAGAGGAGAAGGGAGCTCGGCGGCCGCAGAGATGAGCTATACGGGCTACCGGACCGCTGGAGTCGGCGAATCCCGCCGCGGCTACTTCCCGAATCGGCGGCGCCAGGGCGGCTGCGAGACGCCCTCCGGCGGGGGAGGCGATGCGAGCGAGGGCGGCGGAGGGCGGCGGCGGCGATTTGGGGCGGTGGCGGCGACGGTGGCGGCGATTTGAAGCTGTGGCGGCGGCGATTTCCGGCGGCTGGTGCTCGGGCGGGCGGGCGGTCGCGAGCGGGAAGGAAAATGAACTGTTAGTTGGTCGTTTCGCGGGCGGCCGCGATTTTACATCAGATGTATCTCGTGATGCAAATTTGCATCACGAAGTGTTGTATTTTACATCTCCATGAGGCGGTGATGTAATTTTTTTTACATATGGATCATCTGTTGGAGCAGCGTTTTTTTGCTCTCGGAGATCCAAAAGTCAGGTATTTTTACATATGGACGGCCGTCTATTGGAGATGCTCTTACTGTTTGCGATGGGCGATGGCAATATTATCAGGAAGGACGAAAATCTTTTTTCCCCCTCCCCCCGTTCTCGCGACATGCCCCGCGCGCGCGTCACGGGAGCCGCCGGCGCCGGCGCTCCTCTTCTCCACCTCGGCGCTCCTTGCCCCTCGCCGCCGCCAGAGGGTGTCCGCCGGGCGAAGCCCGTGCGACGCAGGCGGCGGCGGGGCCTTTCCTCTCCCTCCCCTGTTCGTGGTGGCGGCGGCGCGGGTTAGCTGCTCGGCGGCGAGGGGCGCGGGGTCCGGCGGGGCTCCTGGCGGCGGGGACAGCCGGATTCGGCGGCTTCTTGGCGGGGATGCGGTGGTACGTCACCGCGGCGCGGGTGTTGGAGATTCGGTTGGGGATTCGGTTGTCCCGATCTGGATCTCGATCTGCGTTGGCAGCGGCGCTGGTTTGCAGGTGGGGGTCTCGCCGGCGGGGTCGTCTGGTTGGGCAGGCGCGGCTGGGAGGGCCGGTGCCTTGCCTCTCCTCGGACGTGGGTCGCGCCGTGATTGAGCCTGCTTGTACCCAGCTTGGGGTCAAGCAGGGCACTTTGACCGGGTGGGGGGTCACAGCCACGGGGCTGTGGCCGCCACCGTCTTCCCGAGGTGGGCGCGAGCAGCTGCGGTGTCCTCCTCGGCCGGACATGTGCCGGGGGCTCCTGCCCGAGGACCAACTACCTTGCTTCCCGGTAGTTTGGGGTCATGTGCCGGGTTGTTGGCCGTGACCAGGGCTCTGGGTTGCCGGCATCCGCTCGTCTGGTCGTGTTTCCGTCGCCGGTAGGGGCCCAGGCCGGCTTTGGCCGGGTGGCTAGACAAGGACTGGTGGTGTTCTCGGGGTGTCACGCGGTGGTCTCTTCCTCGTCTTGGTGGTTTCCCTGCAGTACCTTGGGGAGGACGACGCAACGAAAGCTGTGCAAGGCCTTGGCCATTGCTGGCAACGTTGACGTCTTCAGACGCCACTCTCCTCCTCGGAGGCGTTGCTTCCCGTCCATCCTCCCCAGGCCATCTGGCATCCTCGACGTTGCTGCGTCCTCCGTCCTTGGCATTTTCTTCGGTGGTGCTCAGCTGAATTCGGTACCAAGGTTCCCCTAGGGGCCTCTCTTCGCCGACAATTCACCCCGATGTGACCATGGCCTCTTTTAGACGACAGTCGGCTTGGTGTGCGAGGTCATCCGAGGACCAGGGGGTTGCTGGGATCGGTGTCATACGGGTAGGCTGCCGGTGGTATTCTTTAGTCAGGTTGCATCGGGTGCGGTCGTCTGTGCAGTGATGCTCTCTCGGGTTGGTTAGTGGGGCGCCGGCGAAAGCCGTGCTTGATCTGGTCAGGCCAATGACGGCGACGTCTGCGGACGCCGATCCCCTCCTTGGAGGCGTCGTTTATTGGCCCTCCCTCTGTCAAACTGAGGGTTTCCTGTTCACCTGGCTCGTCGGGTGTATTGCGCCTTGGAGTGGTGGCCTGTTTGTTGAGGCATGTTGTGGCGATCCGAGGATACTTGGGCTTATTGCCAGGAACTAGCTAGCTTCCTTAGTTGTGCTTAGTTTGGCGTAGCTTAGTCCCTGTTTTTCGCTCTTGTTGTAGCCATTGGTGCTTCCTTGTACTAGATGACCCGTTGCGCCGATGGCGCAAAAAGCATCGGCCAGCCAGGTTTTGTAAGCATGTGTATGTGATAGTTTGATGCATATATATGATGATAGACAAAGAGGAAGTAATGATATTACAAAAATGAGTATAAGGAAACAGGAACTTAGTTTTGATACATAGTGTTCGAAGAAAACCCGGTGCCGATACATAGTATTTTAAGAAGTCCATGATAGATTATTTACAATGAGCAAACTATATAGCCAGGGGCGCATCATATAGATGGATGTAGTCAGAGCTGTTGCTACGTTTGGCCTAAATATCATTTGGTGGTTCATCATCACCTAAAGCAGAGATACCTTCAATATCATCGTCCAGGCTCCAGTAATATTTATTTGTCTGTTGGAGGTCATATTCTGACTGTGTAGTTGCGTCATTCAGACGATCAGCAACATATCTTACTTGTGACAAAGCCTAATTCAGATTGTTGTCTTTGGATGTTGATCCTCCTGTGAAAGTGTCATCTATTATACGGTAAAGTTCTTTTGCTGCTGTGTGATTTCCATTGAGGGTGCTACACCAGCTGCTGCTGAAATAGTCTATCACTACATCCTTTTCTCTCTGCCGATGCTCTAGAGACCTGCATTTTTGCTGGGCTAATTGTAGTTTGTTGTAGCTGTGGTCTTGCAGAACTGTGCCGTAAGAATCTTCCATGCACTTGAGAGCTTATGTTGCCAGTCTATCTTCAGCTTCTTCAAGATTGCTGAACACATGGATTGACATTGATTTCATTGGAAGTTTGTTGTCCAGATGGTGTTTACATGGATAGAAGTGAATGGTTGCGTCAAGACCAGCTGGCCTTCCCTTGTGTGTTGAGTAGGCTGCATTTGGGAGGCCAAGCTGCTGCATCATAGCGTCGAGAAGTACCTTCGTTGGAATCTTTACTTTCTCCATTGTGCCTGATGATGAAAAAGAAGTTGCTGTGAGCAAGAGGAGCCTATGATTCTATTTATGTATGTATGTGTTTTGATCACGCAAGAAGCACAGCAATCAAATGGCTTGTGGTGAGCAGCTATGTATGTATCTGGTTTGGTTGTAAATTTTGTCAAGTAACAAAAAGCAGGGGATGAACAGGTAGGAGAAAATATACATTTTTCTCTGCTTCTTCATGTTACAGTACTCCGTAGCTATGGTTATGCGAGCAGATCTAACAAAAAAAAATTCCTTTGTTCCATTGCTATTGGATACTGTTTCCTGCTTATCTTCTCATTTGTGTAGTCGGTGTGCAAAGCAATTTGAAACTGGCAGGATGAATCAAAATGCATATTGATGTGCCTTTGCTTAAAAAGTAGGATCTTGCTGGAAATAACTCTCATAGCTTACTTGGGAGGGTCTAAATCAACCTTACTTCAGCTGCTGGTGTGTTCAACATTTTTCTGTTAAATGGAATAGCTGCCATCCGGCGATGGTACTAACTGTTCACTGGATTCTTGGAGAGAAAAATTGTCTCAACAAGGCATCTGACAAAAATGATCATAAGAGAAACACAAGCAATCCATGAGACAAATATAAAACAAATGGTCAGTGATGATCCTTTGTAGTGCTCCATAGAGAAGAATTGAGAGAATAAGAATCAGCACACATTAACTATTATCAATAGACTGACTTAACAATCAGAATAATATACTTGTCAACATTTACGTTTATATGTAAAAACTTTATGAATCAAAGGTAGCAGCAAGTGTCCAGCCAGCGACCATATGAACCGAAGATAGCAGCGAGCAATCCAGCGAACAACTTTACAATATTAGACTATTAGTAGCTATATAAAGAGTACACTCTGCAGTATAGCATGAGATTGTCATAGCAAAGGATGTATAGCTAGAATCTGGATATGAGATTCGTGCATACCTTTAGAAAAGAGGATAGGGGCAATACAATTATACGGATAGAAATATAAATTCAAGTGCTTGATTGTAATTACATATTAAAATGCAAATTCATGAGGTGTCACCAGCAGCAAAACCTAAACCCCAAACTAAAACCTGCCATCACCGGTAAGAATGCTGAACAAAGAAACAATGTAATTCTAATTTAACCAGAACTTGCATATGATTACTCTTAGGTCAGCAGGGAGGAGGTGCAATGCACGTACAGCAACACCAAAAGTGATCTCCGGAATCCTACATGATACATTAAGCATATGCATATACATACCGCAACATCAATTATTAATACGAAACGTGACGAATGAAAAGGTGGATTAGTGTGCCATACCATCAAAAGAAAAGATTGCAGTATTGCAATGCAAACGTTCCATATCTAGTTCCTTGACGCCGAAATCAAGTGTCGTCTTGAGACGATGAACATCAGGGGAAGACAAAAGCGAGCACTGCAGCACATGAGCAAAATACGGAATAAAGCAACATGAGAAGAAAAAACGGAGGAACAAATGAACAAGTACAATGAGACTACCAGGAACAAACGATTCTAATTCTCTAAGGAAAAAAGTGTATGTACAGAGAAAATATAGCCATACAACTTATAAGCATGAGCTCCCAAATGGCAAAACCATTGGTCCCTTCTGACACGATGAACACAATATTATAGACGGATGCAAGAGAACGCCAAGAGTATTAGAGACAAAGTGATTTTGCTTGAACACGTTCGTTTTGCTAATTACCAAAGCATCCCAAGTGGGCTCCAAATGGCAAAATCATCAATTACCAAGGCACCCCAAGTGGATATATGCCTGAATCTTTCTACCAGCAAACATCATGTGGAACATTTCAAGCATTAAGGATGAACAATTAAGAGTCAGAGATACTGTTTCTGGTGTCCACTTGTTATCCTCATTTTTTGGTAATTAATAAAATGGAAGATACATATGATGGATAATTTATTGGCAAATATTAGTAGGCGGTGCTGTAACTGTTAAAATAAGTTTTCTTGGTTATTAGTTTCCATCTAATTGGATGATACATAGCTATGAAAACACAAGGCAGTTACTATTGAACTATTGATATAGGCATAAGATGTGCCAGCAGCCCCTTTCACACTAAAAATGCATATACACAGGTGCAATGCATCAACTATGTGTTACATTGGACATGTAGATATCACTGAAAACTACCACACCATAATCAAGGAAGGAAGCGATCCAAACAATTGAGCAGATCACATTGGAATAGAAATCCTTCCAAGTTCACTGCTCATCCGCACGCAGCAATGAAATGTGTGAGATGAGATGATGAATGACCTGCAGGAAAGAAATGGATGCCAAACAGCTTCAGTTCATTGGAGCTAAATTTCTGGAAAAATACGAAATAATTGAGTAAAAACAAAAAATCTTCCCCTCAGCCTGCTTGGATTTTTGTCGAACACATAGCAGGCATAGATAAAACAGAATTCACACAAATAAAGCTGAGAATTTATGGGGATCTGCCAGGCTGCAACAGGGCACACGTTCCATGTGAGCTTATAGCTGCGGCGGCCGCCTGCGCTGCTCCTATTGAGCGCCAGGGTGGAGGTGGAGAAGGAGCACAGCAGCGGCGCAGAGTCGTGACCGGAAGAGCAACATGGGTGGGGAAGTGCGAGGGCTGGCGGCTCTCACCTAGACTCGACGTCGTTGCTTTAGAGCACCAAGGAGGAACAGCCCAAGCACAGCAGTGCCACGAGCAGCAACCCGTGTCCCTCCTGGTGGAGGAGTCGAAGCTCCACCAGCCACCACGCGCGACTAAAAGAGTCGGGGTGGAGGCAGAGGCAGCGATGCCGTGCCGCCCTCGTCTGGCCTCCCCTGCTACATCAGCGACGTGGACCCGGCCTCCCCAGCCCCTCCGCCGCCGCACGCTCTCCTCCGGAGCGCTCTCCGCACAGACACAAGCTCCGCTCCACCGCCACGGAATCTCCTCCTCCGTCACGACCCCTCCTCCACGGCATCCCCTTGGTCACGCCCTCTCCTCCTCCGCGAGCCCCGCTCCTCCTCTGCATCCCCTCCGCCGTAGCCTCTCCACCGTGAGAGAGGGGACCTGGAAGGTGGCGGCCAGTGGGTGGAGGAGATGCACGGGAAAGGCTGGGGATACGACCATGGATGCTGCAGAACATACAAACTGCGAGAGCTAAGACCTCCCAGCCTGAACAAAGGGAGGACTTGACCACTGCAGAACATACAAACTGCAATAGTTAAGACCTCTGCCTAGCCTAAAGAAAGGGAGGACTTGACCATGGAGGCCGCAGAACATACAAATTGCAGCAAATAATTCATTAGAAAGAACAGTATAACAATGCAATAAGTTACTATTATACATATATCTAGTGACAGGTTAATGATTTTTATCTTTATAAAGATGGCATTAGACTCCCATAGTTTCCAAACTCCCATTTCCCCTAGCAGATTGATTTACATGGCTACACTTACCAATGACAGGACCAAGCGCATACAGGATTCAGAACTTTTGGAAGCAAATCCAAATGTAGAATGGCTTCATTTTGTACCAAGTTCTTACCTTTCAGGTGCATCTAGAAACAAAATCCTCTGGCCCAGGGGTAAAGAGATATCACTAAGCAACCCCAAGAAAATCAAATCCCACGAGCTCTTTGAGCTACCTGATGTACAATATATTCACAATTAGGAGAAAAGAGACACCAATTCAGCAGACGGTTGTACGTTGTTTTATTATGGTCAGTGCAATAAATTCCCAACATGCTAATATTGAGAGAAAACCTTTCACACAAATCCAAACCGACAACCAATTGAACAAAGGAATTTCAGTAAACAAATTATCCAATCAGTTATAGTGCAAATCCAAATGCAGAATGGCTTTCTTTTGTACCAAGTTCATACTTTTCATGTGCATCTAGAAACAAAATCCTCCAGCCCAGGGCTAGAAAAATATCAGTAAGGAACACTAAGTAACACAGGTTAATGTTTTTGCATACCTGCGAAATATATCTTTTAAGCTTCGAATTGATGGATTCATCCAATGCCTCTCTGCAAGCTCATAAATCATGAAATGGCCCTCTATGTACCAGCGGCAAGCAGAACCACCACCGAGCCCTTTAGCACCTACAGTGCAGCCACAAAGGAATGAAGAAACAGTAGGTAGGAAATCCTAGCACAAATACAGAAGCAATGGAATAACACAAACAACACGAAGAGTTCATGACCAAAATAATAACCTTGAAATTATCTTGGGTAGTATTCCTACAAGATCCCAATGACCGGCTCTTTGGCAATATAGGCGTCGGTACCCTAACTCCTGGAATGTAACAAAGGATCAATGGATTAGTACCAAAACTAACTGACTGTAGCTTGCACTTTGGCAATATAGTTATAAAATATATCTTGAAGGAAATCTGCACTTATACATGGATATAACACTAATCAAATGGTCATCGCCTGCACATTCGATTGGTATGGTGAAAAATATATGCTGCATGGCACCTGCACATTCGATTGCTATGGTGAAAAATACATGGGGCACAAATGACTAAAGAGGAACAATAGTATGCATCAAGATAGACTAACCTGTTCCTTGCGTGGGATTTGCTGCATCCTTCAAACCCAGCACCTGAATTTGCAACTTTGAAAGGTGAGCAATTGATGAGAGCATTTCTCTCTCTAATTTATAAAATTCTTGTTTCTTAATTCTTATAATCGGAGCATCTGTCGAATAGCTAAGATGAAAAAAGGCATCATTTCTCTCCAGCCGTTATACACTAACTATGGGAAAAAGTTCTATAGAAAGAAGGGTTGGTCTGCTCTAACCTGACCTGATGCCTGCTCCACTGCACCATCTCTTCATAGAACGTTATGAAAAGAGGAAGGAAATAAGCTCACCTGATCTTGTCGAGGTCAGAGGATGCGCGGGTCTCTGCGGGCTGCAGTCCGTCGAGCTCTCTTCTTCCTACTCGAGCTGCTGGTCGCCGGAAGTGAGGGGGAGGTGAGCTCTGGTTGAGAAGGACGGCGTCGAGCGCGCCAACGGCGCCCCTGGCCGGTGGAAGCGCCTCCATGAGGGCCGGTCTGCTCCTTCACCCTGTCGCCTGCCCCCCTCCCTCTTCCCTGTAGTTCCACCCCACCGTGACGGGTCCGATGCTTCCTGTCCTCGTCGCCCGCCTCCCCTCGCTCGCTGCCTCTGCCCGCTGTTTTTCCGCTCGCTCGATCGATGCCTCTGCACTATTCATAGCGAATTCAGGGCGACGTGGATGGCGCGAGGCTGACTAGAAGCCCAGCGTCATTTATAATGTAATAAATAAATAGCTGGTATCCCCAGCCGGGTGGTGTGCGATTTGTATCCCTCATCTCATCTGTAATGGTCGTGGCTTTATTTATAAAGCGGGGCGGAAGCCTTTTTCGGTATATTATCAGGAAGGACCATTATGATGCAAGTTGGTAGCCTCCTTCTGCGTGGTTGCCCACATCAAACTGGCCAAGCTTGCAGGAGAGGATCTCATCTGTTCTGCACCTGCTGAAGCTTCGAATAGTGTCGCATGGCCTGATATTTCCAAGTGTGTCACCGAAATCCTTTGAATTAGAACTTAAGCTAATTGTTTTTGTTTATGGTCAAATTTCATTGAGATAATGGGATAAAGCTGACTTAGATGATGCTCCGACTATTTGAAGTCGTGGACACAATATTTTTCTTCTGTGAGAAAGTATGTTGCATCATGCGCAAGTTTTCAGGACTGGTGCAAAAATTCCAATCGCATAGCTTGAGTTGTTGGCCAATCAATCTCAGTTCCTTTTCAGCTGCATGAGTAACAAAAGGATCAGTTATTGTGGTTGCTGATCCAGTTTTCTTTTCTAGGCTGTGCAAGTGGTGTTATTTATTCCATTATTTCCCAGAATGTGTAAAGTACAGAAATAAATTAACAAGATCTGTATGGTATGTATTACTTAGAACGTATGGACTGTGTTAATGAAATTGTGCGATGTTTTTGTTCCAAATTATAGATAGATTCAAGAAAGATTAGTGTTGCTCTCTCTTGTGCTCAAGATTAGTGCTAGTGTTCCTTCTGTACTCAAATGTTTGATGTCAGTGCTTGAATGAACTGAGCTTGAGCGCTTGCGTTGTTGTATGTTTTACAGAAGCATACTAGTATAAAATTTGGTGAATTGCAGAAAACACTAGAGAAAGCAATGTGTTCTTAGTGAATGTTGGGGGGCCCGGCCCTGAGGCAGCCCTCCGAAACCAAGGGAACCCCAATCCCAGGTGCTCCCTCCGTTCCAAATTAGTTGACTTGGATTTATCTAGATACGGATGTATCTAACTAAAACATGTCTAGATATATCCGTATCTAGACAAATCTGAGTCAACTAATTTGGAACGGAGGGAGTATGTGCGAAAGCCCCTCACCCCCACTGACGGAGGCACCATTAGAGCAGTGCACTGTTCTGCTGTGTCCATCTCTCCACGAAGAAGAAAGCTGAGACGTTGATTCCTTTAGCAAATTGGGCCTTTCTTCTGAATTGGTGGTGCACTCCCTTCCCCTAGCCTGGTGTGGCCCACGACCATTTAACTATGCGCAGTTTTCACAGCGTTGTATCAGTACTAGTTCATTATTTTTCAAAATCTTAATTCCATATTATGAATGACAGTTGACTGTTCTACTTTGGTCTATGTTCACATATGTGTTTGTAGTTGCTATCTGACTGATTATACCTTTTGTCACAGAACTTTCTTTCGAAAGACATAGTTGGGACGTTTGGATCCAAAATGTTTTCTACGACTTAGCTTGCGAAAGACATAGTTGGTAAGTCGTAGAAAATTCAAAATTATCATGCAGTGAGATCCAAACGTACAATGCAACTTTGGCTATGACCAAAGTTTGAATGACTCGACCATCACTCTCGTTACGCGAAGGAACAATTCCAACTGCAGGGAAAACATGAGATATATATCTAGCTGGCTAGTAGTGCTGCAATTGCAACCAACAGTGCTAAATCTCAAGCCAAAAGATCGATGTTTACACAAGTCATACTGGATCATGTCGCTACTAGTGTGACTGACTTGACTGTGTACACGGCATACGAATCGGCCGAACAAGAACATCGAAAACCACGGATGTGTGTCCATGGCACTAAATACATATTTCTCCAGGAACCAACACAATTTCAGACGTAGCCAGTAGTCGAGCATAGACTCCACTTGGAAAGGACGCCTATGAACAGAGTCTCAAAGCGGAGCGCCAACGAACAACTGAAGCCAGCAAATTAGATTTATATATACGTCTGTCACTTTATAGCATTGTTAAACATCAGATAGTGGCATACCTGAAAGACGGAAGCAATGAACGTTGTGAAAATCTCCTTTGCTAGATTACGGCGCCTCCACCTGGATGTTGGGGCTTGATAACTGGAATGGACCAGATTGTTGGTTAAATTTTGCTTGATTTATACTCTGTCCGTTCTCAAAAGATTTTGTTTTAAACATCGACACGATCTCCAAATGCAAATTTGGCCAGTAATTTATGTTGTGGCAGATTTACACACATCAACAAAATATGTATATATATAATCTCTACCTAATAATAAAGCACAGAACGCTTCCGTCCGATTGCGTTGTTTTGGAAAAAAAAGAAACCTATTGTTACTGATAATTAAGCCGCGGTACCGTTTTAAGTCATAAACAGAAAAAAAAGTTTCATTTTGCAGAAACCCCTTGTAGTTTTTGATAATTAACCCGCAGTACTGCTTTAAGTGACCCTGAGAAAATGTTTTGCGTTTTGCAAAAAGACCCTTGCCATTTCCTAAATTCAACCCGCAGTCAATATCATTTTTTTTAAATAGTCTTAACTTTTAAACCGTACCTCCAATTTTAACATATGATATATGAAATTTGATGAAAAAATGTGTAGAATCTGAATATTATGTTATTTTACCTGTTAAACATTTTTTAAATTTTCTTTTGGGTGCAACCTTAATAAATAATTCATGATCCGTCTTTATTTCGCATCAGTGCAGATCCAGATAGAAAATGAACAACTCAGCAAAACCAGATTGGAGTCGAAAGAAATCATCTATAACCACACATGCACACGGCGGCAAAATCTCGCAGGGGCAAAGAAAGCAAATTTCTGATCTTATGCAGAGAGAGAGAGAGAGAGAGAGAGAGAGAGAGAGAGAGAGAGAGAGAGAGAGAGAGAGAGAGAGAGAGAGAGAGAGAGAGAGAGATGCATTAGGATTGACACATTCAAACACGTTGTGATTGTGTGGGCACTGATGTCATGTGGAAATAAAGAACGCGGACCTATTGAGGTCTTGAGTCATGATTATTCGGTTAGGGGCGTGTGCTATTTTTTTTCTCCCGTTGCAACTTTTTTGCTAGTACTATCTAACATAAGGATTTTTCAAGGTATACTCAAGGCCTCTTTGATACAATGGATTTTCCAAAGGAAATTTGGAATGTGAAGAATCATATGTTTTCCCCGTGCACAATCAAACGACCGTGCAATCTTCTAGTATTCAATATGCCATGACGCTTCTATATTTTTCATATTCCTGCGTTTTAGTTTATAAAGTCAAGGCAAGATGAGAACACTCATGTGCTCACGGAGTATCCACTCCTCCCGATCTCCTCCTCCTCTAGACCTCCTCCTCCTCCAGATCTCCTCATCCTCCCATGCATACCCCTCGCGTCGCTCCCCAGGGCGATGCTAGGGCCCAACCCTAGCGCCACCAAAAGTCACCGATCTTGAAGCCCCGTTCCGCTGCTGCCGCCGATGTTGGCCGCGGTGGCGGTCAGCCCAGTGCCGAAGGTGCCGGGGCGGCTAGTCACAGCGGTGGCCCATTGGTGCGGCTGGAGCAGTGCCTAGCGGGGAGATCGCGCGGTGGCTAGGGTTGTGTCCCTTGGTTGTGCGGCAGCGGTCATCGCCTACATGGCCTGTCGGGAGCTCAAGCATGCTTCTCTGGCGATGGTTGGCGGCGGTTTTCCCTAAAGCTGATTCCCTCCTGGATCCGTCGTGGTCTGGCTTGTGGCCAGCCGGTGGCACGTAGAGGGGCTGGCGAGGGATGCTGGAGTTCAGTGCCGGCTTTCCGGTGGCTGCGTGCGCCTCCACGACACGGCTCCACACAGTTCCAGCCAGCTGCTAGTTCGGAGTGGGCGACTGGCAGTGAAAACCACCATGCTGATTTCGGTCATGGTGAACAATGGCGGCGTCTTAGGCGTTGTTTCCTGGTCGAAGGCATCGTCATTGCAATTGTCGTCACCTCGCTCTGACTGCTCCCGGGGAAACCCTAGATCTAGGTCTCCCAGATAGGATGATGACGACGGCTTGGTCTTGTTCCGCCTACTGAGGCCATCATTTTTGGAGCAGGTGCTGGTTGGAGGGGCCAAGAGGTGGAACGGTATTGCATCTACTGCATCATCGACGACGGGTCTCGGCGGCGTAGCGCAGTGGTGTCGGGAATGGATGCGTGTTCATGGATGCACGCAAGATGGTGGCGTTGTCTAGCGCCGTGGTGGCGTCGACGGCAGTTGGGCCTGGCAAGGTCAATGTGTTGATCCTTCCTGAAGATGAGACGACGGAAGATGGCGGTGGGGGGTTCTAGAGTGTCTACACGCAGGTATGTACTAAGCACATAGTTTAATCCTAGCGACTAGGTTACTACTTGCAATGTAAACTAGTATTTAGAAGAAGTTGCAGTATTTTCACTTTCTAGGAACAAATATATAAATGCAATGTTTCATTCTCTTTAGGGTAGGAAAAGGAGACTAGTACATTATATGCTGCAAAATACCCTGACGTTATCGTACACTGCCTGCAAGTGACATTACCTCATTGTTAATGTACCAATCCATACTTTCCGACCCTTGAAGCATATCAATAATTTTCTTCATTGTAAGCCTTTTGGTCCGCTCAGGATTCACACATATTAGACCTATCTGAATGCATCTTGTTATTTTTTGGCAATCTATTTCAAGCGATGTATACCCTGGTTCTTTTTGCAGCACATTTCTCCATTTTTGAATTTCCTGTGAAATCGGAATACAAATAAATATTACTATGCAATGGTAAAACGTCACATGGTCTCTATGAAAAGGGGCATCAGAAGTTCAAACAGAGTTGACTTACAAGCTTAATGAATTCCGTGGAAGATGTTCTAATATCATATGGGTACCCCTTATGTCCCATTATTACCTCCATGATAATTACATCCAAACTGAATATGTCGGACATAGGCGTGATCATACCTTGTAGGTATTCTTGCGACATATAACCTCTGCATTAATTGACATGAATGGGTGAATACAAAATGTTAAGAGAAGGCCAACAAAAATACATTTTGTCACTTACTAAAAGCAATGGGTTATCAAGAGGTGGTTCACTTACAGTGTTCCAGTCGTAGTTGCGGTGTGAATAGTTTGCTTTTGATCAAACAGTCTTGACAGACCAAAGTCTGTAACTTTTGCTATCATATTTTCATCAAGCAATATGTTCGCCGGTTTTAGGTCCAAGTGAATAATGGGAACATCGGATTGCTCGTGGAGGTACTGTAGACCATAGGAAATCCCCTCAATTATTTTGAGGCGTGTTGGCCAATCAAGTCCAGAAGATGCATCTGCATTTGTAAATAAAGGAAAAGAGCATTCTATAGTTGATGTATTAAAATATATATTATTATTTCAAATTTATATTGATATTCTCCATTTTTCGAGCATAAACAAATATTTTTAGGAACTATGGTCAAACCACAAAAATTGTAACTCAAAGAGAAGCAAGCACTATTAAATGTCATACCTGAAATGTACTTATCAAGACTTCTTTTAGGCAAACACTCCAAGCAAAGCAAACATTCAGTTTTCCAAACAAAAATGAATTTTCCTTCATGAAGTGTGCGTAAATGTTGCATTTCATAGCAGTACCCTACTAGTTGCACTATATTTGGGTGCTTTAGTTTCATAAGATTAACCTCATTCTCAAATTGCTCTTGTGAGCTTGGCATTGAATGCACACGCTTCTTTACCGCAACCATTTTTCCGTTTTGTAGCACTCCCTGTTTAAAGTCCCTTATTAGTATGTTTTTACGGTCAAGTATGGTTTACACTTTAAGAATACCAAAAAACATATATGTTTTACCTTACCTTATATACCACACCGAAACCACCTCTACCAAGTATTCTCTCATTGCAAAAGTTGTTTGTAATGTCTTTGAGATGTTGTAACGTCATAGGGTCAAGTGTGGATTCTGCCTGCATAAAGAAGTTATTGCAATTAACGAGGGGTTGCACTTATGCCATTTTAGTAGCACTTTTGGATTAAATGGATATTTCTATCAAAAAATATTCAAAGTTAATCTGGTATTAATTTACGGAACATGAATTAATATGTAGACTTATTATTACAGAGAAAAGAAGGCAAATCCCAGTGAATTACGATCTTTATTAATGTTGTGCTACAATGTAATTATTTTAGAATACTACCATATTACTGTCAGCGATGTGAATTTCACGGAGAAGGGAGGGAGATAAATTTTTGCAAGATTCCCTATGAGCTCTATATGCTTACATTTTTTTCAAAAAGGAGGATTACCCCCAGCCTCTGCGTCAAGCAATGCACACATCCATTTTATTAAATAAGGTAGCAACAAAGTACAAAATCCATCTCAGGCCTCTACATGCTTACATATTCGTAAAAAACTATGTCAATATAGTTTTCGTCATGTTAAGTGTGGCAAACCTTCTGTTCACCAGACCTTCAACAAAAGAACCAACTTGTGGTTGGATGGTTAGGAGTACAGTGGTATCCCCTGCCCACCAGGGTTCAAGTCACAGACTTGACATTGGTGCTCGCATTTTCCTAGATTTATTCCAGGCCTTCCGGCGATGTGAGGAGAAGTTCCCGTGTACTACGAAGGCGTCGGTGGCGACTTCGTCAATCTCAAGATGATGTGACGGCTCGGTCTCTTGAATGTGCTCATAGGGGTAGCATGTGCGTGCGTGCTTGCGTTCATAGGGATGAGTATATGTTCGTATGTATGAGTGTCTACGTCTGTACTGTGTTAAAAAAACAAGTTTGGCAAAAAAGGAAAGAATATATATGCCAACATATCGCATATTTACATTTCTCATCCAAACAAGCTTACGTTTGTGATAATACATGTCCCTTTTGGGCTATATAGGTGGTATCCCAAGTTGCAACAACATCATGGTTTTGACGTGTAGTGGGGCAGTTCCATAGGTCATCAAAGTCGACACCACTATCAAGTATGGTAAAATAAGAAAGTGTATGTGCAAAATCATGTACATAGTGTGACGGAATTTAAGATTTGGTGAAACCCATCACTTTGATACAAGTTCCCTATTATAAAGGAAATTTTATATTATCTCTTTTGAATGCCTTTGGCTATTTCAATAACTCTGACATTTTCCACATAGAATCAACAGTTATTAACTACGAACATAAAAAAGTACTAGTATTATCTGAGAGAAGAAGATGACACATTACTAATTAGTGAGTAGATTATGTGCATAAATAATATTTATTTTGGCATTCTGTAGGTTGAGTGTCAGGAAGTCACCTCATTATGTGCCATAAACTCTGAGGGCTGCAACTGGGTTTCTTCTTCAAGAAGAACACCCAACTCCAGCTTGTGCCATATAACGCCCGCCTGTGTATTATAGAATTTTGCAAGATCGTTGCTCTTGAAATCCTCACTCACAATGGTGCTGTACAGAAAGTTTGTGTCATCGCACTCGATGCTCTGTAGAACACCCTCCTTCGCTGTCCTCCTCACCACAATATCTTCTGTGGACCTTGGTGGCAGGAATCCTACCGAAGGCGTCATGGTGTACTTTGCCACATTGCTGGGAAGACACTCTTGAACGAAAGCGATGTAGTCATCTGTAATGTTGACTACCTTAATCAAAGAAGTAACTGATATACTCTCATCTGGTATAAAGGGAAAGCGGAGCTCATGGGGGTTGACCTCACTAGTAGAAAACGGCCCATTAGCCCCGGTTCCAGAGGCCCTTTAGCCCCGGTTCTGGAACCGGGACTAAATGGTCGGGACTAAAGCCCAAAACAAGAACCGGGACTAAATGGTCGGGACTAAAGCCCAAAACCTTTAGTCCCGATTCGCTTACGAACCGGAACAGAAGGGGCTCCACGTGGCCGCTGCGGGGCGCCTAGGCAGGAGGACCTTTAGTCCTGGTTGGTAACACCAACCGGGTCCAAAAGACATCCACGCGTCAGCAGCTGGCAGGAGCTGGGGTTTTTTTTAAAGGGGGGATTTAGGAGTTTTGGAGGGTTAATTTAGGGGTTTCATATTGTGTTAGCTAGCTAATAGAGAGAAGTGACCTCTCTTATCTCCGTGCTTGGTCGACGGTAGCTACTATACGTATAGAGAGAACTCGACACGCTAGCTAGTAAGCAAATGAAGGAACCATTAATTACACAAGATCGTCATGACCATATACAGAGCGGAGTGACCTCTCTTTCTCCGAGAGATTGGTCGAACAACAAGTTTTCGTATATCTATCCGACGCTACTAGCTACATATATATAATATAAGATCTCTTACAATCCCTAACATCTAAGGTCAATTTTCACATGGTATTCTCCGGCTTTATGTATGACGTGGTCAAGAAAGAATCCCGTCAATTCCTCTTGAATTGCTCGTATGCGATCATGTGGTAGGAGTTCATCCCGCATCTGCCAGATCTAATTTAAAGAAGGGGGTCAATACATATATATGAATGAAACTCAACACAAATGATGGTAATAAAATAAAATTGTGAATATTATTGTTTACGTACTTCATATTGTTTTTCAGAGTAGCCCCGCTGAGAGGTCGCGTTGTAGATGAACTCGCAAACGTAGTATCCACAAAAATCATTCCCGGCTTCCTGCCACAAGCACTTTACGAGAAAATAGAGTTCAATCAAACTGATAATCAAGCATGATAAATGGTATTGATGAAACTAGAATCAATGAGAGATGCGCGGAACTAGCTAGTAGTACTTACTTTCGGGTGTGTAAATCGCAGCTCCCTCGGCAGTCCCGGAACAATTCCGGTGAACTCTTTTCAAACCCTGCCAGACAAAGAAAATAATTACTTGATATCAGGAAATGAACAAAGTTGCCGATATGGTGTGATAATGATCGATTGAACTTACTTCTGGAGCATTTCAGTCATGTCCGCATAGTCCTGAGGATCTTTTCGTCTCGAGTCTAAGACAGTTACTACTCCCCGGTCAAGCTTAATCTCTAGCAGAATAAAATGGAAGCTGCGCACGCATGCATAACTCATCAATTACATTACTATAACCTCGAGTAAGGGAAACCGAATATGCACAAGACAGTAACACTCACTTGAAGTTGTAAGGAAAGAGTATTTTCTCTTTGTTTTGATTTTTAAGCAATGATTGTTGCAAGTTGTCCTCGGTATCTGTGACTCTGTTTTTAACCGTCCATTCATGTATGATATTTGGGTTAATGAACCCAATGTCATAGATTTGTGCTTTTCTGCATTCGACGAGCTTCAATCTTCATAATATAGTGAGGATAATTATATATACATGCAATGAAAGAGCTGAGCTATATATAGAGACTTAATTACAGAAGTAGTACTTACAGACAGTAGCAAGTCACGAGTTGTTTGTCGAGAGCCATTTGATTGTATAACTGAAATAACTCGTCAAATTCAACAGGCAACAGCTCAGTTCCAACAAGGTTGTGCTCCTCTTTAATTCTCAGCATCAAACTATCCTTCCTAGACTCGCTGCAGGTTTTCATGTACCATTCATGCAATCTTCGCATCATCGTTGTTAGAGGAGGATGATCAGGTTTGACGAGAGGCTGCCCGTACTGGTATCTGAATTCGTCCACCTCCATTGTTTCAAACTCTACATCATCGCTTAGGTAATCAGCAGGATTGGTACCGGGCACCATCCCCGGATGATTAGCGACGATATTGCTAGACACCTTGAGCGGGGGGCATGATTGGTTCGCCTGTTCGCCGAGCTGGGGATTTTTTCTCCACTTCTTCGTTCTGCTAACCTTGCATCACTGCAAGTACTTCCCGACCACTCCGCTTCCTTATATGTCCTTTCAATAATGCGCTCATAGTTGGATTGCGGCGGAGGCGGTGGTGGTTGCTTCAGGGCATCGATAGTGCGCTTCACTTTCACCGAATCTACCGTGAACTTCGGAGGTGGAGGTTTCTTTGCAAAATGGTCCCTCACTTCAGCAGCACAGATGTCCTTGTTTTCCTTGACGGTCCTCTCATATGGTAACTTTTTCAGAGGCTTGAGAGATGGACCGTATCTGAATTGCTTCCCGCCTCTGCTTGTACTGCTAGCCGTCGGAACGGCGGCGGCTCTCTTCTGCCGTTGCTGATGAGGCGGAGGAGGAGGCGAAGTGCTCCGACACGCCGGAGGAGGCGGAGGAGGAGGCGGAGTGCCCTCACACGCCGGAGGAGACGGAGAAGGAGGCGGAGTGCCCTGATCACTCACCGGAGGAGGAGGAGGCGGAGTGCCCTGACTCGCCGGAGGAGGAGGAGGAGGAGGCGTCCAGTTTGGAAGCTTGATGTACTCCTTCCTCCATAGACATGTACTCCTCAAAGCATAAACCAGCTGATTCTCCCCTTCACCTGTAGGGTGGTTAAGCTCCAGCTCCTCAAATCCCTCCATTATTTCATCCACTGTCACAACAGCATAGCCATGTGGAATCGGACGGCAGTGAAAAGTTCCGTCAGCTTGAGGAGGTGCAACAGAGCCGACAGCCGCCTTCAAAGTCAGGTTCTGCCATTTCGTCATAAGCTCGCAATGTTGAGCCTCCGTGATAGTATCCACGGGGTAGCGAGGAGCTGTGAAATCAGGCTAAATGAGCTCCGTGGAAGCCACGCTGCTTCTCCGCTGAGATGGTGGGGTAGCTTCTGCGGTAGCTTCGTGCCGCTGAGATGGTTGGCCGGCAGCTGCAAGTTTCTCTAGCTTCGCTATTCTTGCATTGAGCTTCTGCATTTCGCTCAGCTCCGCTTTCCTCTTTCTCTCTCGGCTTCTGTAACCGCCTGCGCCGGGAAACCCAACCACCCACGGAACAGAGCCTGGTGTGCCTCGTGTTCGTCCAGGGTGCTCAGGTTTCCCAAGGGCCTCAGTCAGCTCGTCCTTCTCTCTGTCGGAAATGAACATCCCTTCCTGCGCTGCGGTGATATATTCCTGAAGCTTCTTCATTGGTATTACAAGTTACTCGTCCGTCCAACGACACTCCCCTGTTTCTGGGTCCAAAGTTCCCCCCACCCCGAAGAACCAAGTCCTTGAACGGTCTGGCCAGTTCAATGTCGCTGGTTGGACCCCTTTAGCAAGCAGGTCTTGCTCAGCTTTGTCCCACAACGGCCGGGCTTTGTAGTAGCCACCTGACCCCGTGTGATGGTGATGCTGCTTCTTTGCAGCATTTTTCTTGTTTGTCTCTGACCTTTTCTTACCCTTCTCCGAATTCTTGTAGGCCACAAATGCGGGCCAGTGATCTCTTATCTTCTCATATCGGCCGATGAATTACGGAGTCTCCCCTTTTTGACAAACTTTTTGTTTAACTCTTTCTTCTAGTTCCTGAATAGATCTGTCATCTTCTTAAGAGCAAACGCCTTGACCTTTGGCTCTATAACTGGCTTATTCGGATCCTCCTCTGGCGGTAGGATGAAATTTGCCATCAGCGAGGTCCAAAGATCATCTTTCTGTCTATCCTTGACATAAGAAACTTCAGGGTCGTCGTCCTTACTCTTATTCCATTGCACGATGCTGATCGGGAGGCTGTCCCTAACAATAGCTCCGCACTGAGCAACAGATGCGTCCTTGGTCCGCTTGGGTTCAATCGGTTGGCCATCGTCCGCGATTTCTGTGATCATGAACCTTTTATCCTGGCGCAACCTTTTCTTCGGGCCTCGTCTCATTACGGAAGTTTGGCTCGATCCGGAGGGCTATAAAAGAAGAAAGAAGCGATAATATATGAACATACCAAAACAATTAATGCATCAATTATTCAGCATAGGCTTAATTAATATATATACCTCACCGGACTTTGCAACAGCTCCCTCCTCCGTTCGGTCACCTGAGCCGTCATCATGGTCTCCTTCTTCCTCCGCCATTCGGTCACCGGAGCCGTCATGATCATCTCCTTCCTCCTCCATTGTTCGATCATCGGAGCCGTCATCCTCTCCTTCCTGACCATCGGTGTCGTTGAGAAACGAAAAGGGATCACCTCCGCCGAGGATTATATCCCCCAACAACTGTTCTTGTTTCAAGTCTCTTTGATCCATAGTTTCTGCAAATATTACAACATGGCAATATACAAACATGAGAGATGGATATATATTAGTGGCAAACATAGACCTAGCTAATGTCACAACAAGGAATCATATGCATATATAAGCAATGGATTAGTTGCGGACCGCCTCTCTCATGCATGTTCGACGTCCCCCCTCATGTCGAAGTTATCGGGGAGGGGGTTGATCGACGTCCCCCTCATGTTGAAGAGTTACCGGAGTTTTCTATGAAAAAAATACTACCTATCACATCTCAGTCCCGGTTTGGGTGGACTCGAGAGTTTGGTCGGGCGAGAGGGGGTTGATCGACGTGCCCCCTCATGTTGAAGAGTTACCGGAGTTTTCTATGAACAAAAAAAAAATACTACCTATCACATCTCAGTCCCGGTTTGGGTGGACTCGAGAGTTTGGTTGGGCGAGAGGGGGTTGATCGACGTCCCCCCTCATGTCGAAGTGCTAGGAGTTTTCTATGAACCAAAACCGGGAGTAAATTTAGTAACTTTGAACTTCGTAAATTTGGCCGGGCGAGAGGGGGTTGATCGACGTCCCCCCTCATGTCGAAGTTATCGGGGATACGTTTCGAGATAAAATACAACACTTGATATGTTTGGAATATATGAACATTTTATCTTAGTAACTTATTAACGTTTCGAGAGAAAACTTTCTATTAACATCATTTTAACTTAATAACTTAGTAACTTAGTAACGTTTCGAGAGAAAACTTAGTAACTTAGTAACATTTTAACTTAGTAACGTTTCGATAGAAAACTTTCTATTAACATCTCTCTCTCCCTCCTCATGCATGTCCGACGCCCCCCCCCCTCTCATGTCGAAGTTATCGGGGAGGGGGTAGATCGACAACGACATCCATACATACATACATGGAAAAAAAATCCTATCCATCCATACATACATAGCCACATACATACATGAAAAAAAAATGCTATCCATCCATACATACATAGCCACATACATACATGGAAAAAAATGCTATGAACAAAAAAATACATATAGCCACATATATGAAAAAAATAATACATATATGAACAAAAAAAATGCTATGAACAAAAAACATCATATAAAGTGCACTTTGTTGTTTTGATCTAAACAGCAAGGTTAAGTTGCTTTGAACCAAGGGTTCAAATTCAAACTCAACATATGAATTTATAAAGTGCACTTTGTTGTTTTGATCTAAACAGCAAGGTTAAGTTGCTTTTTCATGCATGAAAATGCATAAACAGATTCTTTGGATTTTTCTGAAATTTTTTCATATATAATTTATTTCATTTGGAGCTATAGATTATTTTCTATGATTTTTCAAAGTTTGCAATATTTTCTGAAATTTATAAAGTGCACGCTGACTGGGGTTTGACCTTGCTGTGGGGCCCGCTGTCAATGGCTGTGGGGCTTAATGGCCTTGCCACATCGGCTCTTGCCGGAGCTCGGCCGGTAGCGACCAAAACAACGGCAGCGGTTGCGCGCGCGGAGACCACCTGGAGGTAGCCCACGCACGTGCGGATCCAGGGGAGCAGGCGGCTAGGCGAGAAGTGGCCGGAGCTCGCCGGAACTGAGGTCACAGCGGCCGCCGGAGCTCGGGTGAGCTCGGGATCGGAGCTACGGTGGCCGTGGCGGTGTGTGCAGGGAACCTACAGCATCTACGGGAGCACACGAACTCAACGGTCACGCGCACGGGACCTGTCCATCACCGGAGCTACGTCGGCGACGAGCTCAGGCGGCGGTGCGTTTCGGTCTCCGATGAATCAGTGGCTACGGCGAGAAATCGAGCATGGGAGTGAGGGGGAAAGAGACAGGGGCTCACGACGATTGTGTTGAGATGCTCAGCCGGCTCGGGGAAGGGCCGGAGCAAGCACGGACGGCGGCGAATTGGCGATGGGGATTGCCGGCACCCGAGGTCGAAGACGATGATGTTGGCGATGGCAGGCGCGGGCTCGGGGACGACGACGGCGACGGCGACGACGGGGCAGGGGCGCGGTGACGGCGACGGGGCGGGGGCGGCGGACGGCGTCGGGGCAGCCTGGCGGCGTCGGGGGGGGGGGGGGGGAACTGGCGGATGAAGTGTGAAAATTCCTAAGTGTGGGGTTATATACCACACCCTTTGGTCCCGGTTTGTGGCACCAACCGGGACCAATGCTACCCTTTGGTCCCGGTTCATGCCACCAACCGGGACCAAAGGTCTCAGCATTGGTCCCGGTTGGTGCCACCAACCGGGATCAAAGGTGGGTATTGGTCCCGGTTGGTGCCACCAACCGGGACTAAAGGTGGGTGCTGCCCGGGGCCAAAAGTTTAGTCCCACCTCGCTAGCTGAGAGGGCTCGGGAGTTGTTTATAAGCGCTGCTGCGCTGACCCTCTCGAGCTCCTCTCAACTGCAGGCTTACGGGCCTAATGTCACACTCCTCTGCCTGTGGGCCTACTGGGCCTGCTGCGGGCTTGAATCCTGGCCCAATGGGTTTCTAGTCGTATTGAGGCTGTGGTGGCCCAGTAGGCGGCATTTTTTTAACTTTTTTTTCCAGTTTTTTTGTTTTCTTTGATGCTTTATTTATTTTCTTTTGTTTGTACTTACTAAATACTTACAGTTTTTCAGTGATTCTTTTTGCTGTTAGGTCACAAAAATTATAAACTTTCTGTTAGTGCCATTAGTTTTCAAATTTGAATAGTTTAAATTTGAATTCTTTAAAATTTGTGTGAATCACTAGTTTGTGAATAACTTTACTATAAAAATAGATTTTTGAGTGATTCTTTTTCCTGCTATTTACTATTACTGTGTTTTATCATTATATTTAATTTGGTAATTTTTAGGTTATTTTAAATGTTTGTTTTAATCAAAAACAGATTTTGTTATTTTAGTTTGCTATTAAAGTTTCTAACAAAAAAATTCTTTATGAAAATTCTTTTGCTATTAATGTTTTGAACAAAAAATATTTTGATATATTTAGTTGCATAAATTATATATAATTTTAGTTTCAAAATATTAGAGTTTTATAAAAGCTTTTTAGTTGATTCTTTTTGCTATTGAAGAATATTATAGTTTTGTTTTAGTTGATCATAACAGAATATTTTAATAGATTTTTTAGTTCATTCTATTTGCTATTATAGTTTCATAAAAGTTTTCTAGTTCATTCTTTTTGCTATTAGTTCATTCTTTGAGCTAAATGACCCTGAAATTGAAAAGCACTTCAAATGAACTTTGAAAAGGTTGAAAGTTGGCATGGTATTATCATTTCACCCACATAGCATGTTCTAAAAAGTTGAGAATGAAGTCAACACAATCTTCTTAAGGTCAGGAATGAAGTCAACACAAAACCCAATGACCTCCTCTGTTTGATGGCCCGTGGAGATGCTTCCTTCTGGCCTAGCACGGTTACGAACATATTTCTTTAAGACTCCCATGAACCTCTCAAAGGGGAACATATTGTGTAGAAATATAGGGCCCAGAATGGCAATCTCGTCGACTAGATGAACTAGGACGTGCGTCATGATATTGAAGAAGGATGGTGGGAACACCAGCTCGAAACTGACAAGACATTGCGCCAAATCACTCCTTAACCTTGGTAGGATTTCTGGATCGATCATCTTCTGAGAGATTGCATTGAGGAATGCACATAGCTTCACAATGGCTAGTCAAACGTTTTCCGGTAGAAGCCCCCTCAATGCAACCGGAAGCAGTTGTGTTATAATCACGTGGCAGTCATGAGACTTTAGGTTCTGAAACTTTTTCTCTGCCATATTTATTATTCCCTTTATATTCGACGAGAAGCCAGACGGGACCTTCATACTGAGCAGGCATTCAAAGAAGATTTCCTTCTCTTCTTTAGTAAGAGCGTAGCTGGCAGGACCTTCATACTGCTTTGGAGGCATGCCGTCTTTTTCGTGCACACGGTGCTGGTCCTCCCGTGCCTCAGGTGTATCTTTTGTCTTCCCATACACACACAAGAAGCCTAGCAGGTTCACGCAAAGATTCTTCGTCACGTGCATCACGTCGATTGCAGAGCGGACCTCTAGCTCTTTCCAATAGGGTAGGTCCCAAAAAAATGATTTCTTCTTCCACCTGGGTGCGCGTCCCTCAGCGTCATTCGGAATAGATAGTCTGCCGGGACCCTTTCCAAAGATTACATGTAAATCATTGACCATAGCAACTATGTGATCACCAGTACGGATGGCGGGCTTCTTCCGGTGATCTGCCTCGCCTTTGAAATACTTGCCTTTCTTTCGACATTGATGGTTGGTCGGAAGAAATCGACGATGCCCAAGGTACACATTCTTCCTGCATTTGTCCAAATATATACTTTCGGTGTCATCTAAACAGTGCGTGCATGCGTGGTATCCCTTGTTTGTCTGTCCTGAAAGGTTACTGAGAGCAGGCCAATCATTGATGGTTACAAACAGCAACGCATGTAGGTCAAATTCCTGCTGGTCTTGCTCATCCCACACACGTACACCGTTTCCATTTCACAGCTGTAAAAGTTCTTCAACTAATGACCTTAGGTACCAATCAATGTCGTTGCCGGGTTTCTTAGGGCCTTGGATGACAACTGGCTGTAGGGTAACGCAGCAGAAAACAAAAAGTTTCTGACCTACGCACCAGCCCAGGACCACTATGAAGACTGCATACAAGGTTTGATCTTTTCGTTACCGACTCGTAGCGCAGTGGAAGTAGAGTTGATGACGATCGGCGGTGCAGATCCCCGCAGCTAGGATTTTACAACCTCCCAACCGCGAGGATGTACTCCCTCATCCGCCCCACGGACAGCCCTCCGGGAGGCGGTCGGACAGTCCCTCGGACGGTGTCACGGACAGCCCTCCGGGAGGACCCTCGAAACTCGGACGGTTACTCGGACAGCCCTCCGGGAGGACACTCGAACAGCCCCTTGGGCAAAAGGACGAAACTACGACCTCTCTCCAGAGTTGCACATATACGGTGTCATCTATCCGGCAGGGCTTCGCCGTCCAGAACTAGTTCCCACCGGAACCCAGACAGCCTTTCGGCACTACGAAACTATTTCGTGGGAGGGAGAGAGAATGCCAGATCATGCATGGCTTGTGTGAGAGAGTTGGAGTGGGGATGGAGAGCTCCTCTCCACCTCCTTATATAGTGGTGGAAGGGGTGAGGGGGGCTGAAATTCAGCCCACAAAACATGCACCCACCAAACAAGGAAAACATGTTCCCACCAAACATGGAGAAAACATGTTCCCTTGTCCATGGTGTTCCCCCATGGGGCCCCACCTTCCTCCCAACACTTTCCACCTTTTGTGGGGGCTGCCCCCCACCATGGGGGGCCCCCCAACATTTTTGTCCAGCCACAAGGGGCTGCCCCCCTCAAGGGGGGCGCCCCCAAATCAGCCCAAAACAGCCCCCACGATCCGTGGG
The DNA here is from genome assembly GCA_011799875.1 of Thinopyrum elongatum. NCBI lineage: Eukaryota > Viridiplantae > Streptophyta > Magnoliopsida > Poales > Poaceae > Thinopyrum > Thinopyrum elongatum. The sequence goes on from CM022301.1 coordinate 599,655,708, forward strand.
ATCTTGTCCCCTCACGCTGGGACAAGATGTTTTCCGCGACTATTACTTCTAAAAAATTCCGGAAGGTCCCAGAACATTTCCGGCACCCTCTAAAATTATCTGGACGTGCTCCGGAATATTTCCGGTATGGTGGTTTAATTTAAAACCATCTTCGTTTACCCGGTAAACAATTCCGGCAGCTCCGAAACTTTTTTTCGGTTTTTTCTCTGGAAAAATTCCAGAAATTACCAGACCAATTTGGGAACCTCCAAAAATTTCCCGGTGCTTGCCGAAATCTTTTTGGATCAATGGTTTTATCCGAAACAACATTTCGGTTTTACCAAAACTTTTTCGGTGTTCTCTCCGGAACTTTTCCGTTGTCTCCGAAACTTTTCCAGTGACTTTCTCTCGGACTCCTTGTCTAATATTCAGCAGATAGATGACCCTTAAGCGTGTGACCCTATAGGTTCGGTGAAGTATAGACATGACCGGAACACTTTCCGATCAATGATCAACATCGGAGCCGTGGACACCCATATTGACCCCTATACCCACACGAATGAATATTTGAGTGAACCTCCAGTTGCCGTGTGCTATTCCTGTTGCTTCGCGATATGTTACAAATACCCGAGGTGAGACATGTTGGCAGTCCCGTGGATCAACAACTTGTCCACTATGCCAGTTACCTCGTTACCGGTATTGTTCTCTTTTCTCGTTACCGTGTTCCGGCATCCCTGTGATCAAATCACCCTATGTCTGGCCAGACGATGATGGATACCGTAAGACCAAGAGGGCCCAGAGATATCTCTCCATCGTCGGAGGAGCAAATCCCAATCTTGAGCTATCAAGTTACTTGACATACTTTCCCATGAACCCGTAAGCCGCCGTAATAGCCATCCATTTACGAATGACGTTTAAGAAACCCCAAAGTTCATGAAGCAAGCATGAAGAAACTCGATACTCTCATGGTCTAAGGAATCATGCAAACGTTAACCATCTCTGTGTTATTAACCATTAACTTGTGACGAATGTATCTCATAGCATAACATCAATTCGGGTCGATTCAACACAAAAGTTCCTCTTAGATTGTGCCCTCAAAGTTGCCGGCATAGCCATGCCCATGATCAGGAAAACAGAACCACCGTGCAACACTTGAGCTAGTCTTAGAGGCCAGACTAGGAATATATTTTACCGTTTATTATTCCACACGTGCATATGAGTTTTCCTCCGAGCCTAGTTTTATTTGCAGACTCGAGAACCATAGCAGTTATAGCATGGAACACAAACATAATTATGAACAGGGAGATAATCAATAACATTTATTATTGCCTCTAGGGCATTTCTCCTACAGACTCCCACTTGCACTAGAGTCAATAATCTAGTTAATGCTAATGCACTTTACACCTGTGGCACACCGGTGTAAATATGCTTCGCTTGTGGTATAGCCTGATGTCCAACGGAGCTGACGACTTCAGCTCCGTGTGTATCTTGCATATCCTCGCGTTTTCACGCTTTCACAAAATTCATATTTTGTGTGGACTTGGCTTGGTATGTATGCGAATCACAGGTCGAACCTGGATTCCTCAGACTGAGTTATGGAGCAACTACTTGCAGTAGTGTCCCATTGACAAAAGCCATCTTGGAACCATACTAAGTTCATGAATGAACTATATGATTCAACATCTTCTTTGTCGCTTCAAAAGCGGCAACATACTTCGCCTCTGTTATAGAATTCGCCACAGTAACTTGTTTGGAACATTTTCCAACTAACTGTGCCACCACATTGTGTGTTACACAAAAACCCTTAATATAAATTGAAAATCGCATGGAGCATTGATGACGACTGTATCAATGTAATTACTTACAACGAGAACTTCATAATCTCTGCTTGCGAGAAAACATGTCATCAGTACTACTCTAGTACTCAATGACATCTTTCACTGTTGTCCTATGATCAGTACTTTTGATTATTTTGGTATCTATACTCGTAACAACTTTGGGAGTATTGGACATATCTGGTTGTTTTACATACCATGGAATACATGATTAATCCAAACACAAGAGTGTGTGGAATCTCCATCATGTATTTTGCTCATCAGTGTTTTGGGACACCGAGTCTTGCAAAAACTCTTTCCATGTGACTTCGGCAAGAATCACTCCTTGGCGTTTTAAATGCTAAAAAGTTTTAGCATCTTGTCAATATGTATTCATTGCTCAGCCCCATTAGGTAAATCTATCTCCATAGATCATCATGCCTAATATTGAGGCTATTTAGCCCAAGCACTTCATCGAAAAACTATTTTCAAATGAAGTCCTAATTTGTGTCAAGAAATTTATTTCCAATAACAATGTGTCAAGCACACAAGGTGTTTAGAAATATTATTATGCTCCCACTTAATTTCTTGAATCACAAGCATCTTCGTTACCCATTGATGAAGTCAAACCCCTTTGACCATTTCATAAAAAACACGAAGATTCCAACTCCATTTTGCTCTCTTCTGTCCATCGCTGGAACTCTGAAGTTTGCACCCTTACTAGCATCCTCTGGACTGACAAAATACCTTGGACTGTAACACATGCAAGTCCTTGGTTTCATTTCCATCAGATGGAAATCCTTTTGTCATCCATGTTTCATATCTCATGATTGAAATATGTATTTAATTTCTAGTTCAACCCAAACCGACTTTAAGCATCGCTACGCTGAAACATCCTCATCGTAGTCAACTCCTTGAACTTGTTATTTCAACAAGTCGAGCTTTATGGATAAAACATTTTTATCCGTATCAGTTTTTAGTTCCATAAATATTCGTTAGACTCTAAGTCTTCCGAAGGATGTATCAAGGTTTTAATCTTGAATCACTTATATGGAAACTAATTCGGGTTGTATTGGCATTTAGCCAATTCCGGAGTTAGGGCCCATCAACGCTTCCTTGTGTATCGTAGGTATACTATTGTCTAACAACAATATCTTGTTTGCGCACCTGAGAGGTTTGCACGAGCCTTACCTATGTGGTTCAGCTGCAAGTTCGACCGAAGTCCACACATTTTATTGTAGAGACTTCCGTATCAGTCGCAGTAGAAAACTCTGGAATCACTTCCAAGGTCTCTTTCCTTTGATCTGATGACGAAGATACTGTTTATCTCATCGAGTTGCGTTGTTCTCCCACTCACCTTTTGCAAGAACAATTCTCTTTAAAAGCATACCGTTCTTTGTGGCAAACCTATTTGCCTCGGTATAGTGAGGGAGGAATACCCAATTACTTGGGATAACCTACAAAGTAGCACTTGTCTAATTTGGAATAGGTTTGTAACCCTTTACACAAGCCCCATATTCCAAATGTTAAGAAAAGATATAACATGGTTGGGCGTACCATACCATGTCGTCATTTCAACAGACCTGATGCAGCTCTTTTCAGTGTAAAAGCCGTTGTCTCTAAAGCATCACTTTTAAAAGGGACAATGACAAATTTATTTATATCATCTTTGATCTTACCATGTCATTAATGGCTTGATTACATCATCACGGACTTTCCACTTGCAGTGGTGTTCCGGGAGGTACAAGTTATGAAACCCCATTCACAACTCATCAGACATTCGCTAAACTTGTAACTCAAATATTCCTTTCTGCAATCAAATTGTAGAAACATAATTTTCTTGTTACAATAACTTCTACTTCATTTTGAAAACCTTTCGAATGATTTCAAAAGATCTAGACTTACGTCTCACCAAGTAAATATCCATATATCTACTTGAGTCATTTCTGAAGATAGATAAATCCACTACTACAACATTTATCGGACTACACACATCAAATGTATGATCACCAATAAGTTTGTTGTTCATTCCTTATGGCCTGTGAACGGTATTTCAGTCACTTCACTTTTCGGAGAAAAGTTGCAAGTGTTAGATGATTCAAAATCAACCGACTTCAAAATCCATCATAAGGGAATTTTCCATGCGGGTTTCTCCAATGTGACCAAATGCAGTGCCACACTTGTGTGGTATTCTTTTAGTCTTGCGACATTTAGTGTCAGTGTTATGGATGTATCATATTACCATCAATATTCATAACATACGTCCCATCTTGGATGGAAGCATGGCCCTTCATGTTATTCATAATACTGAACAACAATTGTTCTTTTCTGAACAACCCTCTTGCATCAAACATTGTGCAATGGGCTAGAGTGTATGAAACTCTAAAATGAATTATGAAAGTAAACCCAGAGGTAATGTATTATTATCATTATTCATAACATACATCTCATTCTCAATGAAAGTATGGTCCTTATGTTATTCATAACATCGAACATAAAAAGTTCTCTTATGAACAACCTTCTTGCAAGATACCTTATGCAAAGGGCTAGAGTGTATGAAACTCTAAAATAAATTATGAAAATAAATACATAGGGAATACACCGATGGAAGGTATAGTAACTATTACTATGTTCCCAGCGTGTATCAAAACCTCATTCCTGGCTAGTCATTCAGGCCATAGTAGTTCTTACATCGAGTTGCAACGGAATGCAATCGAGCGGGTATCTTTGTGATTAACTCACAATACCCAAGAATTAGTGATTAACATGTTTAACCATAATTCCCAAGAATTATATCTTTGACCAGCCTTCTATACATCAAAAACTTGTATGACATTCATACATGAGCTGGATATTCCAGTCTTCTTTCCTTTTGCCTTTATACTTCTAATAGTTTAACTTTTAGTATTTCTCCTACTCTCAGAAGAAGCACCCAACTTAAGAGTGGCATTAGCCTCGTACTTCCTAGGCGTGAAAGTCTTACTAACACCCTTCGGATACTTCCTTTCTCTTTAAGTTGTTGTTTTATTCACCTTTCATCATATGACAGGCGTTCTACTGGATCCCTCTCTTATCAGTCTAATGCATAGTAAACTCCTTTACTAATAGTTTGCAAACAAACACTGCTTTGGATATCTCATATCTTTCAGCCTTTGTCTGTCTCTGAAAATGATTTTCAGATTCCATGAATATCACATAACTATCCAAACTTTCGAAGTTCGGGTCTCATGGAAGCAAACATATTGTACTTGACTAAAAATGGAATTCTAGCTTTTGGATCGAAGGACGAGAGTCACATGATCCATAGCATTAGCGGGAGAATACCGAAAGCATGCGATAGGACAAAGTCCTTCTCGGCACTTTTGAGGACAATCCTCACGTTACGTTACCAACCGTAAAGTTTTAACCAGATATTTAACAGCTATTCAATTTTTAACAGGGAAGGTGGAAACGCGAGCCATTATTCTACAACTATTATGCAAATAACACTTAGACAGTGTTCAAAATTAATTGCACTAAGAATTAAAAGAATTAATTCTAAGGTGCGCTCCCACTCAAATCAATATCTCTCATAATCGATTGTGAGTGATTCAAGATCCACATTTTAATTCAACGCCATTGATGTGGACATCACTGATGACGAGAATTTCAATCGGTAGGCCAACTTGCCAATCACATCTCTATGTGACTCTTGTTCATCTTTCGATGCTTGTGTTCCGAGCTCATGACTTTCATGCCTGAACGTCAAGACAACCAAGTGATCTCGCTGCGAGGTCTGACCTCACCCGCCTCACACATCCCTAATTGTTCGTACCCATGTGGACATGGCGCACCCCGAAAAGTTAGGTGCCGTGACGGTGCTACACTTGGGAGAACACTAACTACTTGATATTTTAGTGAGAGATCACCCTAATAAAAGCGACTACTGCGCAATCAAGAAGGGTGCATCATAAGGGATAAACATCTCAGGCAATTCATAATTAGCATGATATGGTATAGCCCTTTCTGACGGAGAAGCTTTCATTTCTTCGTCTTCGGCATTCGCGTCGGTGTTCACCTTCGCGAAGATTGCCACCACCTTGTCGATGCACCAGATAATATTGCTATCTCTAGGGCTAATAAAAATAAGTGCATTACAAAAGGTTGACGCGCAGGTCATATAAAGTGCAATCATATGGCTCCAGCCATCATGCCGAATCATGACACGCAGGTCATGTTAATTTACATTATATAGTCATCTCATACATAATCAAATTATTATGAGCACTGCTATACCACATCATATGCACATGCAAACCCTCCTGCAAAACCAAGTTAGACGCCTCTACTCGGTTCAGCAAAAACTGTTTTACGTGGCTTCTAAGGTTTCGAAACAAACCGAAACTACCAACGTCCATCATCAAGTATGATTATCCAAGTCGCTAGATTAACATTGCGGGGTGTATGAAACACGAGACAATAAAATCTCGAACCCCATACTAAACTTCGTCATACGCATGACCCCCGTGCAGATCATATCTGCATTGCCCATTCGTCTGCGAAATTTCATCTTTCTTGTTAACTACGGTGGAATTCAATGAACTGTTAGCACTTCGTTGATCAATCAGGATCGCGGATTGCCAGAACATTGAAACTCCACCGTGCCGTTATCAAGATCAGAAATATGCAAATTCCAGGGAAGAAACAAGAACATCGGGTAACAGATTTCATCTGCTACCCGCACAAATAATTTTCAGTAATAGATCTCATCTACTACCTAATTATATTGTGCAACACCCATACATCTCTATGTATTCTAGATCGCAACCTGCATCTACGCATAGCACGGCTCTTGATGCCACTGTAGGGTAACGCAGCAGAAAACAAAAATTTTCCGACCTACGCACCAGCCCAGGACCACTATGAAGACTGCATACAAGGTTTGATCTTTTCGTTACCGACTCGTAGCGCAGCGGAAGTAGAGTTGATGACGATCGGAGGTGCAGATCCCCGCAGCTAGGATTTTACAACCTCCCAATCGCGAGGATGTACTCCCTCATCCGCCCCACAGACAGCCCTCCGGGAGGCGGTCGGACAGTCCCTCGGACGGTGTCACGGACAGCCCTCCGGGAGGACCCTCGAAACTCGGAAGGTTACTCGGACAGCCCTCCGGGAGGACACTCGAACAGCCCCTCGGGCAAAAGGACGAAACTATGACCTCTCTACAGAGTTGCACACATACGGTGTCATCTATCCGGCAGGGCTTCGCCGTCCAGAACTAGTTCCCACCGGAACTCAGACAGCCTTTCGGCACTACGAAACTATTTCGTGGGAGGGAGAGAGAATGCCAGATCATGCATGGCTTGTGTGAGAGAGTTGGAGTGGGGATGGAGAGCTCCTCTGCACCTCCTTTTATAGTGGTGGAAGGGGTGAGGGGGGGCTGAAATTCAGCCCACAAAACATGCACCCACCAAACAAGGAAAACATGTTCCCACCAAACATGGAGAAAACATGTTCCCTTGTCCATGGTGTTCCCCCATGGGGCCCCACCTTCCTCCCAACACTTTCCACCATTTGTGGGGGCTGCCCCCCACCATGGGGGCCCCCCAACATTTTTGTCCAGCCACAAGGGGCTGCCCCCCTCAAGGGGGGCGCCCCCAAAACAGCCCAAAACAGCCCCCACGATCCGTGGGATCTTGTCCCCTCACGTTGGGACAAGATGTTTTCCGCGACTATTACTTCTGAAAAATTCCGGAACGTCCCAGAACATTTCCGGCACCCTCTAAAATTATCTGGACGTGCTCCGGAACATTTCCGGTATGGTGGTTTAATTTAAAACCATCTTCGTTTACCCGGTAAACAATTCCGGCAGCTCCGAAACTTTTTTTTTGGTTTTTTCTCTGGAAAAATTCCAGAAATTACCAGACCAATTTGGGAACCTCCAAAAACTTCCCGGTGCTTGCCGAAACCTTTTTGGATCAATGGTTTTATCCGAAACAACTTTTCGGTTTTACCGAAACTTTTTCGGTGTTCTCTCCGGAACTTTTCCATTGTCTCCGAAACTTTTCCAGTGACTTTCTCTCGGACTCCTTGTCTAGTATTCAGCAGATAGATGACCCTTAAGCGTGTGACCCTATAGGTTCGGTGAAGTATAGACATGACCGGAACACTTTCCGATCAATGATCAACATCGGAGCCGTGGACACCCATATTGACCCCTATACCCACACGAATGAATATTCGAGTGAACCTCCAGTTGCCGTGTGCTATTCCTGTTGCTTCGCGATATGTTACAAATACCCGAGTTGAGACATGTTGGCAGTCCCGTGGATCAACAACTTGTCCACTATGCCAGTTACCTCGTTACCGGTATTGTTCTCTTTTCTTGTTAGCGTGTTCCGGCATCCCTGTGATCAAATCACCCTATGTCTGGCCAGACGATGATGGATACCGTAACACCGAGAGGGCCCAGAGATATCTCTTCATCGTCGGAGTAGCAAATCCCAATCTTGAGCTATCAAGTTACTTGACATACTTTCCCATGAACCCGTAAGCCGCTGTAATAGCCATCCATTTACGAATGACATTTACCAAACCCCAAAGTTTATGAAGCAAGCATGAAGAAACTCGATACTCTCATGGTCTAAGGAATCATGCAAACGTTAACCATCTCTGTGTTATTAACCATTAACTTGTGACGAATGTATCTCATAGCATAACATCAATTCGGGTCGATTCAACACAAAAGTTCCTCTAACATTGTGCCCTCAAAGTTGCCGGCATAGCCATGCCCATGATCAGGAAAACAAAACCATCGTGCAACACTTGAGCTAGTCTTAGAGGCCAGACTAGGAATACATTTTACCGTTTATTATTCCATGCGTGCATATGAGTTTTCCTCCGAGCCTCGTTTTATTTGCAGACTCGAGAACCATAGCAGTTATAGCATGGAACACAAACATAATTATGAACAGGGAGATAATCAATAACATTTATTATTGCCTCTAGGGCATATCTCCTACACTGGCATCATAATGAACTTCCGCTTCATGCACAACGAAGGAGGAACGTTATAGATACATAGAGTCACGGGCAGGTGCTATGATTGCTGCTCGGCTCCCCAAAAGGATTAATGCCATCCGTGCTTAAACCAAACCATACGTTCCTTGCGTCACCTGCAAAGTCCACCCACTTTCTCTCGATTTTTCTTCACTGCGACCCGTCAGTGGGTGCTCTCAACTTCCCGTCTTTCTTACGGTCCTCTTTGTGCCATCGCATCAACTTGGCATGCTCTTTGTTTTTGAACAGACATTTCAACCGTGGTATTATAGGAGCATGCCACATCACATTGGCAGGAACCCCCTTCCTGGGGCGCTCGCTCTCAACATCACCAGGGTCATCTCGTCTGATTTTATACCGTAATGCACCGCATACCGGACATGCGTTCAAATCCTCGTACGCACCGCGGTAGAGGATGCAGTCATTAGGGCATGCATGTATCTTTTGCACCTTCAATCCTAGAGGGCATAGAATCTTCTTTGCTCTGTACGTACTGTCGGGCAATTCGTTATCCTTTGAAAGCTTCTTCTTCAATATTTTCAGTAGCTTCTCAAATCCGTTGTCAGATACACCATTATCTGCCTTCTACTGCAGCAATTCCAGTGTGGTACCGAGCTTTGTGTTGCCATCTTTGCAATTTGGGTACAACCCTTTTTTGTGATTCTCTAACATGCGATCGAACTTTAACTTCTCCTTTTCACTTTCGCATTGTCTCTTTGCATCAACAATGACCAGGCGAAGATCATCATCGGGCACATCGTCTGGTTCCTCTTGATCTTCATCAGCTTCCCCGGTTGCAGCATCACCGTATTCAAGGGGCACATAGTTGTCATCATCCTTTTCTTCTTCGTTGTCTTCCATCATAACCTCTCTTTCTCCGTGCTTGGTCCAAACATTATAGTGTGGCATGAAACCCTTCTCGAGCAGGTGGGTGTGAAGGGTTTTTCGGTTAGAGTAAGACTTCGTATTCCCACATCTAGGGCATGGACAACACATAAAACCATTCTGCTTGTTTGCCTCAGCCACTTCAAGAAAATTATGCACACCCTTAATGTACTCGGAGGTGCGTCTGTCACCGTACATCCACTGCCGGTTCATCTGCGTGCATTATATATAATTAAGTGTGTCAAAAACCATTATAGAACATCTTGAATAGAGAAGTGACCAAATTAATATAAGTTCATCATCACATTAAAACCAAAGTACATACATAGTTCTCATTGAACAACACATAGCTCTCCAGAGCATCTAATTAAACCATACATTGAAACTATGTAAAACATTTCAATGCAACAACAAATGCGATCATAATCGCAACTAAGGTAACAATTGATCCAACAGCATAATGATACCAAGCCTCAGTATGAATGGCATATTTTTTAATCTTTCTAATCTTCAAGCGCATTTCATCCATCTTGATCTTGTGATCATGGACGACATCCGCAACATGCAACTCCAATCTCATCTTCTCCTCCTCAATTCTTTTCAATTTTTTCTTCAGGTAATTGTTTTCTTCTTCAACTAAATTTAACCTCTCGACAATAGGGTCGGTTGGAATTTCCGGTTCACATACCTCCTAGACAAAAACATCTATGTCACGTTGGTCGGCATAATTGTCATAAACACTAAATGAACTAAATAGTTATAAAAGATAATATATACCACATCCGAATCATAGACAGGACGAGGGCCGAGGGAGGCGGATACCAAAACCATCACACTATATAATAACAAACAATAATAAAAGTAAAAAAATTATACAAGTATCTATCTAAATCATACAAGTAAGAACTTTTTTCTTTTAGAAAGAAGATAAGAACAAGAGGCTCACCACGGTGGTACCGGCGACGAGATCGGCGCGGGCGATTGATGGCGGTGAGGACGGGGACGGGATAGGACGGACCGCCAAACCTAGACAAATCTTGAGGAAAATGGAGCTTGGACAAGGAGCTTCGAGAGGAGAAAGCTTAAGTGTGGCTCGGGCATTTCATCGAACACCTCATGTGCATAGGAGATGAGCTAGAGCACCACAAAGCTCTCCCACGGCCGGCCAAAAAACAGAGCAGTGGCTCTGCTCGCGGGCAGGGGCGGGGGTATATATAGGCCACTCTTTAGTCCCGGTTGGTGGCTGGAACCGGGACCAAATGTGGTCATTTGGTCCCGGTTCCAGCCACCAACCGGGACTAAAGGTTGTGGGCCAGGTGCGAGGCCCATTGGTCCCGGTTCGTGTCTGGAACCGGGACCAAAGGGGTTAGACGAACCGGGAACAATGGCCCATGAGGCCCGGCCGGCGCCCTGGCCTCACGAACCGGGACTGATGCCCCCTTTGGTCCCTGTTCGTGAGTGAACCGGGATTAATGCCCTTTTCTGGCCTGGATCAAAGCCCTGTTTTCTACTAGTGCCTGGATCAGCTCCTGCAACAAAGAAGAAAGTAATGGATTGATTGCTCCGTTAGTTACCACTGTAATATAGTTCTTCGATTCAGCAAAATGCAATCGCTAAAAAAATATATCATCTTCCTCATCATCGAGTAGAGCGACGCCGTCGCCGCCGCCCCAGCGCCCCTCTCCTCCCTAAAGCATAGAGGATCTGACCGGGCGCCTCAAGGCTGCGGAGGAGCGGTACGGCCACGACGGCGAAACGTGTGCCGGCGAAAGCTTACTTCTCACAGAGGAGTAGTCAGCGCGCATGAGGGAACATGCACAGGGTGAGGAACCCTCTCGCGGCAGGCCGGTGGGGCGCGGCAGCCGCAACGGTGGTCGCGGCAGAGGTCAGCCCGGCAGAAAAGGCAAAGAAGGCGAGCCCAGTGGTGGCGCGGCCGGCGGCGGACAGGGCTCGTTGAGTGGCGGTCACCGTTTCAAAGGGGCCTGCTACAATTGTGGGATCCAAGGACATATGTCCAAGGATTGCGCCAAGCCACGGCAAGAGGAGGCGAACGTGGCGCAAGTACAGGAGGAGCAGCCAGGGTTGCTCTTTTTTTAAAAAAAAGGAGGATTACCTCCGGCCTCTGCATCAGAACGATGCATGCAGCCCCTTTATTAAGCAAAGTATCCGAAATGTGTATGGTTCAGAACAAGCTCGTTCAGAGCTGAAAAAGTAATCAAGATAGTAAAAATTGCCATAACTGTCGAAAATAGGACGAGATGACTAAACACCTAGCCTATTACTAGACCGCCGTCCAAACCGGTTGTAAACGTCCCAAGCTACCATCTCCTATCGGATAGACCCATTAGTCAGGGTTGCTCTTGGTTGTCTTTTGCGGCCTGACGCTCACTGCGGACGAGCCGGCGAACCAGTCTGTCTATCTGAACAAGAAGGTGGTGGTTCCCCAAGATGCGCCCCGCAATGGCTGGTACCTGGACACAGGGGCGAGCAATCACACGACAGGTGACCGCGGCGCGTTCGCTACTCTAGACGAGTCGGTGACCGAGGTCGTGAAGTTCGGCCATGGTTCGTCAGTGCAGATCAGGGGCAGAGGCTCCGTGCTGTTCAAGTGCAGAAATAGCTCGCACCGTGTGCCGTCCAAGATATATTACATTCCCAGTCTTCGTAGCAACGTCGTAAGCATTCGACAGCTTGATGAGATCGGTTGCAAGACTGTCGTCGAGGGCGGCGAGATGTGTGTGTTTGATCAGGAGAGGACCCTGCTGGTGCGCGTCAAGCGGACAGGAAACTGGCTCTATGTGATGAACCTGAACATTGCTGAACCCGTCTGCATGCTAGCAAGATCGGGTCATACCGCGTGGCAATGGCACGCGCGGTTTGGTCATCTGCATTTTCGTGCACTCCATGACATGGGTGCGCAGGGCATGGTCAGTGGCATGCATGCGGTAGAACAAGTGCACCAGCTCTGCTCCGGGTGCACCATTGGCAAGATGCACAGGAAGCCGGTCCCTGCAGTCACGGCATACAGGGCGGAGCAGCCTCTGGAGCTGTTCCATGGAGACCTTTGTGGCCTGATCTCACCGGCGACCGCTGCCGATATTTCCTGCTCTTTGTGGATACTGTAGCAGTTTTATGTGGGTGGAGATGTTGCGCACAAAGGACCAGGCCCTGGAGTACTTCTGTAAGATCAAGGCAATCTCAGAAAATGAGCATGGCCTAAAGCTTCTGGCCTTCAGGAGCGACCGTGGCGGCGAGTTCAACTCCACGGCATTCGCAAGCTTCTGCAACGAATCTGGAGTGAAGCCGTACATGACGGCGGCCTACTCTCCGCAACAAAATTGCGTCGGCGAGAGGCACAACCAGATAGTGGTGGAGATGGCGCGGTGTCTCCTGAAGTGGATGAACTGCCCTCTGTCTTCTGGGCAGAGGCCGTGAAGACGGCGGTCCACATACTCAATCGATCACCGACGCGCGCGTTGGACAGTGTCACGCCGTATCCCGTATGAGGCGTGGCATGGGCGACGACCGAACGTCGCCTACTTCCGCACTTTTGGCTGCAAGGTTCACGTCAAGCCCGTCGGCCCAGGCGTCACCAAGCTCTCGGACCAGTCCATTCCCATGGTGTTCCTCGGCTCTGAAGATGGCAGCAAGGCCTACCGGGTCTATGACTCGGTGGGACGCAAGCTCCATGTCACGAGGGATGTTGTGTTTGATGAACAGGTTCCTTGGAGCTGGGATGCGGTGCCGGCCACGGCCGCTGCTAGGGCGACGCCCAGGCCCAGCACATTCACCGTGGAGTATCAGGTCGACAACACCAGCATGAACTGCAGCGGCACTGAGCTGCACGCTGGGTGCAGGACGCCAGCGACGCAGGGACCGCGAGAGGAGCCGCAGACGCCATCAGAAGAGCCACGGACACCGTCGCCCTCGCCGGTGCAGTTTGTCTCGCCACCGACAGGCAAGGAGGTCGACACCGAGGGGGTGCCACTGCGGTTCCGCACCGTGGACGACGTCACCGAGCATGCCCGCCCCGTCACGCTGGAGTACAGCGGGCTGTGTCTGGTGGCGGCGGAGGAGCCAGCCGACACCGAGCAGGCACTAAGCGATGCTTGCTGGAAGGAGGCGATGGGCGCGGAGATGAAGGCCATCACTGAGATGGGAGTTCTCTGAGCTCCCGCGTGGTCACCGCGCCATATGCCTATAGTGGGCCTTTAAGGTCAAGAAGGATCCTCAAGGTAACCTGGTTAAGCACAAAGCTCGTTTGGTCGCTAAAGGCTTTGGATAGAGACAGGGCATTAACTTCGACTAAGTGTTCGCGCCGGTTGCTCGGATGGAAACCATTTGTGAAATCTCTAAAAAATATGTATATATACATCCGTATGTACTCCTTATTGAAATCTAAAAAAGACTTATATTTAAGAACGGAGGGACCTTTTTTGAACTTTTTTTTTCCAGTAAAGACCCATTGCCATTATTGCTTTCCTAAAAAAAAAGGAGGGCCGGCAGGACATATGCTACTAATTTTGATGAGCCACCAATACGTACACATGTAAATAAAATGGACTCGAAATAAAATTTGTTTTAGAACGATGCCCATAGAAGAGTAGGGGAACTCACCTCAGTTTTTGGCATACCATCGGGGCACTCTTGTTGATATGCTGGGTAAAGAACGAAGCCCAACTCTCTCCTATGCCATATTTGACCCTCGTGTTTGTAACACCCCTGTGTGATAGCCACTGTGATCATCTGCTAATAAATGCCAAGTCACTTTCATTTGCAGTGCCTAGTCACATTGGTTAAAAATTTAAAACAAATCCTTCTCTGAAAATCAACTCAAATTCGAAAGTGCAAAATGAAGTTGTTCAAATCCAGGAACTAAAATGTTCCTAATATTGTAAATAGTCCAGAGACAATTATAAAATTGTAATCACCATTTATAGGATTAGTTAAGTGACTCTAACAACCTAGAACAGTAGCAAACAGCACCCATTTAATCCCATTTCATTTATTAAAAATCCAAATGAAATCATATTTTCCCCAAACCAGTTTTTGGTGGAAGGTATTAATGCACTGCAATATTTGGGTTAGGTTACATATTTTACAAAAGTCAATAAGTGGCCTAACATTTTTGCAAACAGAAAAGAAAAGAGAAAAGAGAAAAATAAAATGTAAAAGGCCTAACTGGCTGGGCCTAAGTGCACAGTGCACTTAGCCCAGTCCAGCCGGCCCACTCCTCCCTTCCCCTTCTCTCTCCCTCGCGTTGTCGCTGTCTCTGTGGTCGCCGCGCGCCGCGCCGGCCGAACTGTGACACGCCGATGCCGCGGCCGACGAGGGGATAAGGCCCCGGCCTCGTCCATCCCCCCTGACCTCCCTCGCCACTCTCCCCTCATCTCTCTCGTCTCTCCCTCGCTCGTCCCCTCTATCTCCACCACGCCCGAGCGCCACCGTCGCCGCGCCTCGCCATCGTCGTGGCCAGCGGCCTCGCCGCGCCGGCTGCTTGTGTCCAGGAGGATCGTCGTGGACCGCCACGACCCCTGGTGCCGCTGGAAGGAGCTGTGGAGCTCTGCATCGCCAGGAAGCCGCCTTCTTCCTCCTCAGTTCCCGACGCTCCGCCGCCGTCGATCCGCTTCGTTCTGCTGCTCCTAAGCTGTCAGCGGTCTTTCGTGTCCCCTCGGTGAGCTCCACACGTCCTCTCCCCGCTCATTTCTCGTCTCCCCGCGTCGCTAGCCGTAGCTGCCACTTTAGCCATAGCTGCCACTGTAGCCGTAGCTCACCTCCGCCGACGAGCTCGCTGCCGTGGCCATCGTCACCGTCACGCGCAGCCAAGCCTCGCGTCGAGCTCCTGGAGCTCGTGCGAGTTCAACGAGACCCCTAGCGTGCCTCCCCGTGCCGTGCAGCGCTGGATCCGTCGACGCCCGAACTCCGGCGTCCGCTCCGCCGCTCGCCACCGCCGTCTCTGGCTGTTTCCGGCCAAACCATCGCAACCAGTTGATGCGCGGGCGAGAGCCCGTTCGAATGAACCAAGCCGCGCGTGAAATGGCCGCGCGTAGCCGTTTTCCGGCGAGTTCCGAGCGCCTCCGCCGCGTTTGGCGTCGCCGCCGGCGAACCGCCGGCCAGCGCCGAGCTGGCTACCACGTGGGCGCCTCTGGGCCACTAACCAGTGGGCCCAAGGGCCCCAGTTGACCCATTGACCCCGGTCAACTGTGCTGACTGTGCAGCACAGTCACTGACCAATGGGCCCCCTTCGTTTAGTTAAGTTAATTAAACACTTTTAATTAAAACCTGTTTAGTTAACTCCAATAGACACTGACATGTGGGGCCTACGAGCTAATTATCTCTGTTTAGTTAAATTAACTCACTGTTAGAACCACAGTGGCTAACAGGTGGGTCCCACCTGCCAGGTTTGACCTGGTCAGCCGTTCTGTTGACTGCTGACATCACCGTTACGTCATGCTGACATCACCCTACACTGTTCTGGATAATGTTGATTTAAATAAATAAAATAATTTCAGAAAATGTTTAAAACTTTGAAAATTCATAATAAATAAACCGTAGCTCGGATCGAAAAACTTAATACATGAAAGTTGCTCAGAACGACGAGACGAATCTGATCGTGTCGTCTGTTTGCATATCGGAACCCTCTACGTAGGTGAACTCGTAACTTTCCGCCCGCTTCCGGTAGATAAATAGTGCATATATATCGGTTAATAAATCCCACTTTAATTCTAAAATAACTAAAATGACTTAGATGCACCTTTAGGCAACCCTGCACTTCATCCTAGCATAGCATGCTCTGTGTTGCATATGTTTGCTGTCTATTTATCTGTTTCTTCCCCCTCTTCTCTCTCGGTAGACCCCGACGTCGACGTAGCTCCCGAGACCGACGCAGCTCCGGAGGACGACTACGTCCCTGACGACCAGACCCTTGCCACAGAGCTTCCAGGCAAGCACCCCCATTTTGAGCATACCGATATCGCCTACTCTATCTCACTTATGCTTGCATTAGAATCTGCTGCTGTTACTGTTATCCTATATCTGCTGCATAGCCTGTTTATTGTAACCTGCTGTTGTTACCTACCTGCTTATCCTAAACTGTTTAGTATGGGCTGGGTAGAGACCCATCAGAGACCCCCACTTTGTCCCGACTACCCCGCTGGATTCTCAGAAGACCCGATCAATGGGATCGAAGACCAGGCCCTGGTACCGCACATCACTTCCCCTTAGTTGCTCGACACTACTGGGTTACTATCGAGTGCCGAGGGTGATACCTCGTCATCACTTTTGATGATAACCTTGTAGGTTAGTTAATCGATCATGGTCATCGAGGGTGATTCCTCCTTCTCCACTTCCGATTACGACACTGTCGTGCTACTCCTCAAGTGTGGACCTTGAGGGTGATTCCTCCTTTCACCTTAACGATAACATCAGGTGGAATTCCATCGAGGGTGATTCCTCAGGGTTCCCCCTTGTTGTTAGACACACGGTACTATGGTTACTATGACTTTACACTGAACCATGATACTAAAGACGGGTCGGCCCTGAGGGGTACCCGCGCGAGCATATTTGCGAAGTGATGTGGAGACGGGTTGACCTGGAAGGTGCCTGCGATATAATTACGAGGCGTGGCTGGGCATTCTTAGCCCTTGCCACAAGTCCTCGAGACGGGGCGACGGGGTCACATCGATCGTGAGTCTCTGCTCGTTACCGCGCGCTCCTAATCCACTTCAGCCGAAGACTAACCATCACGAGGGCATAGTATGGGCGTTCTGCGTCGTATACTTCAGCCGAAGATTAATAGATGTCAAGCGACTGAGCGGCGCGCGCTAGGTTGGACTGGGAACGCAACCGCACTGGTATTAAGGGGTTGCTAGGTCTGCTCATCGGCCGTGTACGCAATGTGCAGGAGTTCCCGGGTCGAAGGCCCAAGACCCCCGGGTGCATAGGTTAGCCCGGCGTGCTGACCTCTCTATTAAGTATTCGGTCGGGTTGCGGCGTATCGTTTGGCCGAGGCCGGGCATGACCCAGTAAAGTGTGTCCGACCGGAGTTAATCGAGCGTGGTGGGTAAGTTGGTGCACCCCTGCAGGGAAGAAACAATCTATCGATAGCCTGTCCTACGGTAACGGACACTCGGAGTTGTATCCCAATCGATACAACTAGAACCTGACAGCTGAGATGATAACTGGATAGTATGGCTCTGGGATTGCTTTCTCGCAGGGAGTCGAGGAAGGATCTCTGGGCGACGTTGATGACACTACTACTACTTTACATTGTGCTAATCTGCACTCTTCTAATGCTGCAAGGCCGCTAAAGATGATGAAGATGCTAATCTTCGATAGGACTAGGCTTTCCCCTCTATTCTGGCATTTCTGCAGCCCAGTCCACATATACAGCCTTCCTTTGATAATGTTGCATATGTAGTGTAGATCCTTGCTTGCTGAGTACTTCAGATGAGTATTCACAGTTGCTTTGCTTTCTTTTTCTCCCCTTATCCGTTTGTCGCAACCAGATGACGGAGCCCCTGAGCCAGCTGCCCCCGCCGACGGCTACTACTACTACCCTCCCAGCGAGTACTACTACGAGGAGCCGTCCGACGACCAGGAGTAGGTTCGGAGGGTCCCAGGCAGGAGGCCTGCGCCTTTTCGATCGTAGCTTTTGTTTTGCCCCGCCTTCTTAAGGCCTTTCTGTTTTATCATTTATATCTGTACTTAGATATTTGATTCTTCCGCTGACACTTGTATGCGAGCTTATGTATTCGAGCCCTCAAGGCCCCTAGCTTGTAATATAAAGCTTGTATGACTTTATTTATGTTTTAGAGTTGTGTTGTGATATCTTCAAGTGAGTCCTTAGGCTTGATCATGTGCATTTGCGTGTATGGTTAGTGCATGATTAAGCCGGGGTCGTCACAGGTTGGTATTAGAGCCGACTGCCTCTAGGAATCCCCCTTTCCAACTCCTTGGCTGAAATTGAGTCTAGTGGTCCAAAACTGTTTTACTAACTTGGCTGTGTGGCTTACGGGCCCACGTCGCCAACTGGGTAGTATTAGGATCTTTTACTCCTTGATCTTTACTCTGGGACTCTGATCTCTCTTCTATTCAGGTTAAATGAATTTTACTAACGCCGACACTTAGGATCTCGTAAGTCCCGTCCACCCGGAGAATTGGATATCTATGCTATTTCTTTATCATTGATCTGGTTAGTCTGATAATCATTTTCCTTTCCATTGTTTTGTTTAACCTTTCTCTTCGAGTTATATTGTACTCCTCATTGTCATTTGACAATCCTGAATTTCCTCTCTTTCAGATGGATCATTTGTTTCCAGCACGACCTACGACGCAGCTTGTGCTTCGCACTTGGGCTCGTGATGCCCCTGGTTTTCCAGCTGTCCTGACCGCCCTCATGACCAGACTGGGATACCGCTGGTACCCTGAGTACATGGTCAACGAGGATTACCGTGAGTTCAACCAGGAGCAGTACCATGCTGATGTTCGTATCTATGATCGGCAGGATGACTCAGACACAGAGCTGCACCTTTTCCACGGTATCGGCGTGATGATTGAGATGGCAGTCCACGATGCCGCCTACTGAGCTATCGCACGTCTCCGAGGAGAGCACAACATTAGCTTGGATGCCTCTGAGTTCCGATACATTCCGTATGCCCCTGCTGGAGATGCTACTGGATACTATACAGCTATCTGCGCCCCGTACGAGCCTCGTCGTTACGACCTGCAGGTTCTGATTCAGTGCACTCAGGCTCTGGATCGCACTGTTCGGGCTCTTGCCGTTGAGTTATTTGCCACTTGAGCACGCCTCTACGATGCTATGACACAGTTGCTACCAGCTGTTCATGCAGGGATACATCCGGAGCACATTCTTTACCCGCGCAGGACTCAGATGTATACTGGTATTGATTGGCCGGCTGTTGGAGGACACACACCTGCACGTGGACCTCTTCTTTCAGCTCGAGACCAGATTCTGCACTAGAGTGCACATGGAGAGCAGGATCCTTCTGCGACGAACATTCGTCGTCCGCACTTGCAGTTACCCCGTTTCCGTGGTTCTTTCCAACGTTGATGTAGCCTTTGCTATGTCGCGTGGTGTACTTCCTTACCGCATGCCTGCGCGCCGCCTAGCATATCTAGCTTTTAATTTGCGTCATTATGCTATTCGCATGTACCTGACCCTGTGTATGGATCTGTATGTCTTAATTGGCTACTGCCAAGTATCTATTACACTGTTTAATTGATGTCGCGATCGGTAATGTGCCACGGATCTCCTACTTTGGTCGACACCCCTCCATAGCTCCATAGGATCGGAACCTGACTCTCCTGAACAACCTTGATCCAGAAATAATCTCGCATTTGGCTTCATATCATATCACGAGCCACCCTGACCTTGTGATATGTTGCGACACCTCTCGTCAAGGATTAGACTGTGTCCTAATGCAAGAACGAAAAGTGATTGCATATGCCTCGCGACAATTGCGTCCGCATGAAGAAAACTATCCAGTGCATGATCTTGAACTTGCTGCTGTGATCTATGCCTTGAAGCAGTGGCGACATTACCTTCTCGGTAATCGGTGTGAGATTTATACCGATCATCAGAGTCTGAAGTACTTGTTTACTCAGCCGGATCTTAATCTCCGTTAGCAGCGATGGTTGGAAACAATTTCGGACTATGACTGTGGTATTTCATATACCCCTGGCAAGGCTAATGTGATGGCTGATGCCTTGAGCCGCAAGTCCTATTGTAACAACCTCATAGTTAGGCGAGCTCAACCTCAAATTTATGCAGAACTGAGCAAGCTGAACCTTCATATTGTTCCGCAGGGTTCTCTTAATAACCTTGTGGTACAACCAGATCTCGAGAAAGTTGTTAAGGATGCGCAACGGGGGAAGCTGAATAAGGGTTTCATGCCACACTATAATGTTTGGACAAAGCACAGAGAAAGAGGGGTTATGATGGAAGACAACGAAGAAGAAGAGGATGATGACAACTATGTGCCCCCTGAATACGGTGATGCTGCAATGGGGGAAGCTGAAGATCAAGAGGAACCAGACGATGTGCCCGATGATGATCTTCGCCGGGTCATTGTTGATGCAAAGAGACAATGCGAAAGTGAAAAGGAGAAGTTGAAGTTCGATCGCATGTTAGAGGATCACAAAAAAGAGTTGTACCCCAATTGCGAAGATGGCAACACAAAGCTCGGTACCACACTGGAATTGCTGCAGTGGAAGGCAGAGAATGGTGTATCTGACAAAGGATTTGAGAAGCTACTGAAAATATTGAAGAAGAAGCTTCCAAAGGATAACGAATTGCCCGACAGTACGTACGGAGCAAAGAAGGTTGTATGCCATCTAGGATTGGAGGTGCAGAAGATACATGCATGCCCTAATGACTGCATCCTCTACCGCGGTGCGTACGAGGATTTGAACGCATGCCCGGTATGCGGTGCATTGCGGTATAAGATCAGAAGAGATGACCCTGGTGATGTTGACGGCGAGCGCCCCAGGAAGAGGGTTCCTACCAAGGTGATGTGGTATGCTCCTCTAATACCACGGTTGAATCGTCTGTTCAGAAACAAAGAGCATGCCAAGTTAATGCGATGGCACAAAGAGGACCGTAAGAAAGACGGGAAGTTGAGAGCACCCGCTGACGGGTCGCAGTGGAGAAAAATCGAGAGAAAGTGAGAGGACTTTGCAGGTGACGCAAGGAACGTATGGTTTGGTTTAAGCGTGGATGGCATTAATCCTTTTGGGGAGCAGAGCAGCAATCATAGCACCTGGCCCGTGACTCTATGTATCTATAACCTTCCTCCTTGGCTGTGCATGAAGCGAAAGTTCATTATGATTCCAGTTCTCATCCAAGGCCCTAAGCAAGCCGGCAACGACATTGATGTGTACCTAAGGCCATTAGTTGAAGAACTTTTACAGCTGTGGAATGGAAAATGTGTACGTGTGTGGGATGAGCAAGACCAGCAGGAATTTGACCTACACGCGTTGCTGTTTGTAACCATCAATGATTGGCCTGCTCTCAGTAACCTTTTAGGATAGACAAACAAGGGATACCACGCATGCACGCACTGTTTAGATGACACCGAAAGTATATATTTGGACAAATGCAGGAAGAATGTGTATCTGGGGCATCGTCGATTTCTTCCGACCAACCATCAATGTCGAAAGAAAGGCAAGCATTTCAAAGGTGAGGCAGATCACCGGAAGAAGCCCGCCGTCCGTACTGGTGATCACATACTTGCTATGGTCAATGATTTACAAGTAATCTTTGGAAAGGGTCCCGGCGGACTATCTGTTCCCAATGACGCTGAGGGACGCGCACCCATGTGGAAGAAGAAATCTATATTTTGGGACCTACCCTATTGGAAAGACCTAGAGGTCCGCTCTGCAATCGACGTGATGCACGTGACGAAGAATCTTTGCATGAACCTGCTAGGCTTCTTGGGCGTGTATGGGAAGACAAAAGATACACCGGAGGCACGAGAGGACCAGCAACGTGTGCACGAAAAAGACGGCATGCCTCCAAAGCAGTATGAAGGTCCTGCCAGCTACGCTCTTACCAAAGAAGAGAAGGAAATCTTCTTTGAATGCCTGCTCAGTATGAAGGTCCCGTCTGGCTTCTCGTTGAATATAAAGGGAATAATAAATATGGCAGAGAAAAAGTTCCAGAACCTAAAGTCTCATGACTGCCACGTGATTATGACGCAACTGCTTCCGGTTGCATTGAGGGGGCTTCTACCGGAAAACGTTCGATTAGCCATTGTGAAGCTATGTGCATTCCTCAATGCAATCTCTCATAAGGTGATCGATCCAGAAAACCTACCAAGGTTAAGGAGTGATTTGGCGCAATGTCTTGTCAGTTTCGAGCTGGTGTTCCCACCATCCTTCTTCAATATCATGACGCACGTCCTAGTTCATCTAGTCGACGAGATTGCTGATACGTCCCCAACGTATCTATAATTTTTGATTGTTCCATGCTATTATATTATCCATCTTGGATGTTTTATATGCATTTATATGCTGTTTTATATGATTTTTGGGACTAACCTATTAACCTAGAGCCCAGTGCCAGTTTTTGTTTTTTCCTTGTTTTTGAGTTTTACAGAAAAGGAATACCAAACGGAATCCAATTGATGTGCCAATTTTTGATGATTTTTTATGGACCAAAAGAAGCCCTCGGAGTAAAAGAGTTGGGCCAGAAGATTCCCGAGCCATCCACGAGGGTGGAGGGCGCGCCCCCCTATCTCGTGGATGACTCGGAGACCCCCCCTGACGTGAGACCGACGCCAAAAATTCCTATAAATACAGAAACCCCCAGAAAGAAACCTAGATCGGGAGTTCTGCCGCCGCAAGCCTCTGTAGCCACCGAAAACCAATCGGGACCCTGTTCCGGCACCTTGCAGGCGGGGGGATCCATCACCGGTGTCCATCTTCATCATCCCGGCGCTCTCCATGACGAGGAGGGAGTAGTTCACCCTCGGGGCTGAGGGTATGTACCAGTAGCTATGTGTTTGATCTCTCTCTCTCTCTCTCGTGTTCTTCATTTGGCATGATCTTGATGTACCATGAGCTTTGCTATTATAGTTGGATCTTATGATGTTTCTCCCCCTCTACTCTCTTGTAATGGATTGAGTTTTCCCTTTGAAGTTATCTTATCGGATTGAGTTTTTTAAGGATTTGAGAACACTTGATGTATGTCTTGCATGTGCTTATCTATGGTGACAATGGGATATTCATGTGATCCACTTGATGTATGTTTTGATGATCAACTTGTGGGTTCAGTGACCTTGTGAACTTATGCATAGGGGTTGGCACACGTTTTCGTCTTGACTCTCCGGTAGAAACTTTGGGGCACCCTTTGAAGTTCTTTGTGTTGGTTGAATAGATGAATCTGAGATTGTGTGATGCATATCGTATAATCATACCCATGGATACTTGTGGTGACATTGGAGTATCTAGGTGACATTAGGGTTTTGGTTGATTTGTATCTTAAGGTGTTATTCTAGTACGAACTCTAGGATAGATCGAACGGAAAGAATAGCTTCGTGTTATTTTACTACGGACTCTTGAATAGATCGATCAGAAAGGATAACTTTGAGGTGGTTTTGTACCCTACAATAATCTCTTCGTTTGTTCTCCGCTATTAGTGACTTTGGAGTGACTCTTTGTTGCACGTTGAGGGAGTGTTATATGATCTAATTATGTTATCATTGTTGAGAGAACTTGCACTAGTGAAAGTATGAACCCTAGGCCTTGTTTCCTAGCATTGCATTACCGTTTTCGCTCACTTTCATCACTTGCTACCTTGCTGTTTTTATATTTTCAGATTACAAAAACCCATATCTATCATCCATATTGCACTTGTATCACCATCTCTTCGCCGAACTAGTGCACCTATACAATTTACCATTGTATTGGGTGTGTTGGGGACACAAGAGACTCTTTGTTATTTGGTTGCAGGGTTGTTTGAGAGAGACCATCTTCATCCTATGCCTCCCACAGATTGATAAACCTTAGGTCATCCACTTGAGGGAAATTTGCTACTGTCCTACAAACCTCTGCACTTGAAGGCCCAACAACGTCTACAAGAAGAAGGTTGCGTAGTAGACATCAAGCTAATTTCTGGCGCCGTTGCTGGGGAGGTTAGTGCTTGAAGGTATATCTTTAGATCTTTCAATCAAATCTTTTAGTTTCTTGTTTTATTACTAGTTTATTCTATAATAGAAAACAAAAAAAAGGAATTGAGGGTGCCTCATATGCTTCATCTTTTTAATGTCTTTCGTGAAAATAAGATTCCGATAATTGTGCCAAAGTGTTAGAAGAAGAATGCATTAGAATGTTTGGCACTAAATATTTGAATGATGAGCATGATTGCAATGTTGTTAGTATGAATTCCTTGAATATCCATGACGCTAATGATATGCAAAGCCACAAGCTTGGGGAAGCTATGTTTGATGAAGATGATATTTTTAGTCCTCCAAGTTTTGAAGAGAAAATATATTATGATGATAGCATGCCTCCTATCTATGATGATTATTGTGATGACATTTATGCTATAAAGAGTAACGATATCCATGAAACTTGTCATCATGATTTTAATGCTCAAATTGATTATGTGAATACAATATCACATGATAGTTATTTTGTTGAGTTTGCTCCCACTACTATGAATGAGAATTTTTTTGCTTATGTGGAGAGTAGTAAAAATTCTATGCTTATGTATCATGAAAAGAATGGTTTATGTGATAGTTATATTGTTGAATTCATTCATGATGCTACTGAAAATTATTATGAGGGAGGAATATATGCTTGTAGGAATTGCAATAATATCAAGTTTCCTCTCTATGTGTTGAAAATCTTGAAGTTATGCTTGTTTTGCCTTCCTATGCTAGTTGATTATTGTTCCCATAAGTTGTTTGCTCACAAAATCCCTATGCATAGGAATTGGGTTAGGCATAAAAGTGCTAGTTATATTCTTCATGATGCTCTCTTTATGTTTCAAATCTTATCTTTTATGTGAGCATCATTGAAATCATCATGCCTAGCTTAAAAAGGCATAAAAGAAAAGCGCTTGTTGGGAGACAACCCAATATTTAACCCTACTGTTTTTGTGTGTTAACATGATTAAGCTACTGTAGTAATCATGTTTTATAGCTTTTGTTTCAATAAAGTGCCAAGTAAAGCCTTTGGGATAGTGTGGTTGATAGTTGACCTGATTCTGTGCAAAAACAGAAACTTTTGCGCCCAGTCCCAGAATTGTTTAAATTCACTGGAGCGTGGAAAAACTATGAATTTTTTTACAGTTGATTGGTATACAAATTTTCTACGTTGTCCTAATTTTTAAGAATTTTTGGAGTTACAGAAGTATTCGAGAGTTACAGATTACTACAGACTGTTCTGTTTTTGACAGATTCTGTTTTCTATGTGTTGTTTGCTTATTTTGATGAATCTATGAGTAGTATCGGAGGGTATAAACCATAGAGAAGTTGGAATACAGTAGATATTACACCAATATGAATTTAGAATGAGTTCACAACAGTACCAAAAGTGGTGATTTATTTTCTTATACTAACGGAGCTTACGAGTTTTCTGTTGAGTTTTGTGTTGTGAAGTTTAATATTCAAGGACAACCAAGAGCCTAAGCTTGGGGATGCCTCGGATGGCATCCCCTCTTTCGTCTTCGTTCATCGGTAACTTTACTTGGAGCTATATTTTTATTCACCACATGATATGTGTTTTGCTTGGAGCGTCATTTTATTTTCTTTTGTTTTGCTTGCTGTTTGAATAATATCCCAAGATCTTAAATTCTTAAATGTTAGAGAGTCTTCACAAAGTTGCACAATTATTCAACTACTCATTGATATTCACTTATATCTTTCGGAGTAGTTTGTCATTGGCTCTAGTGCTTCACTTATACCTTTTTAGAGCACGACGGTGGTTTTATTTTGAAGAAATTGATGAACTCTCATGCTTCAGTTATATTATTTTGAGAGTCTTAAACAGCATGGTAATTTGCTTAGGTTATGAATTTAGTCCTAATATGATGGGTATCCAAGAGGGATATAATAAAAACTTTCATATAAAGTGCATTGAATACTATGAGAAGTTTGATTCCTTATGATTGTTTTGAGATATGAAGATGGTGATATTAGAGTCATGCTAGTTGAGTAGTTGTGAATTTGAGAGATACTTGTGTTAAAGCTTGTGATTCCCGTAGCATGCATGTATGGTGAACCGTTATGTGATGAAGTTGGAGCATGATTTATTTATTGATTGTCTTCCTTATGAGTGGCGGTTGGGGACGAGCGATGGTCTTTTCCTACCAATCTATCCCCCTAGGAGCATGCGCGTAGTACTTCGTTTTGATAACTAATAGATTTTTGCAATAAGTATGTGAGTTCTTTATGACTAATGTTGAGTCCATGGATTATACGCACTCTCACCCTTCCACCATTGCTAGCCTCTCTGGTGCCGCGCAACTTTCGCCGGTACCATACACCCACCATATACCTTCCTCAAAACAGCCACCATACCTACCTATTATGGCATTTCCATAGCCATTCCGAGATATATTGCCATGCAATTTTCCACCGTTCCGTTTATTATGACACGCATCATCATTGTCATATTGCTTTGCATGATCATGTAGATGACATCGTATTTGTGGCAAAGCCATCGTTCATAATTCTTTCATACATGTCACTCCTGAATCATTGCACATCCCGGTATACCGCTGGAGGCATTCATATAGAGTCATATTTTGTTCTAGGTATTGAGTTGTAATTCTTGAGTTGTAAGTAAATAAAAGTGTGATGATCTTCATTATTAAAGCATTGTCCCAGTGAGGAAAGGATGATGGAGACTATGATTCCCCCACAAGTCGGGATGAGACTCCGGACAAAAAAAAAGAGGCCAAAAAAAAAAGAGAAGGCCCCAAAAAAAATGAGAGAAAAAGAGAGAAGGGGCAATGCTACTATCCTTTTACCACACTTGTGCTTCAAAGTAGCACCATGATCTTCATGATAGAGAGTCTCCTATGTTGTCACTTTCATATACTAGTGGGAATTTTTCATTATAGAACTTGGCTTGTATATTCCAATGATGGGCTTCCTCAAAATGCCCTAGGCCTTCATGAGCAAGCGAGTTGGATGCACACCCACTTAGTTTCTTTTTGAGCTTTCATACACTTATAGCTCTAGTGCATCCGTTGCATGGCAATCCCTACTCACTCACATTGATATCTATTGATGGGCAACTTCATAGCCAGTTGATACGCCTAGTTGATGTGAGACCATCTTCCTCCTTTTTGTCTTCTCCACAACCACCATTCTATTCCACCTATAGTGCTATGTCCATGGCTCATGCTCATGTATTGCGTGAAGATTGAAAAAGTTTGAGAACATCAAAAGTATGAAACAATTGCTTGGCTTGTCATCGGGGTTGTGCATGATTTAAATATTTTGTGTGATGAAGATAGAGCATAGCCAGACTATATGATTTTGTAGGGATAGCTTGCTTTGGCCATGTTATTTTGAGAAGACATGATTGCTTTGTTAGTATGCTTGAAGTATTATTGTTTTCATGTCAATATTAAACTTTTGTTTTGAACCTTATGGATCTGAATATTCTTGCCACAATAAAGAAGATTACATTGATAAATATGTTAGGTAGCATTCCACATCAAAAATTCTGTTTTTATCATTTACCTACTCGAGGACGAGCAGGAATTAAGCTTGGGGATGCTTGATACGTCTCCAACGTATCTATAATTTTTGATTGTCCCATGCTATTATATTATCCATCTTGGATGTTTTATATGCATTTATATGCTGTTTTATATGATTTTTGGGACTAACCTATTAACCTAGAGCCCAGTGCCAGTTTCTGTTTTTCCTTGTTTTTGAGTTTTACAGAAAAGGAATACCAAACGGAGTCCAATTGATGTGCCAATTTTTGATGATTTTTTATGGACCAAAAAAAGCCCCCGGAGTAAAAGAGTTGGGCCAGAAGAGTCCCGAGCCATCCACGAGGGTGGAGGGCGCGCCCTACCCCCCTGGGCGCGCCCCCCTATCTCATGGATGACTCGGAGACCCCCCTGACGTGAGACCGACACCAAAAATTCCTATAAATACAGAAACCCCCAGAAAGAAACCTAGATCGGGAGTTCCGCCGCCGCAAGCCTCTGTAGCCACCGAAAACCAATCGGGACCCTGTTTCGGCACCCTGCCGGAGGGGGGATCCATCACCGGTGGCCATCTTCATCATCCCGGTGCTCTCCATGACGAGGAGGGAGTAGTTCACCCTCGGGGCTGAGGGTATGTACCAGTAGCTATGTGTTTGATCTCTCTCTCTCGTGTTCTTCATTTGGCACGATCTTGATGTACCGCGAGCTTTGCTATTATAGTTGGATCTTATGATGTTTCTCCCCCTCTACTCTCTTGTAATGGATTGAGTTTTCCCTTTGAAGTTATCTTATCGGATTGAGTCTTTAAGGATTTGAGAACACTTGATGTATGTCTTGCATGTGCTTATCTGTGGTGACAATGGGATATTCACGTGATCCACTTGATGTATGTTTTGGTGATCAACTTGCGGGTTCAGTGACCTTGTGAACTTATGCATAGGGGTTGGCACACATTTTCATCTTGACTCTCCGGTAGAAACTTTGGGGCACCCTTTGAAGTTCTTTGTGTAGGTTGAATAGATGAATCTGAGATTGTGTGATGCATATCGTATAATCATACCCGCGGATACTTGTGGTGACATTGGAGTATCTAGGTGACATTAGGGTTTTGGTTGATTTGTATCTTAAGGTGTTATTCTAGTACGAACTCTAGGATAGATCGAACGGAAAGAATAGCCTCGTGTTATTTTACTATGGACTCTTGAATAGATCGATCAGAAAGGATAACTTTGAGGTGGTTTCGTACCCTACAATAATCTCTTCGTTTGTTCTCCGCTATTAGTGACTTTGGAGTGACTCTTTGTTGCACGTTGAGGGATTGTTATGCGATCTAATTATGTTATCATTGTTGAGAGAACTTGCACTAGTGAAAGTATGAACCCTAGGCCTTGTTTCCTAGCATTGCATTACCGTTTTCGCTCACTTTCGTCACTTGCTACCTTGCTGTTTTTATATTTTCAGATTACAAAACCCATATCTATCATCCATATTGCACTTGTATCACCATCTCTTCGCCGAACTAGTGCACCTATACAATTTACCATTGTATTGGGTGTGTTGGGGACACAAGAGACTCTTTGTTATTTGGTTGCAGGGTTGTTTGAGAGAGACCATCTTCATCCTACGCCTCCCATGGATTGATAAATCTTAGGTCATCCACTTGAGGGAAATTTTCTACTGTCCTACAAACCTCTGCACTTGGAGGCCCAACAACGTCTACAAGAAGAAGGTTGCGTAGTAGACATCAATTGCCATTCTGGGCCCTGTATTTCTACACAATATGTTCCCCTTTGAGAGGTTCATGGGAGTCTTAAAGAAATATGTTCATACCACGCTAGGCCAGAAGGAAGCATCTCCATGGGCCATCAAACAGAGGATGTCATTGGGTTTTGTGTTGACTTCATTCCTGACCTTAAGAAGATTGGTCTCCCTCAATCGCGGTATGAGGGGAGACTGACTGGAAAAGGCACGCTAGGAGCGGACTCAATAATATGTAGGGACGGGCATTCTTGGTCTCAAGCACATTGCACAGTTTTACAGAATTCTACCTTGGTGACCTCGTATGTCGATGAACACAAGAATATTCTGCGCTCCAAACGCCCGGAGCAGTGTGACGACTGGATTACATGTGAACACATCAGGACTTTTGGCAGTTGGTTGCAAACACGTCTCATGGGTGACAACACTGTTTCTGATGAGCTGTACTCGTTGGCCAGGGGACCATCTTCGACTGTATTGACTTACAAAGGGTACGAGATAAATGGGAATACATTTTACACGATCGCCCAAGATCAAAAGAGCACCAACCAAAACAGTGGTGTCCGCTTTGATGCAGCAACCAAGAGGGGAAAGGTCGACGCATATTATGGTTACATAGTGGACATATGGGAACTTGACTATGGACATGATTTTAAGGTCCCTTTGTTTCAGTGCAAATGGGTCAATCTGTCAGGAGGCGGGGTACAGGTAGACCCACAGTACAGAATGACAACAGTGGATCTGAACAATCTGGGGTACACAGACGAACCATTCGTCCTAGCCAATGATGTGGCGCAGGTTTTCTATGTGAAGGACATGTCTACCAAACCGAGAAAAAGAAAAGATAAGGAAGCGAATACATCATACGATGAGCGAAAGCGCCACATAGTTCTTTCAGGAAAAAGAGACATCGTGGGAATGGAGGGCAAGACAGACATGTCTGAAGATTATGAAAAGTTTTATGAAATTCCTCCTTCAAAGTCAAGGCTGACCCAAGCACCCTGTTAAACGATGAAGATTATCCATGGTTACGGCGCAATAAGCAATGGACACAAGCGAAGAAAAAGTGAAGACTTTCTCTCCACAACTATTATGATGATGACTTTGATCTAGAATATCACTGCAGTTATATGTGAAGAAATGAAATGCCTTTTGTAATAGATGAGTTTTCGTATGAAACCTTGATACTTCGAAAGAGATTGTCCGTTTTGTACACGAAGTGCATCCAGCTTTTGCCGTAACCCTCTCAACTTTTTATAACATGCTATGTGGGTGAAATGATGATACCATGCCAACTTTCAATCTTTTCAGAGTTCATTTGTAGTGCTTTTCAATTTCAGGGTCATGTAGCTTAAAAAAATCATTAAATGCATGAAAAATACCAAATAAAGTCTGAAAGGGTTGAAAATTGATGATGTGGCTTTGAATGGTGCATTTTGAACACACAAAAAGTCTGGAGTTCAAATAAGTTCAAAAAAATGAAATCCCTTTGTAACAGATGAGTTTTCGTCCGAAACCTTGATACTTCGAAAGAGATTGTCCATTTTGTACACGAAGTGGATCCAGTTTTTGCCGTAACCCTCTCAACTTTTTAGCACATGCTATGTGGGAAATGATGATACCATGCCAACTTTTAACCTTTTCACAGTTCATTTGATATTGGGCCACCACCACGGCCTGGAAAAGAATAAAGCAAAAAACAAAAGAAAATAAATAATGCAAAAAAAACAAAAAAGCTGGAAAAAAATGCCGCCTACTGGGCCACCACGGCCTGAATACGATTAGAAACCCAAACCGCCAGGTGGGCCAGAATTCAGGTCCGCAGAAGGCCCAGTAGGCCCACATGCAGAGAGACACGTTTAGGCCAGTAGGCCTGCAATAGAGAGGAGTTCGAAAGGGGAGGCACAACTGCGCTTATAAACTGGTGCCGAAGCTCCTCAGCTAGCGAGGTGGGACTAAACATCCACCGCGGCTGTGCCAGGCACAGGCTATTGGTCCCGGTTGGTGGCACGAACCGGGACCAATGCGAACCTTTGGTCCCGGTTCGTGCCACCAACCGGGACCAATGCCCACCTTTAGTCCCGGTTGGTGCCACAAACCGGGACGAAAGGTCTCTGCTTCCCGCCCTTTGGGCTGACGAAAAGAGACCTTTGGCCTCGGTTGGTGGCACGAACCGGGACCAAAGGTTAGCATTGGTCCCGGTTGGTGCCACGAACCGGGACCAATGCTCTGGATATATAAGGTAGCACTTAGAAATTTTCAGTTCTCATCTCGCAGTAGCCCCCGACGACGCCGACGACATCGACGCCGCCAGGCTGCCCTGACACCGCCCGCCGCCCCCGCTGTCACCGTCGCCGTCGCCTGCGCCCGTCGTCGCCGAGGCTCGCCCCCGCTGTCGCCGTCGCCGCGGGGAAGCACCACGCCGGCGCCCGCGACCCCTTCATCCCTGATGCCCGCGCCCGTCGTCGCCGAGGCTCGCCGCCGCCGTCGCCGCCGCCGCGGGGAAGCATGTGACGCCCCCGGCTTAATCGTGCACTAATCATACACGCAAATGCACACGATCAAGCCTAAGGACTCACTTGAAGATATCACAACACAACTCTAAAATATAAATAAAGTCATACAAGCATATATTACAAGCCAGGGCCTCGAGGGCTCGAATAAATAAGCTTGATGACAAACAAGCATCAGCGGAAGCGTCAGATATCTGAGTACAGATATAAAAGAAAACAGAAAGGCCTTTAGAAAGGCGGAACAAAAATGAAACATCACGATCGAAAGGCGTAGGCCTCCTGCCTAGGACCCTCCAATCCTACTCCAGGTCGATAGCCATCTTGAAGTAGTAGCCGTCCTCGGGGTGGTAGAAATAGTCGACGGTGGATCAGCTATCTCAGGGGCTCCGTCATCTGGTCGCGACAACTGATAATGGAGAAAAAGGAAAGCAAAGCAACCGTGAGTACTGCGAAGTACTCAGCAAGCAAGGATCTACACTACATATGCAACATTATCAAGGGATGGCTGTATATGTGGACTGGGCTGCAGAAATGCCAGAATAGAGAGAAGGCCTAGTCCTTTCGAAGACTAGCATCTTCAGCATCTTCAAGCATCTTCGAGCGTCTTGCAGCATATAGAAGAGTACAGAGCAGCATAGTATAAAGTAGTAGAGGTAGTAGCAAGCAACAGTCTCGCCCAGAGATCCTTCCTCGTCTCCCTGCGAGAAAGCGATCCCGGAGTCACATATCCAGGTAACATCCCAATTCTAATTGTACCGATCGGGATACAACTCCGAGTGTCCTTTACCGTAGGACCGGCTATCGATAGATGTGTTCTTCCCTGCAGGGGTGCACCAACTTACCCACCACGCTCGCTTAACTCCGGCCGGACACACTTTCCTGGGTCATGCCCGGCCTCGGCCAACCAACACATCGCAACCCTACCTACAGCTCAGCAGAGAGGTCCCCGCCGGTCTACATCCTAAGCGCAAGGGGGTCTTGGGCCATCGCCCCTCGCCCTCCGGGTCGTTGCGTGCAGAGTGAATCACGGCACCACCTCTGTACATGGATGGCGGCGGCCCAGCCCGGCCGCAGTGCTGAACTGGACGTCTGACAGAGCTTTCGGCTGATGTTACGATGTAGAACACCCATACTATGCCCACGTGATGGTTAGTGCTATCCGACCAGAGGCCGGCTCAGATCATATATCCAAATCGTAGTGTCCTAGTGGCTTGCGGTAA
Organism: Thinopyrum elongatum; assembly: GCA_011799875.1. NCBI lineage: Eukaryota > Viridiplantae > Streptophyta > Magnoliopsida > Poales > Poaceae > Thinopyrum > Thinopyrum elongatum. The sequence continues at coordinate 599,689,111 of CM022301.1, forward strand.
CGAGCAGAGACTCATGAAAGATGTGACCCCGTCGCCCCGTCTCGAGGACTTGCTGCAAGAGCTAAGAATGCCCGGCCGCGCCTCGTGGAATATCTCACGGGTAACTATCCATCACTCGCGGGTACCCCTCGGGGTCGACCCGCCTTTTAAGTAATAGTATCAACAGTAATGTAAGGCATCCGTGTGGTCACCATATCAAGGGGAATCCGAGGCATCACCCTCGTTGGACTCCCACCTGATGTAACAACAAGATGGACGTAGGAGGCATCACCCTCGAGGTCCACACGTGGGGTGTTACGCGACTTAGTCAGTATCAGTGGTGGTGTAGGAGGTATCACCCTCGCTTACCACGACCGATCAACTAACCTACAAGGTTATCATCAGAAGTGCTGACGAGGTATCACCCTCGGCACTCGATAGTAACCCAGTAGTGTCGAGCAACGAAGGGAAAGTGAGGTGCGGTGCGGGGCTGATCTTCAATCCTGTTGATCGGGTCTTCTGAAACTCCAGCGGGGCAGTCGGGATAAAGTGGGGGTCACTAATGGGGCTCTACCCAGTCTATACTAAAATAGTTTAGGATAGAAGGCAGTTATCAACAGTAGGCTACAATAAACAGGCTATGCAGCAGATATAGGAAAAACAGTAACAGTAGCATAATTCTAATGCAAGCAGGAGAATTAGAATAGGCGATATCGAGATGATCAAAGGGGGGGCTTGCCTGGTTGCTCGGCGGCAAGGCAAGGTCGTCGGTGGTGTAGCCAATCACCGGAGCTGCGTCGATCTCGGAGGCTACGTCGGTACCGAAATCTACCGAGGGAAAAGAGGGGGAGGAAAACAGTAAATACGAAGCGACATATGCATGAAAATACGATACGCGATGCTAGAGGTGGTCTATCGTAGTGCTACACGACACCGGTGAAGGAGGGGAACATCCGGGAATGTTTTCCCGGTTCCGGACGTCTGTCGGACAGATGAACCGGAGAGAACGGTTCCATGTTCAGGTAGTTATGGGTATGTGACAGATAAACGGAGGGCGTATTCGAATTCGTCTCGTCGTTCTGAGCAAGTTTCATGTATAAAGTTTTTCGATCCGAGCTACGGTTTAAAAGTTATTAATTTTCAAAGTTTATTAGATTTTCTGGAATTTTTGGATTTATTAAAATCGAATTTGAACAGTAGCAGGAAATGCTGGGTGCACCCGGTGCGCTGCACCCAGTGTGCACCAGAGGCTGACCAGTGGGGCCAGTCAACTGCTGACTCAGCAGTTGACTGGTCCACGGTTGACCAGTCAGCGGGCCCGGCGGGGCCCGCGTGTCAGTGACTCAGGTTATAACTAACAATTTATTTCTTTTAAACTAGCTAGTTTAATTAAATAGCGGGTCCCACTGTCATAGGACTAGAGGGTGGTTAGGGGGGTGTCATTAGCAGCTAATGACGTGCCACGTCATCCGTGTCACCGGCGGCGAGGCCGAACGCCGGCGAGGATCTCCCGGTCGATTCCGGCGACCGTTCGAGGTGCGGTTTGATCCTACGGAACGGGCGTGTTGAGCCGCACCTGATGGTTGCACGGGCTCGAGCTAAAACGGCCGGAAACGACGGCGACAACGACCACGGCGGACGCCGGATCCCGGTCGAGCTCGGGGGCGATGATACGGGGCTCGGTGAGACGCGTGGAGAGGCGCGCTGGGTAGCTAGGAGCTCAGGGAGCTCGACGGTGGAGTTAACGCGGCACGAGGAGCATCAGGGCGATGGCACTGAGCTCGCCGGCGGCGACCACAACACGGACAAGACGGCGAGGTGGCTACGGGGAGGAACACGACGCGAGGAGAGGAGCGAAAGGAGGACGAAGCTCACCGCGTGGCTAAGTAAAGCCCTTGACGGCTTTGGAGCAGCAGAGGAGCTCGGAGACGATGGGAATCGGCGGCGGGCGCCGGCGATGCAGAGGAGGGGATCGGCTTGATCCGCGCGACGTAGATCCCTCCGGCTCCGTCTGACAGCACCAGTGGAAGAGGAAGAAGCCGGCGGAGCTCCCGAGCAACTCAGCTAGACGCGGGGGTGACGATGGCCGCGGGGAGCAGCGCTCGCGGCGGCGGTGGTGTTCGGGACAGAGAAGAAGATCGAGAGCGAGCTCGGGGGGAAAAGAAGAGGAGTGGCGAGGAGGCCAAGGGGAATGGCTCGGGTCTGCCCTTATCCCCTCGCAGAGCGCCGCGACGTCGCGCTGTCGATCGTCGACCGGTGCGGACGCGCTCGTCCATGGCGGCACCGACACGGGGAGGAGGGAGAAGAAGGGGAGAGAGAGGGGCCGGCTGGGCTGGGCTGTGCACTGTTGCCTCGGCCCAGTCACAGGTAAGTGCTCGCCTCTTTTCCCTTTTCTTCTGTTTTTCTTTTTATTTAATTTAGCAGAGATGGAAAAGAAATTGTGGGGCCTCCAAATTACTCAGGAAAATTATGGAACATGGTCCAATAATCTCAAAGCACCTTTCTACACTGTCACAACAGGTTTGAAAATTATTTGAATCTGTTTGGATTTTACATAAATAGAATAGCATTTAAGAATGCTGAATTGGTGCTGTTTTAATTGATAATGCTCATCTTTACTCAAGAGTGATGTTGCATTCCTTAATATATAATTGTTTTGGAATATTTGCAATAATGTGAACATTTTTCCCACAAGTATGGAACAACTTTAATTTTCACTTTTGAAATTGAGTTGATTTTTCAGAATAGCATTTGAATTGAATATTTCACCAAAGTGATTAAGCACTGCAAATGGAGATGACCCGGCAGTATCATTACCTGATCACTGTAGCAATTACAAAAGGGGTGTTACAAATTCTCCTCCTCTAAAAGAAATTCTCGTCCCGAGAATTAAGAAGTAGAGGGGAAGAGTTCGGGGTATTCAGCACGGAGGTTATCCTCGCGTTCCCAAGTGGCTTCGTCTTCAGTGTGATTCGACCACTGCACCTTCAGGAACTTGGTAACCTTCTGACGAGTCCGACGTTCAGCTTCATCGAGAATACGGATCGGATGCTCTTTATAAGACAAGTCATCTTGCAATTCGAGCATCTCATGATCCACTGCTCGGTGCGGAGATTCTTTGAAGCACTTTCGAAGTTGTGACACGTGGAAGACGTCGTGGATGTGGGAGAATTGCGGCGGCAACTCCAATTTATATGCCACCTGTCCACGTCTGGCAACTATGCGAAAAGGACCAATATAGTGAGGAGCTAACTTGCCCTTGATTCCGAAACGACGGGTGCCTTTCATCGGAGTGACACGAAGATAAGCTTGATCACCTGGTTGATAAGTCAGTCCCCATCGCTTGCGATATAGTTGCTCTTCTGGCGGTCTTGAGCCGCCTTGAGATTCTCTCGGACAATACGGACTTGCTCTTCGGCGTGTTGAATAATGTCCGGTCCAACAAGAGGTCGTTCCCCAGTTTCTGACCAATTCAAAGGGGTTCGACATTTACGTCCATAGAGTACTTCGAAGGGGGCCATTTTCAAGCTGGCTTGATAGCTGTTGTTATAAGAGAACTCGGCATACGGGAGAGATTCCTCCCACTTCTTGCCGAAAGAAATAACACAAGCTCGCAGCATATCTTCAAGCACTTGATTTACTCGTTCGACTTGGCCTTGGGACTGGGGATGATATGCTGAACTCCAGGTAATGTGAGTTCCCATGGCTTCTTGGAAACTTTCCCAGAATTTGGAGGTGAATAGACTGCCACGGTCCGAACTTATCTCCTTCGGAATACCATGGAGTGAAACAATTCTGGAGATATACAGCTCGGCTAACTGGCTAGCAGTAATAGTCTCCTTGACAGGCAGAAAGTGTGCAACTTTGGAAAGTTGGTCGACGACGACAAGAATGGCATCGTGACCCTTCTGTGACTTGGGAAGACCAGTAATGAAATCCATTTGCACTCTATCCCATTTCCACAACGGAATAGGAAGTGGTTGAAGAAGTCTTGCGGGCTTCTGATGTTCTGCCTTTATGCGACGGCAAACGTCACATTCAGCAACATAGCGAGCAATATCCTGCTTCATTCTAGACCACCAGTACCTTTGACGAAGATCACGATACATCTTGGTGCTACCCGGATGAATAGACAGCGGTGTATCATGTGCCTCCTTCATGACCTTATCAGTCATAAGCTCGAAGCGAGGTATGACAATACGGTCTCTGAAATATAACGTTCCATCTTCAGACAGCGAGAAATCCCTATACTTTTCCAGGTGAAGATCTTTCTTCATCAGATCAACTTCGGCATCTTTAGCTTGCGCCATCTTAACAGCCTTCTCAAGGTCTGGTTCAACAACCAAGTTTGATAGGTATCCTTGAGGAACTATCTCGAGATTTAGCTTCCGAAGCTCTTCATACAGAAGTGGTTGTTCTAGCTGGACTTCAAGTTCACAGCAATAAGATTTGCGGCTCAACGCATCAGCCATTACGTTAGCCTTGCCAGGGGTATAAGAAATACCCAAATCATAGTCTGCAATGGTCTCCATCCATCTTTGCTGACGGAGGTTTAGAGATGGTTGAGTGAACAAGTACTTCAGGCTCTTATGATCCGTATAGATCTCGCAACGATTACCGAGGAGGTAATGTCGCCACAACTGCAGTGCATAGATGACAGCAGCTAGTTCTAGATCATGTACCGGATAATTCTCCTCATGCGGACGCAACTGTCGAGAGCCATATGCAATCACTTTACGTTCCTGCATTAGGACACAGCCTAATCCTTCACGGGATGCGTCACAATAGATCACAAAATCTTTGCGAGTATCTGGAGGAGCAAGTACTGGGGCAGATGTCAGCTTGTCTTTGAGTGTTTGAAAACTTTCCTGACATTTTTCTGTCCATTCAAACTTAACGCCTTTATGAAGCAGATCAGTTAGAGGCTTAGCAATCTTTGAGAAATTCTCGACAAAGCGACGACAATAGCTTGCAAGGCCGAGAAAACTTCTGACTTGCTTGACATTCTTCGGCGGAGTCCATTCAAGAATAGCCTGAACTCGTTCTGGGTTAACGGCAATGCCTTCTTTCGAAATCACATGGCCGAGATATGTCACTTCAGATAACCAGAACTCACACTTGGAATACTTGGCATACAATTGATGTTCACGCAGCTTCTCCAGTACAAGCCGAAGATGTTCGGCATGTTCTTCTTCATTCTTCGAATATACCAGAATATCGTCCAGATATACCACGACGAATTTGTCGAGATAATCCATGAAGATGTAATTCATTAACCGGGAGAAGGTTGCTGGAGCATTAGTCAAGCCGAAAGACATGACAGTGTACTCATAAGAACCATAGCGAGTAACAAATGCTGTCTTCGGAATATCTTCTTCACGAACTCGGATCTGGTGGTATCCCAATCTCAAATCAAGCTTAGAGAATACTGAGGAACTAGCAAGTTGATCATACAGATCGTTGATTCTGGGAAGCGGATACTTGTTCTGAATCGTTGCTTGGTTGATAGGTCGGTAATCTTAAACCAACCGATTCGTACCATCCTTCTTCTTGACAAAGAGGGAAGGTGCTCCCCAAGCAGATGAACTGGGGCGGATGAAACCCTTCTTAAGCGACTTATCGATTTCTTCCTTAAGTTCAATAAGGTGATGCGGAGGCATCTTATACGGACGCTTTGCAATAGGGGTAGTGCCTGGTTTCAAGTCGATGACAAATTCGACAGCTCTGGCAGGGGGAATGCCTGGAAGTTCTTCCGGAAAGACATCTTGGAAATCTCGAACAACTGGAACGTTCTCGATGCCTTCAAGAGGTGAAGCATTCAATGCATTTAGAACATATATCTGATCCTCGGCATTCTGAACTGTCTGAGCTGAGTATCTGACTGTCTGGCCGGAGGGATGAGTAAGTTGAACTGTCTTAGCAGCACAGTCAATCAAAGCTTTATTCGCTTTCAACCAATCCATACCAAGGATGATGTCAATGTCGGAAGGTCCAAGAGCAATAAGGGAAGCAGAGAACATCAACCCTTCGATTCTGATCTGATTGTTGTGACTTACCATCTTGGTTTGCCATCTGGAACGGGGAGTACTAATCTCCAAAGGAGTGGGTAATGAGCTCATGGTCAATTCATGCAATTGTGCAAATTGTTGTGACACAAAAGAATGTGATGCTCCGGAATCAAAGAGAACAGAAGCTGGCACTGAGTTAACTGGAAGAGTTCCCATCACGATTTTAGGGGACTCTCGAGCTTCATGCATTTTGACATGGATGACTTGAACGCAATCCACAGCAGGCGGCCTGACACCAAAGTTTCTGTGGCGATGGTTTCGGCGGCCCTTTTTACGGCCAATCACAGAACACGATGCATTATGTGACTGCTCCGGGCGACAGTTGATAGTACGGTGACCTGGCTGTCCACACTTGCGGCATAACCCATCATGATGGGGAGGAGCCATAGTATTGAGCTGTCCACTTTGATTTCTGAGCTGGCTAGGTGGCGCAGGTAGACGGGGTGCAACATAAGAAGGTCTCGGTGCAGGGGCAGGTCGGTGATGAACATTGTGCGGAATGCACACTCGACGTTTCTGAACAGGCTGACCCGAGGATGAGGCAGCTTCACGAGTGCGTTTGAGCGACTCCTGGTATTTAGCCAGACCAGTTTCAACTCGGTAGGCTTGACTGACAAGCGTTGCAAAGTCCTCACAATCATGGACAAGAAGTGCGAGCTGTATATCGGAACGCAGTCCTTCACGGAATTTCTCCTGCTTACGTGCGTCAGTGTCGACATCGTCTTTAGCATAGTGGGATAATTCAAGAAATCTCCTCTGATATTCATCCATAGTCATTTTGCCCTGTGAGAGTTTACGGAACTCCTGCTTCTTCTGGTCGATCAGACCCTGAGGAATGTACCGTGCACGAAAAGCTGACTGGAATTCTTGCCAAGTGGGTACAGTCTCTGCAGGCAACGTATCCTTGTGGCTTTCCCACCATTGAGCAGCGGGACCCTTCAAGTGAAATGTCGCAAAGGTGACATAACTGTCAGGGGTCACATTAGCTGACTCCATTTCAAATTGGATGTCACGAAGCCAATCATCAGCATCCATAGGATTGGTGGAGCTGCGGAAAACAGACGGGTTGAGGCGCACGAATTCTGACAGAGTTATTGGAGCAGACTGTTGATGAGCATTCTAAATTGGGAACTGAGCCAATACTCCGGTCATGAACTGACGGTTGAGTTCAAACTGCTGCCTCATTTCAGCAATATAAGACGGAGGTGGAGGATCATCAGCCATCCTGCCAAATTGACAGAACGGTTTAGCAAGAAAACTGCAGATGTAGGGAATCATTCATGAAGTAAGGTGCACAACAGAAGGAAGTGCGATAGATACTTCATCATAGTCACAACAGACATTCAGATCCACACATAGGCTCGGTTACTGACCGGCATTACGATAGCTGAAAAGGGAAGGCTAGACAACTAGGCAGCGCGCAGGCACGCGGTAAGGAAGTACACAACGAGACATAGCAAAGGCTACATCAACGTCGGAGAAAACTGTAGGAGCGAGGAATCTGCAAGTGACAACACAGGGTGCCCTCGATAAGAGGATCCTGTAAGCAGAACCTGGCCCTTAATCTTGAAGCAAGGGGGAATAACTTCAGAACTCCGGATGGATGTGATTACGAGATCCTAATGTCAGAGTTAGTAAAATCTTTAACCCGAAAGGAAGAGAGAACAGAGTCCCAGAGTAACGAAGAGGAATAAAAGATCCTAATATCACCCAATTGGCGACGTGGGCCCGTAAGCCACACAGCCATGTTAGTAAAACAGTTTTGTACCTCTAGACTCAACTTCGGCCAAGGAGTTGAGAAGGGGGATTCCTAGAGGCAGTCGGCTCTGATACCAACCTGTGACGCCCCCGGCTTAATCGTGCACTAATCATACACGCAAATGCACACGATCAAGCCTAAGGACTCACTTGAAGATATCACAACACAACTCTAAAATATAAATAAAGTCATACAAGCATATATTACAAGCCAGGGCCTCGAGGGCTCGAATAAATAAGCTTGATGACAAACAAGCATCAGCGGAAGCGTCAGATATCTGAGTACAGATATAAAAGAAAACAGAAAGGCCTTTAGAAAGGCGGAACAAAAATGAAACATCACGATCGAAAGGCGTAGGCCTCCTGCCTAGGACCCTCCAATCCTACTCCAGGTCGATAGCCATCTTGAAGTAGTAGCCGTCCTCGGGGTGGTAGAAATAGTCGACGGTGGATCAGCTATCTCAGGGGCTCCGTCATCTGGTCGCGACAACTGATAATGGAGAAAAAGGAAAGCAAAGCAACCGTGAGTACTGCGAAGTACTCAGCAAGCAAGGATCTACACTACATATGCAACATTATCAAGGGATGGCTGTATATGTGGACTGGGCTGCAGAAATGCCAGAATAGAGAGAAGGCCTAGTCCTTTCAAAGACTAGCATCTTCAGCATCTTCAAGCATCTTCGAGCGTCTTGCAGCATATAGAAGAGTACAGAGCAGCATAGTATAAAGTAGTAGAGGTAGTAGCAAGCAACAGTCTCGCCCAGAGATCCTTCCTCGTCTCCCTGCGAGAAAGCGATCCCGGAGTCACATATCCAGGTAACATCCCAATTCTAACTGTACCGATCGGGATACAACTCCGAGTGTCCTTTACCGTAGGACCGGCTATCGATAGATGTGTTCTTCCCTGCAGGGGTGCACCAACTTACCCACCACGCTCGCTTAACTCCGGCCGGACACACTTTCCTGGGTCATGCCCGGCCTCGGCCAACCGACACATCGCAACCCTACCTACAGCTCAGCAGAGAGGTCCCCGCCGGTCTACCTCCTAAGCGCAAGGGGGTCTTGGGCCATCGCCCCTCGCCCTCCGGGTCGTTGCGTGCAGAGCGAATCACGGCACCACCTCTGTACATGGATGGCGCCGGCCCAGCCCGGCCGCAGTGCTGAACTGGACGTCTGACAGAGCTTTCGGCTGATGTTACGATGTAGAACGCCCATACTATGCCCACGTGATGGTTAGTGCTATCCGACCAGAGGCCGGCTCAGATCATATATCCAAATCGTAGTGTCCTAGTGGCTTGCGGTAACGAGCAGAGACTCACGAAAGATGTGACCCCGTCGCCCCGTCTCGAGGACTTGCTGCAAGAGCTAAGAATGCCCGGCCGCGCCTCGTGGAATATCTCACGGGTAACTATCCATCACTCGCGGGTACCCCTCGGGGTCGACCCGCCTTTTAAGTAATAGTATCAACAGTAATGTAAGGCATCCGTGTGGTCACCATATCAAGGGGAATCCGAGGCATCACCCTCGTTGGACTCCCACCTGATGTAACAACAAGATGGACGTAGGAGGCATCACCCTCGAGGTCCACACGTGGGGTGTTACGCGACTTAGTCAGTATCAGTGGTGGTGTAGGAGGTATCACCCTCGCTTACCACGACCGATCAACTAACCTACAAGGTTATCATCAGAAGTGCTGACGAGGTATCACCCTCGGCACTCGATAGTAACCCAGTAGTGTCGAGCAACGAAGGGAAAGTGAGGTGCGGTGCGGGGCTGATCTTCAATCCCGTTGATCGGGTCTTCTGAAACTCCAGCGGGGCAGTCGGGATAAAGTGGGGGTCACTAATGGGGCTCTACCCAGTCTATACTAAAACAGTTTAGGATAGAAGGCAGTTATCAACAGTAGGCTACAATAAACAGGCTATGCAGCAGATATAGGAAAAATAGTAACAGTAGCATAATTCTAATGCAAGCAGGAGAATTAGAATAGGCGATATCGAGATGATCAAAGGGGGGGCTTGCCTGGTTGCTCGGCGGCAAGGCAAGGTCGTCGGTGGTGTAGCCAATCACCGGAGCTGCGTCGATCTCGGAGGCTACGTCGGTACCGAAATCTACCGAGGGAAAAGAGGGGGAGGAAAACAGTAAATACGAAGCGACATATGCATGAAAATACGATACGCGATGCTAGAGGTGGTCTATCGTAGTGCTACACGACACCGGTGAAGGAGGGGAACATCCGGGAATGTTTTCCCGGTTCCGGACGTCTGTCGGACAGATGAACCGGAGAGAACGGTTCCATGTTCAGGTAGTTATGGGTATGTGACAGATAAACGGAGGGCGTATTCGAATTCGTCTCGTCGTTCTGAGCAAGTTTCATGTATAAAGTTTTTCGATCCGAGCTACGGTTTAAAAGTTATTAATTTTCAAAGTTTATTAGATTTTCTGGAATTTTTGGATTTATTAAAATCGAATTTGAACAGTAGCAGGAAATGCTGGGTGCACCCGGTGCGCTGCACCCAGTGTGCACCAGAGGCTGACCAGTGGGGCCAGTCAACTGCTGACTCAGCAGTTGACTGGTCCACGGTTGACCAGTCAGCGGGCCCGGCAGGGCCCGCGTGTCAGTGACTCAGGTTATAACTAACAATTTATTTCTTTTAAACTAGCTAGTTTAATTAAATAGCGGGTCCCACTGTCATAGGACTAGAGGGTGGTTAGGGGGGTGTCATTAGCAGCTAATGACGTGCCACGTCATCCGTGTCACCGGCGGCGAGGCCGAACGCCGGCGAGGATCTCCCGGTCGATTTCGGCGACCGTTCGAGGTGCGGTTTGATCCTACGGAACGGGCGTGTTGAGCCGCACCTGATGGTTGCACGGGCTCGAGCTAAAACGGCCGGAAACGACGGCGACAACGACCACGGCGGACGCCGGATCCTGGTCGAGCTCGGGGGCGATGATACGGGGCTCGGTGAGACGCGTGGAGAGGCGCGCTGGGTAGCTAGGAGCTTAGGGAGCTCGACGGTGGAGTTAACGCGGCACGAGGAGCATCAGGGCGACGGCACTGAGCTCGCCGGCGGCGACCACAACACGGACAAGACGGCGAGGTGGCTACGGGGAGGAACACGACGCGATGAGAGGAGCGAAAGGAGGACGAAGCTCACCGCGTGGCTAAGTAAAGCCCTTGACGGCTTTGGAGCAGCAGAGGAGCTCGGAGACGACGGGAATCGGCGGCGGGCGCCGGCGATGCAGAGGAGGGGATCGGCTTGATCCGCGCGACATAGATCCCTCCGGCTCCGTCTGACAGCACCAGTGGAAGAGGAAGAAGCCGGCGGAGCTCCCGAGCAACTCAGCTAGACGCGGGGGCGACGATGGCCGCGGGGAGCAGCGCTCGCGGCGGCGGTGGCGTTCGGGACAGAGAAGAAGATCGAGAGCGAGCTCGGGGGGAAAAGAAGAGGAGTGGCGAGGAGGCCAAGGGGAATGGCTCGGGTCCGCCCTTATCCCCTCGCAGAGCGCCGCGACGTCGCGCTGTCGATCGTCGACCGGTGCGGACGCGCTCGTCCACGGCGGCACCGACACGGGGAGGAGGGAGAAGAAGGGGAGAGAGAGGGGCCGGCTGGGCTGGGCTGTGCACTGTTGCCTCGGCCCAGTCACAGGTAAGTGCTCGCCTCTTTTCCCTTTTCTTCTGTTTTTCTTTTTAATTAATTTAGCAGAGATGGAAAAGAAATTGTGGGGCCTCCAAATTACTCAGGAAAATTATGGAACATGGTCCAATAATCTCAAAGCACCTTTCTACACTGTCACAACAGGTTTGAAAATTATTTGAATCTGTTTGGATTTTACATAAATAGAATAGCATTTAAGAATGCTGAATTGGTGCTGTTTTAATTGATAATGCTCATCTTTACTCAAGAGTGATGTTGCATTCCTTAATATATAATTGTTTTGGAATATTTGCAATAATGTGAACATTTTTCCCACAAGTATGGAACAACTTTAATTTTCACTTTTGAAATTGAGTTGATTTTTCAGAATAGCATTTGAATTGAATATTTCACCAAAGTGATTAAGCACTGCAAATGGAGATGACCCGGCAGTATCATTAGCTGATCACTGTAGCAATTACAAAAGGGGTGTTACAAAGCACCACACCGGCGCCCACGCCCGCGACCTCGAGCCCTCCCCGAGCCCGCTGCCGTTCCCTACGACCGCGCTGTGAGCCCCTGCCTCCTCCCCTTTCCTTCTCATCGCCGTCCCCGCACGGCACCTGTAAGCGCCGCCGCCAACCATCGTCGCCGTCCCCGACCTCGCCGTCGCCGCCGCCAACCATTTTCTTTTTTGCATTTTTAGTTCTCTGTTCATGTATGTATGTTCATATATGTTCATTTTTAGAAAAATGTTCTCTGTATATGCTCTGTTCATGTATGTATGTTCATATATGTTCATTTTTAGAAAAATATATGTATGTAAGTCTATTTTTTGTTCAATTTTTTTTATGTATGTATGTTCATATATGCAAAAGTTACATTTAAGAAAAAAGAAAATGTATGTATGTTCATATGCAAAGAATATGCAAAAGTTAGAATTTATTATGTTCATAGAACTTTTTTGGTGATATTGTAGAATATGAACATTTTGAATATGGATGGATGGATGAACATTTTGAATATGGATGGATGGATGGATGAACATTATGTCCATGTATGTATATGTATGGAGTCGTTGTCGATCTACCCCCTCCCCGATAACTTCGACATGAGAGAGGGAGGGGGGGGGGGACGTCAGACATGCATGAGGAGGGAGAGAGAGAGATGTTAATAGAAAGTTTCCTCTCGAAACGTTACTAAGTTAAAATGTTCAAAGTTACCAACTCTCGAGGCCACCCAAATTTACGAAGTTCAAAGTTACTAAATTTACTCCCGGTCCGCTCGCCTACCCCCTCCCGCCCCTACTCGACAAACTCTCAAGGCCACCCAAACCATTAGAAGAAAACTCCGGTAACTTCGACATGAGGGGGGACGTCGATCAACCCCCTCTCGCCCAACCAACTCTCGAGGCCACCCAAATTTGCGAAGTTCAAAGTTACTAAATTTACTAGAATGTATTAAAAGTTTGTCATATTGAAAAAAGTTTGAATGTTGCATATTTCACGATGCAACATTTGATCCAATGTAACTAGATGCAATAATTTTGATCATATGTCAAAGTTTGATCATATGTCAAAGTTTGAATTTTGACATATGCAACAATTGATCATATATCAAAGTTTGATCATATGTCAAAGTTTGAATTTTGACATATGCAACATTTGATCATATGTCAAAGTTTGAATTTTGACATATGCAACATTTAATAAGGGATTTATCAAGAATGCCCCCATTAATAAGAGATTTATCAAGAATGCCTCCATTATGGATGTGCATAATTAAGTTGATTCATATTTTTCCTGATCTCATCTACGCTTCTATATGTGCACGTTCTCTTGTGTCAAAGTATTGAAGAAATCCATGGTTTCATCATTAGCCGGAAGTAACAGGCGCATGATGGTATGAAGCTCTCCAAAGTTATTTTGGAACGGAGTCCTGATAGGATAATTCCCTTTTTGGTACGAAGTTCAGCAAAGGCCGTCCAAATAGCGATATTCAGAAGGCTCTTGCTGAACTTCATACCAAAAAGCGAAATATCTTATCCGGGACTCCGTTCCAAAACAACTTTGGAGAGCTTCGTACCATCATGCGCCTGTTACTTCCGGCTAATGATGAAGCCATGGTTTTCTTGAATCCTTTGACACTAGACAACGTGACATATAGAAGGGTAGATGAGATCAGGAAAAATATATGGACCATTTTCTGCACATCCAGAATGGCACCATTTTGTTAAATCCCTTAAAGGTTAAGAGAATTCCTTGTTTGACATTCATGAGAGAGGCGGTCCGGTCCAGTCGCCGGACATGTCATGTGATAGGTAGTATTTTTTTTTCATAGAAAACTCCGGTAACTCTTCAACATGAGGGGGGACGTCGATCAACCCCCTCTCGCCCGACCAAACCCTAGAAGCGTCGAGGCCACCCCAAATCCTAGAAGCGTTGTCGAGGCCACCCCAAACCCTAGAAGCGTTGTCGAGGCCATCCCAAACCCTAGAAGCGTCGAGGCCACTAATATGATTCCTTGTTGTGATTAGCTAGCTAGGTCTATGTTTGCCACTAATACATCCATCTCTTATGTTTGTATATTAATTGCCATGTTGTAATATTTGTAGAAACTATGGATCAAAGAGACTTAGAACAAGAACAGTTGTTGGGGGATATAATCCTCGCCGGTGCTGATCCCTTGTCATTTCTCAACGACATCGATTGTCTGGAAGGAGAGGATGACGGCTCCGGTGATCGAACAATGGAGGAGGAAGGACATGATCATGACGGCTCCGGTGACCGAATGGTGGAGGAAGAAGGAGACCATGATGAAGGCTCCCGGGACCGAACGGAGGAGGGAGCTGATGCAAAGTCCGGCAAGGTATATATATTAATTAAGCATGTGCTGACTAATTGATGCATTAATTGTTTTGGTATGTACATATATTAACGCTTCTTTCTTCTTTTATATCCCTCCGGATCGAGCCAATCTTCCGTAACAAGACGAGGCCCGAAGAAAAGGTTGCGCCAGGATGAAAGGTTCACGATCACACAACTCGCGGATGATGGCCTACCGATTGAACCCAAGCGGACCAAGGACGCATTTTCTGCTCAGTGCGGAGCTATTGTTAGGGACAGCATCCCGATCAGCATCCAGAAATGGAATAAGCCAAAGGACGACGACCCTGAAGTTTCTTATGTCACCGATAGACAGAAAGATGATCTTTGGACCTCGCTGAAGGCAAATTTCACCCTACCACCAGAGGAGGATCCGAATAAGCCAGTTATGGAGCCAAAGGTCAAGGCATGTGCTCTTAAGAAGATAGCAGATCTATTCAAGAGGTGGAAGAAAGAGTTGAACACAAAGTTTGTCGACAAAGGGAAGACTCCAGAATTCACCGGCCGATTTGAGAAGATAAGAGATCACTGGCCCACATTTGTGGCCTACAAGACATCGGACAAGAGTAAGAAAGTGTCAGAGACAAACAAGAAAAATGCTGCAAAGAAGCAGTATCACCATCACACGGGGTCAGGTGGCGACCTCAAAGCCCGGCCGTTGTGGGACAAAGATGAGCAAGACCTGCTTGCTAAAGGGGTCCAACCAGCGACATTGAACTGGCCTGACCGTTCAAGGACTTGGTTCTTCGGGGTTGGGGGAACTTTGGACCCAGAAACAGGGGAGTGCCGTTGGACAGACGAGCAACTTGCAATACCAATGAAGAAGCTTCAGGATTATATCACCGCTGCGCAGGAAGGGACGTTCATTCCCGACAGAGAGAAGGACGAGCTGACTGAGGCCCTCGGGAATCCTGAGCACCCTGGACGAACACGAGGCATAGCAGGCTCCGTTCCATGGGTGGTTGGGTTTGCCGGCGCAGGCGGTTACAGAAGCCGGGAGAGAAAGAGGAAAGCGGAGCTGAGTGAAATGCAGAAGCTCAATGCAAGACTAGTAAAGCTAGAGGAACTTGCAGCTTCCGGCCAACCATCTCAGCGGCACGAAGCTACCCCAGAAGCTACCTCGCCATCTCAGCGGAGAAGCAGCGCGGCATCCACGAAGCTCGTTCAGCCTGATTTCACGGCTCCTCGCTACCCTGTAGATACTATCACGGAGGCTCAACATTGCGAGCTTATGACGAAATGGCAGAACCTGACTTTGAAGGCGGCTGTCAGCTCTGTTGCACCTCCTCAACCCGACGGAACTTTTCACTGCCGTCCGATTCCACATGGCTATGCTGTTGTGACGGTGGATGAAATAATGGAGGGATTTGAGGACCTCGAGCTTGACCACCCTATAGGTGAAGGGGAGAATCAGCTGGTTTATGCTCTGAGGAGTACATGTCTATGGCGGAAGGAGTACATCAAGCTTCCAAACTGGACGCCTCCGCCTCCTCCTCCTCCGGCGAGTCAGGGCACTCCGCCTCCTCCTCCTCCTCCTCCTCCTCCGGTGAGTGATCAGGGCACTCCGCCTCCTCCGGCGCGTGAGGGCATTCCGCCTCCTCCTTCGCCTGCTCCGGTGCATCGGAGCACTCTGCCTCCTTCTCCGCCTCGTTAGCAATGGCGGAAGAGAGACGCCGCCGCTCCGGCTCCTCCGGCGCGTCGGAGCACTCCGCCTCCTTCTCCGCCTTGTAAGCAACAACGGAAGAGAGACGCCGCCGCTCCGGCGGCTAGCAGTACAAGCAGAGGCGGGAGGCAATTCAGATACGGTCCATCTCTCAAGCCTCTGGAAAAGTTACCATACGAGAGGACCGAGAAGGAAAACAAGGAGATCAGTGTTGCCGAAGTGAGGGACATTCTTTTGAACCGTCAACTTTATTACTCGAGGTTACTGTCTTGTGCATATTTGGTTTCCCTTATTACTCGAGGTTATAGAAATGTAATTGATGAGTTATGCATGCATGCGCAGGTTCCACTTTATTCTGCTAGAGATTAAGCTTGAGCGGGGAGTAGTAACCGTCTTAGACTCGAGACGAAAAGATCCCCACGAGTATGCGGACATGACTGAAATGCTCTAGAAGTAAGTTCAATCGATCATTATCGCACCATATCGGCAACTTTGTTCATTTCCTGATATCAAGTAATTATTTTCTTTGTCTGGCAGGGTTTGGAAAGAGTTCACCGGAATTGTTCCGGCACTGCCGAGGGAGCTGCGATTTACACACCCAAAAGTAAGTACTACTACCTAGTTCCACGCATCTCCCATTGATTCTAGTTTCATCAATACCATTTATAATGCTTGATTATCAGTTTGATTGAACTCTATTTCTTGTAAAATGCTTGTGGTAGGAAGCCGGGAATGATTTTTGTGGATACTACGTTTGCGAGTTCATCTACAACGCGACGACCTCTAAGCGGGGCTACTCTGAAAAACAATATGAAGTGCGTAAGCAATAATATTCATAATTTTATTTTATTACCATCATTTGTGTTGAGTTTCATTCATATATATGTATTGACCCCCTTCTTCAAATTAGTTGTGGCAGATGTGGGATGAACTCCTATCACATGATCGCATACGAGCAATTCAAGAGGAATTGGCGGGATTCTTTCTTGACCACGTCATAAATAAAGCCGGAGAATACCATGTGGAATTTGACATTAGATGTTAGGGATTGTACGTAAGAGATCTTATATTGTATATATGTAGCTAGTAGCGTCGGATAGATATACGAAAACTTGTTGTTCGACCAATCTATCAGGAGAAAGAGAGGTCGATCACTTCTCTCTGTATATGTTCATGACGATCTGTGTACTTAATGGGTTCCTTCATTTGCTTACTAGCTAGCGTATCGAGTTTCTCATACGTATAGTAGCTAGTGGCCAAGCACGGAGAAAGAGAGGACACTTCCTCTATTAGCTAGCTAACACAATTGAACCCTAAATTAACCCTCCAAAACCCCAACCCCCCCCCCCCCTTTAAAAAAAACAAAACCCCCAACTCTGCCAAATGCTGACGCGTGGATGCCTTTTGGTCCCGGTTGGTGTTACCAACCGGGACGAAAGGTCCTCCTGCCTGGGCGCCCCGCAGCGGTCACGTGGAGCCCCTTCTGTCCCGGTTCGTAAGTGAACCGGGACTAAAGGTTTTGGGCTTTAGTCCCGACCCTTTAGTCCCGGTTCCAGAACCGGGGCTAATGGGCCTCTGGAACCGGGACAAATGGGCCGTTTTCAACTAGTGTACCTCGTCAGCATTTTTGATGATAACCTTGTAGGTTAGTTAATCGATCATGGTCATCGAGGGTGATTCCTCCTTCTTCACTTCCGATAACGACACTATCGTGCTACTCCTCAAGTGTGGACCTCGAGGGTGATTCCTTCTTCGTTCACCTTAACGATAACATCAGTGGAATTCCATCGAGAGTGATTCCTCAGGGTTCCCCCTTGTTATTAGACACACGGTACTATGGTTAGTATGAATTTACACTGAACCATGATACTAAAGACGGGTCGGCCCTGAGGGGTACCCGCGCGAGCATATTTGCGAAGTGATGTGGAGACGGGTTGACCTGAAAGGTGCCCGCGAGATAATTACGAGGCGTGGCCGGGCATTCTTAGCCCTTGCCGCAAGTCCTCGAGACGGGGCGACGGGGTCACATCGATCGTGAGTCTCAGCTCGTTACCGCGTGCTCCTAATCCACTAACGGTTTGGATATTTGATCCGAGGGGCCTTTGGCCTGATAGCACTAACCATCACGAGGGCATAGTATGGGCGTTCTGCGTCGTATACTTCAGCCGAAGCTTAACAGATGTCACGCGACTAAGCGACGTGCGCTGGGTTGGACTGGGAACGCAACCGCACTTGTATTAAGGGGTTGCTAGGTCTGCTCACCGGCCGCGTACGCAACGTACAGGAGTTCCTGAGGCGAAGGCTCAAGACCCCTAGGTGCATAGGTTAGTCTGGCGTGCTGACCTCTCTATTAAGTATTCGGTCGGGTTGCGACGTAGTTTGGCCGAGGCCGGGCATGACCCAGTAAAGTGTGTCCGGCCGGAGTTAATCGAGCGTGGTGGGTAAGTTGGTGCACCCCTGCAGGGAAGAAACAATCTATCGATAGCCTGTCCTACGGTAACGGACACTCGGAGTTGTATCCCGATCGATACAACTAGAACCTGACAGCTGAGATGATAACTTGATAGAATGGCTCTGGGATTACTTTCTCGTAGGGAGTCGTGGAAGGATCTCTGGGCGACGTTGATGACACTACTACTACTACTTTACATTGTGCTAATCTGCACTCTTCTAATGCTGCAACACCGCTGAAGATGATGAAGATGCTAGTCTTCGATAGGACTAGGCTTTCCCCTGTATTCTGGCATTTCTGCAGCCCAGTCCACATATAAAGCCTTTCTTTGATAATGTTGCATATGTAATGTAGATCCTTACTTGCTGAGTACTTCGGATGAGTACTCACGGTTGCTTTATTTTCTTTTTCTCCCCATATCCGTTTGTCGTAACCAGATGACAGAGCCCCTGAGCCAGCTGCCCCCGCCGACGGCTACTACTACTACCCTCCCGGCGAGTACTACTACGAGGAGCCGTCCGACGACCAAGAGTAGGTTTGGAGGGTCCCAGGCAGGAGGCCTGCGTCTTTTCGATCGTAACTTTTGTTTTGCTCCGCCTTCTTAAGGCCTTTCTGTTTTATCTTTTATATCTGTACTCAGATATCTAATGCTTCCGTTGATGCTTGTATGCGAGCTTATGTATTCGAGCCCTCGAGGTCCCTCGCTTGTAATATAAAGCTTGTATGACTTTATTTATGTTTTAAAATTGTGTTGTGATATCTTCAAATGAGTCTTTAGGCTTGATCGTGTGCATTTGCGTGTATGGTTAGTGCACGATTAAACCGGGGTCGTCACAGTGTTTTTCGTAGAATTTACTTAAATTGCTACCATACTCGGATTTACTGAAGCTCTCTGTCACAGCGGTGCTGAACAGTGTACTTGTCATCGCACTCGATGCTCTGTGCAACGGACTTCTTCGCTTCCCTTTCTACAAAAAATTCCTGTGTGGACCTTGGTGGCAGGATTGCTCCGTCCGGACGGGTGTCGTACTCAGCCACATTTGTGTTATCATACCTTGGATGAAAAACGACATAGTTATCCGTGATGTTGACTAGCTTGATTGAGATTGACACCAGCATTCTCTCGTCCGGCAGAAATGGGAAGCGGAGCTCACTGGGGTCGACCTGGATCAGCTCCTTTAGGACAGAACAACAGAGGAATCATCCAATTAAGCAAGTAACAGTAGCTTATGGCAAAAACTGTATCAGCTCACTGAGGCGGAGCTCACTGGGGTCGACCTGGATCAGCTCCTTTAGGACAAAATAACACAGGAATCATCCAATTAAGCAAGTAACATTAACTTACGGCAAAAACTGTATCATCATTTATTTGGACAAGAGAAATAATAAGGAGAAACAGAGGGCAAGTGTGTGTGTGAGGCTATTCAGTTAAGAATACAAGGAGAAGCAGCTCGGGCATTTCTCACATCAAGCACAACTCAACTACTAATTAGTAGGAGTACATTCTACTTTGCATCTTGTATTTGTGCACTGATGTCTGGGCGGCACGTTTAGATATATCCGAGAATAACTACAAACTTTCTTCTGGATAATATATTGGGCTAAGGATATATTTTATCCGTGATTTTGAGTAACCTATATTGTGCAGAAGCTCCGAAACTGCCGGGAAAGCTCCGATTTACACACCCGAAAGTAAGTACTACTAGTTAGTTCCGCGCATCTCCCATTGATTCTAGCTAGTTTCATCAATACCATTTAGCATGCTTGCTTATCAGTTTGATTGACCTTTATTTCTTGTAAAGTGGTTGTGGCAGGAAGGCGGGAATGATTTTTGTGGATACTACGTTTGCGAGTTCATCCGCCACACGACCTGTGAGCGGGGCTACTCTGAAAAATAATATGAAGTGCGTAAGCAATAATATTCATAATTTTATTTTATTACCATCATTTGTGTTGAGTTTCATTCATATATATGTATTGACCCCCTTCTTCAAATTAGATGTGGCAGATGCGGGATGAACTCCTACCACAAGATCGCATAAAAGCAATTCAAGAGAAATTGGCGGGATTCTTTCTTGACCACGTCATCAATAAAGCCGGAGAATACTATGTGGAACTTGACATCAGATGTTAGGGATTGTAAGAGATCTTATATTGTATATATGTAGCTAGTAGCGTCGGATAGATATACGAAAACTTGTTGTTCGACCAATCTCTCGGAGAAGGAGGAGGTCGATCACTTCTCTCTATATATATATGTTCATGACGATCTTGTATACTTAATGGTTTCCTTCATTTCCTTACTAACTAGCGTGTCGCGAGTTCTCTCTATACGTATAGTACATAGCGTCGACCAAGCACGGAGATAAGAGAGGTCACTTCTCTCTATTAGCTAGCTAACACAATATATGAAACCCCTAAACTAACCCTACAAAAACCCCAAAACCCCCAACCCCCCCCCCCCCCCTTCAAAAAAACAAAAACAAAAACCCCAGCCCCTGAACTGCTGACGCGTGGATGCTTTTTGGTCCCGGTTGGTGGTACCAACCGGGACAAAAGGCCCGCCTGCCTGGGCAAGCCGCAGTGGCCACGTGGAGCCCCATCTGTCCCGGTTCGTAGGCGAACCGGGACTAAACGTATTGGGTTTTAGTCCCGGTTCCAGAACCGGGACAAATGGGTCTCTGGAATCGAGACAAATGGGCCTTTTTCTACTAGTGGCAAACGGAGGTTCAAGAGAATATTACATCGGCACGTATGTCATTGGAGGTTATTACCAGGGAGGTCTGCTTCAAGCACTGGCGGCAGCTTAGGAATAGGATCTGGGATGCTTCATTAGTGGCTCCATATTGAGTCACTAGCTACAACTATTATTTTCTTGGATTCACAAGAAGTTTTTCCATGTTTTCGTTTTATGTTTAGTGTCATGCTTCATTAGTGGCACCATATTTGATTCGGGAAAACCTTACAGCAGAAAAAACACCCCCGCGTCACCCTCCTCTCGCGACACAGGGGGCGATACCTGCGCACCGCCTCCGACTCCCCTTCTTGCTCCCTCTCGTTGCGCCGCCGCAGGAGGCGCCACCAACGAAGCCCGGGTGGGCTCCAAGGACAACGGCGGCGGGGAGGTCCCCTGGGCAATCCCTGCCCAGTTCTCCCGACCTCATAGCTGGTGGCGGCGGCACGGCGGACCTCTCCCGATCTGCGTGCGTCGGCGGCGTGGTGTGGTGGCGGACCTTGGTGGGCATCTGGCAGGAGCCGACGGCATCGAGGATCCCAAGTACGTGGCGGGGGTGGGGCTGTGGCGGTCGAGGCGGGCAACCCAGATCTAGGCACCGCGAGCCTGCAGCTGCCTTCGTGGTTGCCCTCGCCGGGGGAGATGCATCTTCTGCTACTCGCGGTAGCTGTAGCAGTGGTGGATGGCGCGGCTTCGGTGGCGGCGTCGATTCGAGAGCGGCTCCGCTCCATCCCCAAGCTAGGCGTGTGCAGGATGCCCAAAGGGCTGGACTTTTACCAATTTCGCTCACCATTGAGGGATGTTCTGTCGGCAGGGGTGCCTCAACGTCATCTTTGCCTCCTGTCTGGTGGCGGTGCGCTACCGGGGAGCTCGCCTTTGCCTGGGAGGGGCAAGGCGGGGCGGTGGTGGCCAGATCTGCCCAGCCCGAGGGTGGGTGTGGACTTGGGGGTTGTCCAGGGGTGGGGAAGGTGGTGCCTTCCCGCCATCTCTTTTGTCATCTTGGTTGCAAGCGTGGAGCAAGGGTGGAGTTGGAGCCATGGATGCCGGGGCGGCGCCTTGGTGGTGGGAGCCACGGTGCTCGGGGCCGAGCTCGTGGCTCGGGTGTTGGCTGGGTGTCATGGCCGTGCAGGCGGCGTGGTGGCCAGAGTCCGACGGTTGATGGCGTTGGCGCAACGGGCGTGGCCTGTTCTACTACGTTTCGGAGAAGTGCTTGTCAGGGTGAAAGCCTGCTCTGGCTCTGCCAGGCCGACGACGGCAGCGCCTATGGGCATCGTTTCCTTTTTGAAGGTGTCGTCGTGGATAGTCTCCGTCCTCCATGTTGCTTCGAGGGAAACCTTGATCTTGGATCAGGCGGTGGCGGTGCTCCGGTGTCGTGCCCTTCTTGAACGCGCCACCTTGGAGTACCCGGCTCGTCGTACATGACTTCACGGTGACTCGATCATGGTTGAGAGTTCCGGTGACTCCAAGCTGCTTCCTCGTGTAGTGTGCTTCGAGTTTTTGGGGTTGTGTAGTTGTCCTTTAACACCCTTGTATCTAGCCTTATGTGTGTGTTGTGGTGTCATGTTGTATGGCTTGGTTTGTATGATCGTTGCTTTATATATAAAGCGGGGCGCGAGCCTTTTGCGGTGATATAACAAAATTTTGAGGTGTATGCATCTGTTGACGTAGAGGCTGGGTGAAACATATTTTCTTTTTCCTATAGTTTTATAAATAAATAATAAATTGCAAATGATTGCTTTCCCTAAAAAATAGGGGGCAGGACATCTTATATCTTATATCTTATATTTACTAATTGGAGACACTAATCAAGCCTCCATGTTAATCCTCACGTTTTAATTGTAATTAACCGTTGGAAAGATGTACAACCCAGATGGCTTCTATGAGTCCTAGCCTATTGTCCCACGTGATGCTGCAAATAACTCCCACGCTAATCTTCCACATCAGGTCTTCCTACTCCTTCCCATCTCCAGTCTTCATGCAAAAAGATCCAATCTGCCCCAACCAACGGATCACTGCTAGGTGCCAACAGCAAAGCTCCTGAGGCCATGATGACGTATGATCGCCATGGTGCCAGCCCCCTAATCCTTCTCATCTGTGTTGTCGGATTGACCATGGCCACTACTTGATCGAGGTAGTGCTATCACCCAGATTGGATGTAATGCCTTATTTTTGTGATTTTGTAGTTCAGTGGAGTTCCCAAGATGTTGTTTCTGGGACTGCTAGGTCAATTTCTCCAGGAGTTCTGTATGCGTACGTTGCTGTGCAAAGCTAGCCTAATAAGCATCTTGATGATCGATTCCTTAACGTGCAGAGCACACGTGCATCTTGCCCGTAGAATTACTACTTATCAGTCCTTCGGCAAGACAACTCAAAAAATCTCTCCAATAGACCCCGGCCGCTCTTCCCTCGATCTTCTACGACGCGCCGCTGTCGTCCTCTCAACCGCCATGAAATTTTTCTCCAGCACTGCACGTACATCCACGCCTGATCGAGCAGTCGCCACCGCCTCCACCAGTGCACGTGCAGCCATGCCTGATCCGGTCGCCGTCGACGCTGCTGCGTGCAGCACTGCTCCACATCTTCTACATCCCACACTCCAAAGATTGCTTTTACCCCATCAATGTCGTCTCTCGAGGTTTGCTGTCGGCTCCTATCTTCTCCAGCCTTTTTTCCGTGGAGAATTAGATAGCAGTTGGCTCTGGCTCCAAGTCGCAGACTCCTGCTGCAGGTGTAGAGGCAACCTTTTGAGCGCAACAAAAGCGGTGGTAGTGCACGTAGCTAGGTCCGCGGAGTGGAGAAGGCCACGTCTAGCGCCTAGAAGAGGCGAAGAGCTTCTGATGATTCTGATTCGTCTCCCACCTCCTCTCAAGTGCCTGCATCAACTACTCCCACAGATACACGTTTTTCTACTTCAGCTCCCACCAAGTACATGAGAAAGGTGTAACAGCTCCTGGGTGCCCCTACACCCTCATGAACAGTAAATTCAAAAAAAATTCAAAAAAATCTGAAACTTTCAGGGTCAAAGATGATCAAAGATTTGATGTTCTTGCAAAGTTTCTGGATAAACTTAGTTATTTTCATGTGAGAACCTCACATGGAATCGTTGCTTTAATCAGCGATGGAGGTTCATATCATTGATTATTTTGTTG
Source organism: Thinopyrum elongatum (assembly GCA_011799875.1). Lineage (NCBI taxonomy): Eukaryota > Viridiplantae > Streptophyta > Magnoliopsida > Poales > Poaceae > Thinopyrum > Thinopyrum elongatum. The sequence goes on from CM022301.1 coordinate 599,713,437, forward strand.
CATACAAATTGAAAAAAAAAATTGTTTCTTCACTGTTCCCGTGTAGGTGTTGGAGGCTCAGAGCTGCCTATTCCGATAGTCAATTCCCTAACTGGTTACACGAGCACCGAGGGGTCAGGAGCAGAGAAGCGGTTATGGTTCAAGGAAGATACGTATGCTGGAGCAGAATGTAAGCTGTCTTCCAGAATTAATTAGGCCTAGGATTATGCTGATTGTTTCCATCAGCAAGATGGTTGCACCTCATTTTCTTTGGATCGCATGCCCTTTATGTCCAGAGTATGGTTTGATTACAAAGTACATCGTAAAAAAGTTTGTTACTTCAAATTAAATATATAAATAACAAAATGGTGCACATAATTTAACTTGCACTTCCGCTTCAGTACAACCCCCTAAACACATAAACGGTCCAGATCGTCCGATACCCCTTCGTAAAAAAGGGCAGGATGGGAAAACCAGGTCAGGGGGGGCGTTGCGCGCCGCAGAGCGCCGTACGCGGGTGGGCGTGGCCTCTGTAGAGTATGCCTGTACACGTGCCGTGTACGCGCCTGCTCGCGCCTGGTTTCCCCTAATACCCGTCGGTCTGCGGCCCCGTACCCCGGCGGTCGCCGTGCGCCGAGCCTCCTAAAACCCGGCGGTCGCCCACGTGCACCGAGCCCCTCATTTACTCCGCCGCATTACTCTGGCGCAGAAACAGCAGCGCCGCCCTTGACCGGCGCGTGGATCCGTGTGCGGCGTCGATTCACACGTCTTGACCGCCTGCGCACGCCGCCCTCTCGCCTTCGCATGCCGCAGGGCCACCATTAACGCCGCCTCCCCACCCTGGCCCCGGCACCTAGCTCGCCATATAACCAAATGCCCCAAAAACCCCCCCCAAGCCACCCCCAAAAACCCCCCCCCCCCCACCCCCTCCCTACTCCTTACCTCTCACACCCCTATCTCCTTCGCCTTCCTTCCTTCCCCGACGATCCCCCTCTCGCGCCCCTCTCTCTCTCTCTCTCTCTCTCTCCGGCGATGGCGCGCCCTAACCTGACGCTGGAGGAGGCCGAGGAGCTCGCCCACTTCGGCATCCCCGCCGCACCGGACGTGCGACTGCCGTCGAGGTGGCGGCTGAGCGTCGACGGAGTGCCGGTGGCGCCGGTGCCCGAGGTCGACACCCACCTGTTCGCGCGCGCCATCGGCCTGTATCGGGCGCGGCTGCCGGCGGAGGAGCTGCAGGACCCCCGCTACGCCACCAACAACCCCGCCTGGCCGGACATGCTCGCCGAGGACCACGAGCAGCGCCTCCACGCGTACACCGGCCCACGGCCACCGGTGAAGCACAACCGTGCCCGGCGACACCAAATTTGGGACGGCCGCAACTTCGAGGACGTCGTCGACCCTTACCGCGCGCAGGTGGCCTCTGCCCTGCCAGCCCCAACCAGCGCCGGCTACAGGCTATTCCGCCGCGGCGATGCGCGCTTCACCCTCGTGGGCTTCGGTAGCGGTGCGCGCCCTGCCCGTGGCGGTGCACGCGGCGACCACGACGACGCACGCGGCGAGCGAGGCTGTGTCCGCCTTGGCAACGGCGATCGCCGCTCTGTGGCGTCTCGCGGCGCGCGGGATGGTGCCGGGTCCAGCCGCGCCCCTCCGCCCGAGCCCGAGCCGGAGCCGCCTCTCCTTGCGGAGTACAGACGGCTGGCGGCGGAGGCCGGCGACCCGGATGACATGTCGGGGTATCTGACGGCTATCCGCGAATCGGAGAACGCACCGGTGCCGCCCCTGCTCGTCCAAGAATACATGCAGGTCGCCCCTGCCGCCGGCCACCCTGAGGACCCGCCGGACTTCCCCGGGTACCACGCCGCGGTGGCGGACTCCATGGCGGCGCCCGTCGTGCACGTCGGCAGCATCAGCAGCAGCGACGACTAGGAGGTCCTCTTTGACGAAGAGGACTTCGGCGGGGTGGAGGACGATTAGTGTAGGAATTTTTTTTCGTTTTAGTAATGTCATTGAGTTAAGTTTAACTATTTTCGTTTGAATTTCATTCAACTAGAATGTAAAATATATCCTAAGAGTTAATGAAATATCATTTGTTTGAATTAATAGTGTTAAATATTTGTTTAAATTTGTTTGACTGATTTGGATAAGTGGCTTATTTTAAATTAAAATGAAGCAAAATAGAAATGGAAAATAACATTGAAAAGAAACAAAATAAAAAATATATAAATTTGTAAAATTTGAAAGTAAAAAAGAAAAAAAAATTAGGAAAAAAATTAGAAAAATGACAAGTTAAAAAAATGACAAGTGTCTTTTTAAATTAAATGAAAATAAAATTGAAGAAGAAAAAAAAATAAAAAAAATTGAAAATTGTGAAAGTAAAGAAATAAAACCAAAAGAAAATTAAAATGTAAATGAAAATAGGACAAAAAAAATATAAATATGAAAAGTAAAAAAAAAGGACAAGTACTTATTTCAATTAAAATGAAGGAAAATAGAAATGGAAAATAAAATTGAAAGAAACAAAAATAAAAAAATATAAATTTGAAAATTGTAAAAGTAAAGAAAGAAAACCAAAAGAAATAAAAATGTAAACGAAATTAGGATAAAAATTTAGAAATGTGACATGTTAAAAAAAGGACAAGTGGTCTTATTTTAAATTAAAATAGAAGGAAATATAAATGGAAAATAAAATTGAAAAGAAACAAAAATATAAAAATATAAATTTGAAAATTGTGAAAGTAAAGAAACAAAACCAAAAAAAAAAATGTAAACAAAATTAGGAACAAAAAAGTAGAAAAATTACAAGTTAAGAAAAAGGACAAGTGTCTTATTTTAAATTAAAATGAAGGAAAATAGAAATGGAAAATAAAATTGAAAATAAACAAAAATAAAAAATATAAATTTGAAAATTGTTAAAGTAAAGAAACAAAACCAAAAGAAAATAAAAATGTAAAAGAAATTAGGAACAAAAAAATATAAATATGACAAGTTCAAAAAAAAAGGAGCCGGCCCGGAGCCGAGTGAGGCCTACTAGGCGAACCCCGATCAAACCAAAAGCGAAAGGGTCTTCTTTTCGGCCCATAAGGCCCAACAGGGCGGCGGTGAGAGTATAGGCGAGGCTGGTATACGTTCGGAGGAGTTCGGCGACTTGGGTGTAGGCGGCTATTTAAGCCGGTGCGGGCGCCCCTCGCTAGGTGAGGTGTGACTAAACCCAGCGCCGCTAGCGCCGTGGACGCCGTGCAGACGAGCAGGCGCACATGGGCCAAAATCGGCGAGCCCAACAGGCGCCCGATGTCCACGTCGTAGTCGGCCAGATTGTTCGCCGCAATTTTTTTATTATTTTCTTTTTCTGCTTTCATTTTTTTATTTTGCATTCAAATATATAAAATTTAACATATATTTTTCAAATAGATAAAAAACATTTAATTTTAAAAACATATTTGTTTTTAAAATTAAAAAATGGCAACAAAATATTTTATGTTGTATATATTATACAACGCCATTTCTTTGTCTACGTTAGTAGTATTTGCTTTTGTCTTTCGAATTAAAAAAATGTAACAAAAATTTTGTAAAATCTTTTTGTCTAAACAAAGTTATCCAATTAATTTAAAATAATATATTTGATATTAAAATTTATTTTTTATAGTTTGTTTACGTTAGGAGTATTTATAGTTTGTTTTAAAAAAATGAATTATTTTTATATGTGTATTATATGAAAATAATAATACGCACGTACTCTTGAAAGACATACTGTCGAAAAAAAAGTCCATCGGGACGGGCCCTTCGCTCCTACCCGAACGGCGTGCGCAGAACAAGGTCATTTTTGGATCATCTTCAGAATGACCCTAAATTTTGCAAGAGGGTGGGCATGCCCACCTTAGGACCCCACACAAAATTTCATCGATTTCCGACAACGTACGCACGCGGAGTCACGTCCGGCCAGTGTTTTAGGGTTTTACGGCCGGGAAAACCATAGAAAATTCATGGAGCGTCGAAAAGCTAAGAAACTTGGCATGCATGCTTCTCATGATGGTGCAAGCCTATGGAAAAAATTTGGGTCCATTTGAAGGATGTCGAAAAAAAAGTCCTTCGGGACGGGCCCTTCGCTCCTACCCGAACAGTGTAAGATCAAGTCATATAGATTACACATGGCGCTTCGAGACATGTACAATGATGACATAAAAGTTTGGGGTTATTTGGTGGAGTTAAAAAAACGTCACGTGGGCGGTCATCTGCCGCCGCTGCCCGGGCAGTGTAAGGTCAAAGTCATATAGATTAGACATGACACTTCAAGACATGTGCAATGATGATATAAAAGTTTGGGGTTATATTCGGGAGTTCAAAAAAAAGTCACGTCGGCGGTCATCTGCCGCCGCTGCCCGGGCAGTGTAAGGTCAAGTCATATAGATTAGACATGACACTTTGAGACATGTGCAATAATTAAATAAAAGTTTGGGGTTATTTGGGGGTGTTAAAAAAAAACATCACGTCGGCGGTCCTCTGCCGCCGCTGCCCGGACAGTATAAGGTCAAGTCATATAGATTAGACATAACATTTCGAGACATGTGCAATGATGACATTAAAGTTTGGTGTTATTCGGGGAATTAAAAAAAAAAGTCACGTCGGCGGTCATCTGCCGCCGCTGCCCGGACAGTGTAAGGTCAAGTCATATAGATTAGACATGACACTTCGAGACATGTGCAATGATGACATAAAAGTTTGGGGTTATTTGGGGGAGTTAAAAAAAACATTACATCGGCGGTCCTCTGCCGCCGCTGCCCGGACAGTGTGAGATCAAGTCATATAGATTAGACATAACATTTCGAGACATGTGCAATGATGACATAAAAGTTTGGGATTATTTGGGGAATTAAAAAAAAAGTCACGTCGGCGGTCATCTGCCGCCGCTGCCCGGACAGTGTAAGGTCAAGTCATATAGATTAGACATGACACTTCGAAGCATGGTGAGGTAGGTAGTGGCGGATCCAGGACCCAGGGCTGGGGCCTGGAGAAAACTTGCTCCGTTACGGCAGCGTATTGGACACTGTAGTGACACTGTAGCATCATGGGGCCTGGGGCTTGGCCCAAACCTAGCTCCGCCCCTGCAGGTAGGGCTGCCACGCTCATGGAATTAATATCGTCTGTGGATGAGGCTATTTAAACTGATGATTAAGCGTCAATATAAGCAATGTGGGACTAAAAATAAACCACTGTAGCCGGTTGAGGCCGCACGCGGCGCGTAAAGGCAGGACACGTACGGTGGCCGCTGCACCATGCGGCGCCCGCCTGGTAGCCGTTGCTCGCCTTCATGGGCCGGCCCGTGCGCGCCGCGTGTGACGGCCGTAGGCTAACCACGTTTTTTTAAAGGTTTTAATACCGCATTGTTTATGGAGACGCCCGTTTACTGCTTTAAATAGTCACATAAGATTACAATGGTCAGTTATTATTACATTATATTACACGTATACGGATCCAGATGGTGTAGGAGCAGAGCAACACCTACACCTTCCCATCTGGGTAAGTATACTGGTGGTATGATGCAATAATTTTTTTATTTATATAGTATCCAATTTGTACAAAAACTGTCGGCATGCCCAATGTACGACACCACGCAAGATTTAAGTTAATTCGAACACCAAACCAATGCATCTTGATTTTTTAAGATTATAACGCTTCCGCTACTTATTTTCAGTATGATATCAAGAGTGAAATATTGGTTCAATATATAATACTGTGTTATTTGTGTAATATTATCGGCACTGTTATTTATGGGATATATGTATTGTTACTATATGCTATTTCATTAAATGGGGCAATCAGCGGCGTGTTTCAGCCGCGGCATGTTAACAAAAGAATTAAAAAAATTGCCCACTCGGGCCGCCGACGGCTTGGCTTACTTCGCCGTCACTATCTAGCCCAACATGCGACTGTGATGGTGTTTCGGCTCTTTGCATCGGCGGTGACCGGGCCCCACAGGGCGGCCGAGTCGGCTCAGAGGCGGTATAAGAGAGGAGTTCGATCCCGCTGTGGGCGCCGGGTATATAAGCAGGTCGATGGCGCCCTCGCTCGACGAGGTGGTACTAAACTTGTGCGGGTTGACGTGCGCCGCATGTCGCCGCTCGAGCGTATCTGGGCCGGCTCGAAGGTTCAGGCGACGCGCGCTGGGCCGGCCCAATAAACGGCCTGGCGGGGTTGTGGGGCGATGGCGCCGCCCCGTACACGCCGTGGCGCCGATGTTTAGTCCCACCTCGCCAAGCGAGGGCGCCGTGGACCTGCTTATATACCCGGCGCCCACAGCGGGATCGAACTCCTCTCTTATACCGCCTCCGACCAGACTCGACCGCCCTGTGGGGCCCGGTCGCCGCCGATGCAAAGAGCCGAAACGCCTTCACAGTTGCCCGTTCGGGCTAGATAGTGACGGCGAAGTAAACCAAGCCGGCGGCCCGGGCAGGCAATTTTTTTGTTTAATTTTTTAACATGCCGCAGCCGAAACATGCCACTCATGGCTATATTTAATGAAATAGCATGTAGTAACAGTACATAAATCGCATAAATAACAGTGCCGACAATATTATACACAAATAACACAGAGTAAGGATGTCTGACATAAACACAAACAAATTTATAGCATGTCTCAACGTTGACACAAACAAATTTGCATCTAAGATTCTTTATTACAACGAAACAATTCACTGGCTTACATCAACACAAACAATCTCACATCAATGGTCCATGCTTTCGTTGTCATGCCATGTTCCTGCATGTGAATACATAAATATGTGTGAAAAATACATAAACGCTAAAATAAGCAATAGAACTAAGTTAAACAAACGAAAACACGTACTTGGGATTTTGAGGACAATTGTTCTTAAAATGACCTTTTGTTCTGCATATGCTGCATAGGCGTTCGGTTCTCTCATCGAAAGCTTTTGGTCTACCATTTTTAGTGACGTCAGGCCCATTCTTGCTCCGTCCTTTACTATTCTGCTTAGGTGCCCCTTCGGTAGAAACTTTCACTGGATCACCAACCAACACATGATCTCGATTCGGCTCAAATGCATCATCATTCGTAACCCTATGCTGACTCACATACTCATTCTCCTCAACATCTTTGTTCGCTATTATATCCTGCAGAGCAGCCTTTAACTTGTCGAATAAGAATGGTTTATGACATGCGGCATGAGGTGCTTCTGCAGATAGGATAGTCAACTCACTGTACTTAGCTCTCTCGTCAGTACCTGCCCAACCCCAGGAAAAAAGATCGCTAGTGCGCTTCACGGGCAGTCCACCTCTAGCATTTTTGGTGAATCTTCGCAGTACTAAGCACTTAGGTATGTCACGTAAGTCCAGTCGGGTCAAAACGTAAAGAATATGTTTGCAAGGGAGACCTTTGCGATTCATACTTTTGCAACTGCACTTTACTGTTTCTTCAGAGTTACCCGGTGTATAGTCCACCTTGAATCTGAGATGGCTATTATTTTTCCATGCCACTATAAATCTCTGACTGGCTGCTCCTCTCAGTCTTTCAAGGATCTGAAGCTCCCCTGCCTTCTTCATATCTTGCTGCAACATGTAAAAGTTGGCAGTGAACTCACGGGCAGCGGATTTCTCAATGTGTTTAAACTCATCGAGTACTGCTACTGGGAGTGTCTGTGTGGCCATGCAGTCATCGTACACCTCGTTTTCACGGAGCCGAACTATACAGTTCTCGTAGTGCACAACCATGTCAACAATGGTCATACCGGAGTCCAGATGCATATGAAGGCATGAGTTCAGACTCTCGCTCCTCTGATTACTCCGCATACCAAGGAAGAACCCACCAGATAGATATGAAGCAGCCCATAGCCTCTTCTTCCTGTACATCCTATGCAACCATGTTTTAGTTTTCTCCGACTGCCATTTAGCTGTAAACGCTGCCCATCTCTCCTCAAAGACTTTATGTGTAGTAGCATAGTAAAGAAGAGACCTGAACTCCTTCAGTGACTTGTGGTGAAGGTGTTTCTGCATGTTCTTCTCGATATGCCACGAACAAAGTCGATGCCACGCGTCCGCAAGGACCTTCCTGACGGCCCTTATCATGGCTACGTCTCCATCAGTAATTACGGACCTGGGCTTCTTCTGACAGTGAGCTCTCAGGAACGTCTGAAGCAGCCAAACATACGTATCTTCGGTCTCGTCGGACACAATAGCACAACCGAATACCGTGGTGCAACGATGATTGTTCAGACCGACGAAAGGTATGAATGGCATTCCATACCTATTCATCTTGTACGTGCTGTCGAATACCGTCACATCACCGAAGTCAAGGTAATCCCGACGTGACTGCGAATCACACCAGAACAGGTTTTTCAGTCTGCCTTCTGCGTCAACAGTGTGCTCAAAGTAAAAATCTGGATCCCTATCCTTTCTGGTCATCATGATCCCAATGGCAGTGCCAGCATCACCTTTTGCAAGCAATTTCATCTTCTCTCTGTAGCACATGTTATAAAGCTTTCTCCTCCCAAAACCAGCCTTAGCATACGACCCGTACCTACTGACGAAGTTGTCAAAAATAATATGTTTTCTGATCCCAGCTCCAGCCATGGCTAAGATCTCAAGCCTCTGAAAATCCTTGATCTGATTATGAGACCGGAGATACATAACTTCGTCAGGCCTTGCAAGAACGTGACTATGATCATCGCTGAAACTGTTGACATACCAAATTGCATGCTCTTTATCAAGCTTCACCGTCAAATGGGCTTCGCACAAGCATCGACTTTCCGGTCTCAGCCTACGGGTCTTCCCTTCCATGGTACAAAACTTGGCCAGTCGTTTACCAGCCCTTGAACACAGATACCTCCTCAAGCGCAGTGTTCCCTCAGCACCCTTCCCCCGTTTCAGCAGATCCCTCCTAATGCTGAACCCACGATCTTTCGCGTACTGGTTATAGAAATTGTATGCCTCCTCTTCTGATCTGAACGTCGTGGCCATCACCTTCCAGTGCCCGTCCAGTGAGTCTTGCTGATATTCATCATAGCCAATGTCAAAATTACACTCATCACCATCGGCATGCTCATCGTTCCCGCTAGGGCCACCAACGTGTCCTTGCAACAAAAAAAATTATAACCATGTATGTCAGTCATTTATTATATGGCGACTCTAAAAAATAACCTCTTTCGAAAACTTACTTTGCTAGCTCTCATCATAAGATGCATTGACATCGCTTTCGTCACCGTCATCATCGAATATATTCCGCTCATAGTACCCATCCGCATCCATCTACCACATTTAAAATAAGACATGTAAGTGTTAATGCGGTTGTTATGTCATTCCATGTACTGCTTAATTTTAATCTCACTTGGCTAGCGCTTTCAGCATATGAATCATCTATCTCCATATCCTCATTGTCATCATCGTCATTTACCTGTACAAAGTCAAAGAAATACATGCAAATGTCAGTGTGGTTGTTTGTATTTCATGTTTTTGTCAATGTTCACGACACTTACGTTGCCACTGTAAGATTCATCCAAACTCATATAGTTCTCCTTGGCTTGTTGGTCTACATTCAATGACAAGGATCCATTGTCACTACCGCCGTCATCTCCGTCATAACCGGTCTCTTCATCCATCTATACGCATAACATCATCGCAAATAAATTCAGTTTCTCGGTCAATTGCTTAACTGTAGGTCGCACGCTTTCATGGATTAAACTAATACATTTCAGCTCATTTCAATGAGGATATAATGTAAGGTTAAAAAAATGCATAAAAAAACCCTAACAAACATTCACGGTGACCAGTGCTCGCATACCTCGTAGCCGCTGTCAGAGAGGACAGAAGCTTCGATGTTCACCGGTGACGAACAGGCGAGGGCGACGAGGACAGCGTCGGGGTGACGACAACGGCGGCGTGTGTGGGCCACGACGGCGCGTTATTGTTCGCCGGAGAAACGGCGACAATATTCGGCGTTGCCGGCGGCCAGGGAGTGAGGACGATGACGCGAGCGACAACGCCGTGTGTGCGACGACGGCCGGGCGCACAGGGACGGCAATGGCCGCTAGGGTTTCGGCTAGGTTGCGGCGGCAGGGCGAGGGAATTTTTTTTTGGTGCGACGACGACGTTCGTGACGACGGCGGGGCGCACGGGCACGGCAATGGCCGCTAGGGTTTCGGGTGGGGTGCGGCGGCCGGGCGAGGGAAGCTTTTTTTTACACGTACCGGGCGTACAGGGTGGCCGTACGCGGGCGGCTCGTACGACGTACACGGGCGGCGGGTATGTGTACGCCTAGTGAAATGACCCCCTGCCCCTTATACTTTTTGTTGTTGTTGGGGGGGGGGGGGTTGTACCGAAGCGCGCCTCTTTAACTTGAACAAGTTAATATTATAGTGGGGACTTTTTAGGTGCTTTCATTTGTGCATGTGGAAAGAAACCTTATCACCATAACATGCTTCATAATTTTTGTATGGCGCGGACTACTAATACAAAAATCATTCTTCAATCTTTTGTTATCCTGTTAACAAAACTGAATGCCAATCCAATTCCATCAATATGTTGTATAATAGATTCACTACTCCATTATAATTAGTGTTTCTTACCATATGTTTGTATACCTACCTGGACGAACAAGGGATACTTTGATGACTAGGGGGCTAATGCAAGAACTAGCCCGTACAGGCGCACGGGTTGATGACTAGTGCTACTAATTCCGATGAGCCACTAATGCGAGCACAAAACAAAATTGATTTAGAACGTTGTCCATAGAAGAGTAGGGGAAGTCACCTCAGTATGTGGCACACTGTCAGGGGATTCTTGTTGATATGCTGGGTAAAGAACAACGCCCAAGTCTCTTCTATGCCATATTTGACCCGCCTGTTCATGATAGAATTTATCTAAATCGCTGCCATATTGAGAGTTACTGAAGCTCTCGCTCACAGTTGTGCTGCAAATAATGTACTTGTCATCGCACTCGATGCTTTGTGCAACAGACTTCTTCGCTGTCCTTCTTACAAACAATTCCTGTGTGGACCTTGGTGGCAGGATTCCTCTATTCGGAGAGGTTGGGTGCTCTGCTACATTTGCAACCGGAGACTTTGTAATAAAAACAACGTAGTTATCCGTGACGTTGACAACCTTAATTGAGGACAAAGCTGACAGCATCTCATTTGGCAGAAAGGGGAAGCGGAGCTCACTGGGGTCGACCTGGATCAGCTCCTCTGCTGGTTCAAGAACAACAGCCAACTCTCTGGGGTCGACGTGGTTACGGACAGACGAGCTTATCTACACAAGAAGAGAGGAACCATGCGATCCAGTAACGTTAGCTCAAGGTAAAAACTGCATCATCATCATCTATTTGGACAAGATAAATAGTAAGGAGAAACAGAGGGCAAGTGGTGTGAGGCTATCCAGTTATTAATAAGAATAGTACAACGGGATGAATTTTCATGGAACTACAGAGTTTTCATGGAACTACAACGTTGTGTGACCTCTGAAATCCAATATCAGAAATTCAGAGAATTGTACCTTCTGTTGGAACTTCTTATTCAACCAATCCATCTTCTACGGTTCTACCTTTACCCTTCCTGCCACCGGCCCCACCGGCAACAATCCGCTGGACACTGGAGGCTAGAGCAGTGCCGCACACATTGCACCTTTGCTCGCGCCGCCGCTGCTTGCTGAGGAATAGGGGAGGTCAGCGCTAGAGGTCGATCGATTCGCCGAGGTCCAGCTTTTATTGTAAGTGGAAGGAAGACTTGGTCCAATTTTGATGTTGTTGAGAAGAACGGGGAAACATGGGAGAGATGAGATCGATGTCGATGGAATCTCTAGCTGTCTTGTCTATTATATTGGGGATGATGCCATTCGGATTTAATAGATCGTGGCATGACAACGGATATAACAAGGCAAATGATTCCTATCGGCCACATTCATGATCTTGAAGCGCCAAAGTTCGTTGCTACAATCGACCCCATCAGATGCTGGAACCGGCCGTCATTCTTGCTACAACCGGCAGGAGGAACCGAAGGCGCTAATTTTGTTTTGCTGAAACCGACACCTGTGCTGGAACCAGCGAACCGGGATGCTGCATCCATGGTGGTGAGCAGTCGCCAAGGTGCTAGAACCGACGACATTTTTTGCTGCAATCGGTGATAAGGATTGCTGGAGCTGAACAAAATGCTCGATGCTGGGTTGGGGCATGGCGGCGAGCTACCACAGGTGACCTGAGAAAAAAGCTGCAACCGGCCGCTGGGGAGGCTGCAAATGGTGGTGCACGGAGCTGCAATCGTGGTTCTGCGAGCGCTGCCGCGCACTGCTACGAACAGGCCAACACGAACGCTGGCGAGCTGCAATCAAACAACCATGCCACGATGTTTTTCAACGGCGGAGCTGCAACCGATGGCGTTTGAGGGAGCTGCATCCATTCATGGACTACCATGGCGCTTCAAGCGCGGCATGAGCACGGCGAGATGTTGGTGGTGGGTTTGCTGCGAACCACGACGCCAGCGACGAGCATGAAAACGATCTAGCGTGGAGCGGCGGGCGGCGCGGTGCTCCGACTGAGGGCGACACGAGGCACGGCACCGTGCACCCGACGAGTTGTGCGAGATGCGGGAGCTGCGCAAGGAAGAAGCTCGGGGCGAACCGTTTCTGCCGGATCCAACGGCCCACACGGCTCTCATCAGACGGCTCCCGCGCAGCCGGCCGGCCAGTGCCTAGCGCTGTCGTGTAACCAGAGCACTTCAATTTCATATGTTGCGCTGAACCGGTTTTATAGTACAACCTCTCGCACTGTTTCTTACCTGCCAAACATGTATTTTGCAATTTTGCGGACAAAAAGCAACCAAAATTCATCAGAACTTCAGTCTCGTTTTGCATTATCTCTGCTCAGTCTTTCCTCCAGCAATGCAATGGCTATGCAAGCAAGACCTCAGTGGTATGACCAATAGAAAGGCATGTACTATGTATGCCACGCTGAACTACTGCTTGTTGCTGGGTTGCCTCCGACACACAGCTCCGATGCCTCTTGAGGCGCAAATGGAAACATGTAACAGATTCAGACATAAGATCTTGACATTCAAGAGGTAAATTAGGACACCAGGCATAGGGATTTAATATATTCATTAGTCTGCCGTATATTCGTTTCACGCATGGTATTTCAGTGTGGATTGTTTTGTCTGTGAGAAATTTGTTTTGTCTAGCATCAGCCATAGGAATATATTCATTAATCTGGCATTTTTTGAATCTCTGAGGACAATGGTGGCGGATTTGGCAAGTGGAAACATGCAGTTGTTTCAGGCGGTTGGACAGTTGGAGGCTTAAAGGGGATGTGGCAGTGTCAATGTGTCATCACATTAAAGAGATGAACTAGGAGCAGAGTGCAGTCAGAGTCAGGCGCTCTGTCTATGCGTCAATTTAAGTCCAATTCAACATAAATATTACTACTTGTGAGGGCTCGGGAGCAAAATTAGAAGTTACCCAATCCATTCCAAGAGTAGCAGAAGCTCCAGAGCAGCTGAGCAGGCGGCGCAGCCGATGCTGAGCTGCATTATGCAGCTTGTTCAGCTTGGTCTCATGATCTACGGAGACACCATGAGACTGACCAACAATGCCGGACATTTACGCGCAAATCTCCGCAATCAGACAAGAATATGCAGAGCTGCGCATCAAGGAATAAGACACTTCTGTTTTTGTTCGCATGTTATGATTGAGTTACCTTGCTGAAGTGACTGAAAGATATCTTCCTGAGAGGCCTTTATGTTGGGTCTCTTCAAAATTTTGTTCTATTGCTAATATTACATCAAGAGAAATACCAACCCATTGCACGATAAAGTGCGGAAGAAAATAACGTTCTCAGTCTGCAGCAGAAGGACGTTGTCTGATTTACTCTGAATATGTTGTGTCTGAATATATTCTCAGTCTGACCAGGTTGGAGGCAAGAATACACCAGTGTTGCTTATGGTTTAAAGGGTGTATGTGGCAGTGTCAATGTGTCGTAGCTGCAGTCAGGCAGTCTGTCTATGCTCCAGAACCAAGCTAAACCTTGCATGGTTGCAGGCGCCGATGAAAAGCATCCCATCTTCTGCTACTAGTACAGGATGGAATGAAAATCGATATGATAAAATGGATCAGTTTAAGTTCAGTCCAGCACATGAATTTGTCAGGAGACTCAGGAGCTAAATTAGAAATTACCCAGTCCAATTCCGAGAGAAGCAGGGTCGCCGTAGCAGCTGAGCAGAGCAGAGCAGGAGAGTAGCGAGCCTTCAGGGCTCAGTGGAGGCGGGGGGGCAGTGCCGGAGGGGGAGGGGGCAAAGGTGCCCTGGAAGGCTCGAACTCCGACGGTGACTGAAGGCAACTTTTAATTTAGATGAATGCTTCAACATTTGGCTGAAAACATTTCAAAAACAGGAAAGATCCCTGGTATTAGTGGGGGTCTCTGCGATGTTTTGGGCTATCTGGAAATATTGAAACGATATTACATTTACAGATAAAAAAATTCAAGATCCAATGTCTCTGGTGAAGCTAATGTGCAACTGGATTCTGGATTGGTCTATTTTGCAGTTAAAAAAACCAAAGCAAAACTTACTGATGCTGGGAAAAAACTAATATAGCAGGTGACAAGTGAAGTATATCGGGCGACGCAGGGCTGGAGACCTGGAATGCGAAGACTGGAGTAGAAGTTCTTTTGGAGATCTGGTGAAAGTACAAGAAGTTTGAGGGGTTTCCATCCCGGAAAAAGCTTACCTTCTACTGGCCGATCGTGCGCGCCCGTCCGCCGGCTCCGTGGCCGTTCGATCGTGTGTTGATCAGATGGTCGACAACGTCCCCGCGTCTGTTTTCCTGCAACTCACCTGTTGTTTCAGGACAGCCATTCCTGCAACTGGGTAACACTAGGGGGGGTTCGGGTCTCGCTTGGCTGGGAGGGCGAGCGGCTGGATTTGGGAGCCGGCGGACGGGCGCGGCGGCGCAAGGCGTTGGGCGACCAAGCCTTATCCACCGTGGTGGCGACGACGACTTGCTCGGGATCGGCGGTGGCCGGCGACGACTCAAGCAGGTACGAACCAGAGATACCTTCCCCCCATTTTTTTCTGGCCGATGTGGCGATGTGGTGCTCCTTTGCTATTCCGGCGATGTGGGGATGTGGTGCTCCTCTATGCCTTCCAGCGGCTACGCCGGCGACTACGCGGCATTTTTTAGCTGTGGCGCTCCCCTTTTGCGGTGATGTTTCGACGGCGTTGTGTTGCGTTTTCAAAGAGAAGGGTGAGTGGCAGATGGTGTTGCGTAGTAGGGAAGTAGTAGCGAAATTTCTATCATGTGCAGTCATGCATGTGTTTGCAGGAACGTCTTATCTGAATTTTCTGAATATTGTGGAGCTATGCACCTCATAGCTTCAGAAAATTCAGAAGAATTTTCTGAATAATGGGCAGATGATAGTACTTTTTGTAGCTCACAGGTTATGCAGTTGATAGTACCTTTTGTAGCACATACTGCCTTTTACTTGATCTAGCTTCATGTTTATGGCACAGAAATTTCATGAGGTATATGATTTTTGTACTGCATTTCCTGTAGCTTATAGCACAGTAAAAGATTATGCTTCTGAAATTAGGTGGACTTTTTACTTGATCTAGCTTCATGTTTTTTCTGAATTTTTGGTTCTGTATTTTCCTGCAGCTCATAAAGACAGGGGTAATTAGGTTATGATTTTCTGTTTGGAATTAGCTAGGCCTGCTTGAATCAGTCATGTTTTTCCCTGAAATTAACAAGGCCTGCTTGAATTAACCAATGTTTTCTGAATCTTTGCATATATCTGCAATAGTTCCAATTTTTTTTCATTTCTGTTTACATAACTAGTTATGCATGCTCATAGGATCCCTTTTTATCATTCTTGTTTTGTTTTTGTAGCATGCCCATCTATCAAACTCGATGGTCGGCAAAGTGGCTACGCGACACAGCCAATGCCATCGAAGGGAAAAAGAGGGATGTAATAAGCAAGTCCAGTTTTGGGGATTTGCTTCACATCTCTCCTTTGCTTCCTCCTCCAGAAGGGCTTCTCGATTTCATAGTTATGAGGATTGATCCTAAGAAGCGTCTGCTCAAGTATGTTTTTCTGTTTCCTCTATTTGTGTTGCATAACTCCCTTTTTTCCTTTTTTTCACAACATCCATTGATTTCTATGTTTTTGTGTACCGCAGGATAAATGATCAGAAGAAGATCCACTTTACAAGAGACATGGTTAAGAAGATATTCAATGTCCCATCTGGTAGCAGGCCGTTACAATTGGGGAAGAGGGGCAAGGCAGATTTCCATGACGTTTATTAGGATGGTGAAAGGGCCTTTAGTAGAGATGATAATCTATTACCTCTAGTAGTCTATGGAACTGAAGCTTGGAAGAAGCATGTGTCATGCTGGGGCATGCCCCTCCCCCCCTTTTTTTGCTCTATTTTGTATGCTGGAGCATCATCCATGCAACCATTCTCGCAAATGTTTCTGGTGTTGCACACCTATATACAATGTAGAGATGATAATCCAATGAAAATTATCTTGTTGGAGTATGTTCATTTTGTATGTTCTCGCCCACTGGTGTATCATATTGTTTGTATTGGAGCTCTTGTTGCATGAGGAATTTTTGAATGGTGAAATATACTATAATCATCGTTTTCTATGCCATAGCGAAATCATCAGTTGAACACATTTTCTCATTATAACATCATGTTCCTGTAACTTGAATACATGGATAGATGTTCCTATAACATCATGTTCCTGCAACTTGAATACATGGATAGATGTTCCTATAACATCATCAAAACGAAATTACCTTCCTGTAAGATCATCATGTGTCCTGTAACATGAAGACATGATCTATATTTTCATGCATGCAACCTGGAGCAATCTCACCACACAAAGCCCATTTTTTTCAAGCAAAATGTTGTTTTTTGGCAGTACTGGACACCTGTTTTTGCACTTATGCAGAGAAACATTGCTTTTGCATGTCTCAAACACAAGCAAATACATGAAGAAAACATAACAAACTAAGCTCTCTTTATTTTCGGTATTTTTGCGTAACACAGGTTGCAAATTTCAACTTTATACATTATCAAGCTTGCAAAAAAGAAGTTATAAATGTAGCTCAAACATAGGGAGCAAGTACATCTTTTGCTTAGGAGATGAAAAAAAATGAATAGCTCGCTGGAGCAGTTCATTTCCCCTTCAGTCCCAGCTTCCTGCATCAAACATAGCGAAAATTGCCATGGACATAGCTCTCTTCCCCTTCAGTCCCAGCTTCCTGCATCAGAGAGTTTTTTTGCAACAGTCATTTTCTATCTCCATGTAATCAACAATTTCTATCTTGTTTCAGAAAATCAATTATAGAAGATATCAAATGAACAGTTTACCTTTTTTTTACAGAGGTCAATTAACATGCAACATTTGTTTCTGGCCTACATTTTTTGAGGAATTCAGAAACACTCTGGTTTTCTCACAACAACATACAAAATCAAACCACTTCAGAGGCACTCTCACATGAGTGATTTTTTCTGAACATCAGAGCCATTTTTCTATTTTTTTTTTGGCAACATTTGGAGATTGCAACTACAAATACAGGGGCTCATGTTTCAGAGACAGAACAAGTAAAACAGGGGGATGTGCCTTGTTGTATCCACACACAGGGTTTGATATGTTGTGTTTCAGAGTTTCATGCTTCAGAGTTAAATAGAATTTGTGTTTCAGAAACAGAGTCTCACCCAGGATTCCTCATGCGATCTGGTCGAAGGAGCTTCAGGAAACACCACCGGTGGGTTCCTGAACCAGGCTGAAACTCCTGCTCGCGGCGGAAGCTCCCCAGCGGCGGTCGGAGATGAGAATGATGGCCGCGGCTGTTCTTGTAGCAGGGCCCCTCGATGAGCTCGATCTGCGTCGGATCCAAGCATCTGCCGCGCGATGTGGCGAGCCATGGTGTTGCAGAGAGGATATTTGGCTGCCCCCCGTGCCGGCGGCAGGTGATTTTGGGGCGGGGCGGCGCCGCGCTGGGTGCAGCTCTGTCGGGGCCGGGGCGCAAGGTTCTTTGTTTCTGCAACAGCGTGCTTGTTGCGGGAGTTAATGAGGGGCCATGCGGGGCGCGGGTACTACATCGGACGGCTAACAGCGCGAGGATCCAACGGCCATCGATGCGGCGGATAACTACAAAACATCGGTCGGTGGATGCGTAGCAGCACCCTTCCATCCCTAGTTGGTGGCTCTCCTATTTATCTATCAAACTAATGTGTCCAGCTTCTTGGGGTTGCGTCCCCCTGTCTTTTGCCGCTTGTGGCTTATGTTACTTTTGTAGTTTGACTCAGTTTCGCTGGTAGTAGCTAGTAGAGTAAACTTAGAACTCTGTTACCTGAATTTGGCTTGGGTTTCGTTAATGAAATTGAAGGAAAACCCCCTCTTTTGCTTAAAAAATAAATACTGAAGGCAACTTTTCAGAATTTTTGAAACATTTAAAATCGATTTTTCAGATATGGGAGCTCCAAGAGACACACTAGCAGGATATCTATCTACCAACAGTACGAATTTTAAGTCAGCGATATCTACACACAAGTCATACTAAGATCGATAATGTGAACAACACCAGCCTTAGGAACCGTCCAAGAACATCGAAAACGTCGGATGTGTGTCCATGGCACACTACATACATATTTTTCCAGGAACTAACACAATTGCAGATTTGTGACATTCACTTGCTTGGTAGGAACACCTATGAACCGGGATCCAAAGCCCTGTAACAACTGAAGTCAACTTAAATTAGATATGCATCGATCACTTTATAGAATTGATAAACATTCGAAAGTGACATACCAGAAATTAAGACAGCAGCAACGGACGTTGTGGCTGCCTCCTTTGCTAAATTACGGCGGCTCCGCCTGGATGTTGTGGCCGGCTTGATAACTGGAATGGACCAGATAGTTGGCCATGCCGGACTACTACTCGCTGCAGCTCCTCAAGTCCAACAGCGACAAGGTGAGCATGCTCGCCACCTCCAACGCGACCTCGCCGTGGTGGCAAGGAGGACCTCGCCGTCGCCTCCTTCTGGACCTGGCCATTACCTCCTTCCCTTAGATGCACAGAAGGTGCTTAAGAAGAAGAAGGAGGTTGATGATGACGTGTGGGCCTCACCTGCCATAACGGTCTACTTAATGGTCAAAATAAAGGGAGTTGACTTTCCTACCACGTCAGCCCTGTCAGACGGCCCCACCTATCATAAACGCATTTAAATTGTCTAAACTGGCCACTATCCAAAAGTGGTAGTTTTTAGTCACAAAATTAAAAAATGTTGGTAGTTTTTTACCACTTTTAAAAATGTGGTCGTCTGGCGCCATGTTTGACGGGATCCTGGGGGCTCGCCTAGAGCTGGTGTGCTATTACAGGTGCTGTCCTAGGGGTCTCGTGCTTCTCTGAATTTTTACTTCTTGTTTTGTATTTCTTCAGGAATTGGAGCGTGTGGTAGTTTTAGCAGGATAATCCTCTGAGTGGCGTGCAGGCTCCATGGGAACATCCAACAAGAAGCCATCACTTAATCTGTACGTACATTGATGTGTGCACAGTGCAAACCGGGTATAAACTCTGGATTTTGATGACGATGACAATGTTCAGGTGGGAGATGAGGAGATGTTCAGACCTGAGAAGTTGCAGAGGCTTGGGTGAAAGTTCAGGACGATGAAGAAGACACTCAAGGACAGCGTCAAGTCCTATATGTGTACAGGCATACTGAGCTGAGCTTGGCCATGGTGTCATTGGCCGTGCTGTCGGATGGGGCGAAAGATAACGCAAGACTGCATCATGCTTGCTTTCAAAGACGCGAAAATAACTCGTTGTGTTTTTGTAGGTGCATCTGTAAAAATGAAAGTAATATGATAACTTTTTGTGTAAATAACATAATTTTTTTTAAGCATCGTAGGCTTGCGTATAAAGACCATGCTAACTTTTTGACTCGAAAGACTGTAATCCATAATCTTTTGTGTTATTTCGCAAAAAAAAAAAACTTTTGACTCCAAAAATAAGTTATTGCAATTATACCATGCGGTAATTTCTGCATAAATAGCATGATAATATGTATTGTAGGCATGATAACTTATGTCCAAAACACCGCGGTAACTTTTTGATCTGAGAAAAAAGTTGTTTAAACATACCCGGTAATTTTTGTGTAAATAGCATGGTTGTTAAGCAACGCAGACTTGATAACTTACATCCAAAACACCATGTTAACATTTGACCTAGATTTTTTTTTTGTTCAAATAGATCCAGGTAATTTATGTGTAAATAACATGATAATCTAAGTGACGCATAACCGATAATTTACATACAAACACCATAGTAACTTTTAGACCGGAAAAAAGTTGTTGAAAAAAATACTCCCAATAACTTATGTAAAAATAGCACGGTAATATACAAACACCATACCCCCTGTAAATTATGTGAAAATAGTACGGTAATATACGAACCACATACCCGATAAATTACGTACAAACACCATGACAATTTTGATCAAGGGAATTTTTTATTGAAAAACAATCCCCTGGTAACTTATGTGAAAACAACATGGTAATATACAAACCGCATACCTGATAATTTACGTACAAACACCACAGTAACTATGACCAAGAGGGAAAAAAAGTTGTTGAAAAAATATACCCCGATAACTAATGTGAAAATAGCACGGTAATATACTAACTGCATACCCGATAACTTGTGTACAAACACTGCGACAACTTTGACCAAGGAAAGTTTTTTGTTGAAAAACAATTCCGGTAACTTATGTGAAAATAGCACAGTAATATACGGACCACATACCCGATAACTTACATGTAAACACCGCGGTAACTATGACTAAGAGGGAAAAATGTTGTTGAAAAACAATCCCCAGTAACTTATGTGAAAATAGCACGGTAATATACGAACCACATACCCAATAAGTTAAGTACGAACACCGCGGTAACTATGTGACTAAAAGGAAAATCGTTGTTGGAAAACATACCCTGGTAACTTATGTGAAAAATAGCATGGTAATATACGAAGCACATACCCAATAATTTACATACAAATACTGCAACAACTTTGACCAAGAGGAAAAAAGTTGTTGAAAAACACACACACGGTAACTTATGTGAAAATAGTACGGTAATATATGAACCACATATCTGATAACTTCTATTCAAACACCGCGGTAATGTTGACTAAGGGGGAAAAGGTTGTTGAAAAACACACTCCATTAACTTATGTGAAACTAGTACGATATATTAACCGCATACCCGATAACTTACGTAAAAATGTCGTGGTAACTTTTATATACCCGATAATTTCTGTGTAAATAGCACGGTAATATAAGCACCATAGACGTGATAACTTACATAAAAACATCATGATAACTTTTGACCCTGGAACTAAAAGTTGTTGAAAAGCGTACCCTCGCTATGGAAATCCGTTGGAGCTCCCGGGAGCGCGCTTCTGCGCGCGAAAATATATTTTTTAAATGTCAAAAAATTCCACCAAAAATTCTATGTGTTCTTTGTCACATCCAAATGCTACATACAAATTGGTAGGCAAAAAGATTAAACATTTTGGCTTGTGCAAAAAAAAACACCAAATGTTACCCCAAAATGTCACCCTAATTTTTTTTTTCACCGGCGAACACCGCTGCTCCATTTCGCATGAAATTTTCAAGGATGATTGCGACACTAACACGAACATCTATAAAAAACTCAGAATTTTTTGAAAATATTTACTATATATTTTTTGTTTACTATTTACATGGGAGCGCGCGCTCTCGGGAGCCAAAAAGCCATTCTCACCCTTGCTAACTTTTTTAATGTAGATCTAATACAGGCAACTAGACCTAATAGCTTACGCCAGTCTCATCTCTCTTCACCCTTTTTTTAAAGTAGACCACTCGTTCAAACTCAAGCAAAAAAAAAAATACGACACATATACACGTGAACACATTCTATAAAGCCTCCTAAGGTACCTTGGAAAACAAAATTTTACAGAGAAGTTTCTCCATAAATTTACACATAAAGTGCAGCATCAATGATATGCACCAAAAACAGTCAGAGAAATCACTTTTCTATGTATTAAGTGTGACGCCCCCGGCTTAATCGTGCACTAACCATACACGCAAATGCACACGATCAAGCCTAATGACTCACTTGAAGATATCACAACACAACTCTAAAACATAAATAAAGTCATACAAGCTTTATATTACAAGCCAGGGGCCTCGAGGGCTCGAATACATAAGCTCGCATACAAGCGTCAGCGGAAGCATCAGATATCTGAGTACAGATGTAAAAGAAAGACACAAAGGCCTTTAAGAAGGCGGGGCAAAAGAAACACTATGATCGAAAGGCGCAGGCCTCCTGCCTGGGACCCTCCGAACCTACTCCTGGTCGCCGGACGGCTCCTCGTAGTAGTACTCGCCGAGAGGGTAGTAGTAATAGCTGTCGGCGGGGGCAGCGGCCTCAGGGGCTCCGTCATCTGGTTGCACCAAATGGATATGGGGAGAAAAAGAAAGCAAAGCAATAGTGAGTACTCATCTGAAGTACTCAGCAAGCAGGGATCTACACTACATATGCAACATTATCAAAGGGAGGCTGTATATATGGACTGGGCTGTAGAAATGTCAGAATAGACGGGAAAGCATAGTCCTATTGAAGACTAGCATCTTCATCATCTTCAGCGGTCTTGCAGCATTAGAAGAGTGCAGATTAGCATAATATAAAGTAATAGTAGTGTCATCAACCTCGCCCAGAGATCCTTCCTCGACTCCCTGCGAGAAAGCAATCCCAGAGCCATACTATCAGTTATCATCTCAGCTGTCAGGTTCTAGTTGTATCGATCGGGATACAACTCCGAGTGTCCGTTACCGAGGATCGGCTATGCATAGATTGTTTCTTCCCTGCAGGAGTACACCAACTTACCCACCACGCTCGATTAACTCTGGCCGGACACACTTTTCTGGGTCATGCCCGGCCTCGGCCAAACGATACGCCACAACCCGACCTAGACTTAATAAAGAGGTCAGCACGCCGGACTAAACCTATGCGCCCAGGGGTCTTGGGCCATCGCCCCGGGAACTCCTGCACATTGCATACGCGGCCGGTGAGCAGACCTAGCAGCCTCCAGTACAACGAAGGGTGCTTAACACGGTCCAACCCAGCATGCGCCGCTCAGTCGCTGACGTCCATTAAGCTTCGGCTGATGCGTACGACGCAGAGTGCCCATAACTGTTCCCACGTGATGGTTAGTGCTATCGGGCCAGAGGCCCACTTGGATCAAATATCCAAACCGTTAGTGAATTAGGAGCGTGCGGTAACGAGCAGAGACTCACGATCAATGTGACCCCATCGCCCCGTCTCGAGGACTTGCTGCAAGGGCTAGGAAAGCCCGGCCGTGCCTCACAATTATCTCGCGGGTACCTTCCAGGTCAACCCGACTCCGCATCACTCGCAAATATGCTCGTGCGGGTACCCCTCAGGGCCGACCCGACTTTAGTATTATGGTTATGTGGTAAAGCCATAGTATCCGTGTGTCCAGAACACCAAGGGGGAACCCTGAGGAATCACCCTCGATGGAATTCCACCTGATGTAATCGTCAAGGTGAACTAAGGAGGAGTCACCCTCGAGGTCCACTCTTGAGGAGTTGCATGACAACGTCGTTACCGGGAGTGGAGAAAGAGGAATCACCCTCGATGACCACAACCGATGAACTAACCTACAAGGTTAACATCAGAAGTGCTGTCAAGGTATCACCCTCGGCACTCGATAGTAACCCGGTAGTGTCGTACAACTAGGGGGGTGACGTGCGGTGCCGGGGCCTGGTCTTCAATCCCGTTGATCGGGTCTTCTGATAATCCAGCGGGGCAGTTGGGTCAAAATGGGGTCTCTGATGGGTCTCTAACCAGCCTATTCTAAGCAGTTTAGGATAAGCAGGTATTTATTAACAGCATGTTACAAAATCAGGCCATGCATCAGAATAGGTAAAGCAGTAGCAGCAGCAAATTCTAATGCAAGCATAAGAGAGGAGAGAATAGGCGATATCGGAATGCTCAAAAGAGGGGTGCTTGCCTGGAAGCTCTGCGGCAAGGGACTGGTCGTCAGCTGCGTAGTCGTACTCCGGAGCTGCGTCGGCCTCGGGGACTACGTCGGTGTCGGGGTCTAACGAGAGAGAAGAGGGGGAGGAAACAGATAAATACACAGCAAACATATGCAACACAGAGTATGCCATGCCTACGGTGCAGTGCAGGGTTGCCTAAAGATATGTCTAAGTCATTTTAGTTATTTTAGGTTTAAAGTTGGATTTATTATCCGGTGTATATGCACTATCCATCTACCGGAATCGGACGAAAATTTGCGGATTCTTCTACGTAGAGGGTTCCGACATGGAAACAGACGGCACGATTAGATTCGTCTCGTCGTTCTGATCAACTTTCATGTAGAAAGTTTTTCGATCCGAGCTACGGTTTATTTTCTACGGATATTCAAAGATTATAACATTTTCTGGAATTATTTATTTAACAGAAATGGATTATGACATCAGCATGATATAATGGTGATGTCAGCAGTCAACAGACTCGCTGACCAGGGTCAAACCTGACATGTGGGGCCTGTGGGACCCACATGTCAGCCTCTGTGGGTTAACAATGGATTAATTTTTAACTAAACTGAGTTATTTAGCTAGTAGGCCCCACATGTCATTGTCTAATTAGTATATCTAATTAAGTTTTATTTATTAAAAATATTCTAATTAGTGGATTAAGCGGTGGGGCCCGCACGTCAGCGTCACAGTGACGCCCAGTCGGCACGTTGACTGGTCAAACCAGTCAACGGGGACTCGTGGGGCCCAACGTCAGTGGCACAGGGGGCCCACTTGCCAGGCCACGTCGGCGACAGCGCCGGAGACAGCTCCGGTGACAAAAACGCGGCGGGGCTCGCTGGAGACGGTCGGAATCGCGCTACGATGGCCCGTTTCGAGTGCGGCCACTTGCGTTCGAACGGGCACTTGATGCCGCGTCATTCGGTGGCGGCGCTGGACCAAATGGTCGCCGGAATCGTGAACGGCGACGAGGTCAGCGGCGGCGACGTTCGGGCGCCCATCGGACTAGGCACTAGAGGGTACGGGGTGGCTCGTGCGCGTGCTTGTCGGGCTCTTGAGAGCACCAGGAGCTCGATAGTGGCCTCAGGCGGCCGTGACAACAACCACAACGACGGCCACGAGCTCGTCGGTGGCGAACAGAGCACGGGCGTGGTGGCAACCAGCTACGGCGTGTGATGGAGCTAACGGAGAGGAGCAGGAGGCGGAGGAGCTCACCGAGCGGCAGACACGGTGGCCCTTGGGAATTTAGTAGCAGCAGAACGACGGGGTTCGTCGGAGAAGCGCCGGCGATCGAAGCAAAGGGGGCGGCTCGATCCCGGCGATGCAGAGCCCTCCTGCTCGAGCTCGTGGTCGAGGACGGGGTAGTTGGGGATGGTGGAGGCGACGGACAGGTCGGCGAAGCGAGGCGTTGGCTGTGGCCGCGGTGACGACGGTGAACGGCGGCGACCGCGCTCGGGCGCTGATGGAAACGAGGGGGAGAGAGCGTGGAGAGAGGGGAGGAGTGGATGAGGAGGCCAGGGGGGACGCACGGGCTTCGGCCTTATCTCCTCGTCGAGCTGCGGGCGTCGGTGGACGTCGGGCTGTCGGCGGCTCGCCGGCGCGGCCAAGCGCGCGGCGACACGCAGGTGAGAGAGAGAGAGAGGGAGATGGGCCGGCTCAGGCACTGTGCACTGGCCACACTGTGCACTTGGGCCAATGCACAGTGGCCTTTTTCTTTTTCTCTTTTATTTTCTGCTTTTTCTTTTTACAGAGAGGGTTGTGTAATATTTTGAACCTCCAAATGAATTTGCAAAAATGTGAAACTTGGTCACATAAGTGCATTGCAATATCCAGCACTGCCACAATGAGTTTGGGCATTTTTGGAGTTCATTTGAATTTTTTCAAAAATGAATAGGGCATTTGAAGTGCTGTTTTGGCACTGTTTTAAATGCTTAGGCCCATTTTAAGTTGATGGAGATGTTGTGTTCCTTAACAACATTTGTTTTGGAATATTTGCTAGAATATGAACATTTTTCCAGCAATTTTTGTACCACTTTATTTTCCACTTGAATTTGAATTGATTTTCAGAGAGAAATTTGAATTGAGTTGAGCTAACACTGTGATCAAGCATTGCATAGATGATGACTTGACATGTTTAACAGAGAGTCATAGTGCTAGGTTACATAGGGGTGTTACAAATTCTCCTCCTCTAAAAGAAATTCTCGTCCCGAGAATTCAGGAGGTAGAAGGAAAGAGGTCGGGGTATTCTTCCCGAAGATGATCCTCGCGTTCCCAAGTGGCTTCCTCTTCAGTATGATTAGACCACTGCACTTTCAGGAACTTGGTCATCTTTTGACGGGTTCGACGTTCAGCTTCATCGAGGATGCGGATCGAATGCTCCTTATAAGATAGGTCATCTTGCAATTCGAACATCTCGTGATCCACTGCTCGGTGCGGAGACTCCTTGAAGCAACGACGAAGTTGCGACACATGGAAGACGTCGTGGATATGTGAGAATTGCGGTGGCAACTCTAATTTATATGCCACCTGTCCACGTCTAGCAACAATGCGAAAGGGGCGAATGTAGCGTGGAGCTAGCTTGCCCTTCATTCCGAAATGACGAGTGCCCTTCATAGGAGTGACATGCAGATAAGCTTGATCACCAGGTTGATAGGTCAAACCCTATCGTTTGCGATCATAGTTGCTCTTCTGGCGGTCCTGAGCCGCCTTCAGATTTTTCTCGAACGATACGGACTTGCTCTTCAGCGTGTTGGATAATGTCTGGTCCCACGAGCGGTCGTTCCCCAGTTTCTAACCAATTCAGAGGGGTTCGACACTTACGTCCATAAAGCACTTCGAAGGGGGCCATTTTCAAGCTGGCTTGATAGCTGTTGTTATAAGAGAATTCGGCATACGGGAGAGATTCTTCCCACTTCTTACCGAATGATATAACACAAGCCCGAAGCATATCTTTAAGCACTTGATTTACTCGCTCGACTTGGCCTTGGGATTGGGGATGATAAGCCGAACTCCAGGTGATGTGAGTTCCCATAGCTTTTTGGAAACTTTCCCAGAACTTGGAGGTGAAAAGACTGCCACGGTCCGAACTGATCTCCTTCGGAATACCGTCGAGTGATGCAATTCTGGAGATATATAACGCTGCTAACTGACTAGCAGTGATAGTCTCCTTGAGAGGCAGAAAGTGTGCCACCTTAGAGAGTTGGTCGACGATGACAAGAATAGCATCGTGACCCTTCTGTGACTTGGGAAGGCCAGTAATGAAATCCATTTGAACCTTATCCCATTTCCATAAAGGAATAAGGAGCGGTTGCAGAATTGATCATCTCTGGGAGGGTGGCTCGTGATAAAACACAAAGTCAATTGCAAAGAATATTTCGAAATCAGGGATATATAGGAGAGTCAGGTTCCGATCCTGTGGAACTGTGGGGGGTGTCGATCGAGAGTAGGGAGAGCGGTGTCATCTTACCGGTCGCGACAACAATTAAGCAGTGTAATAGATACTTAACAGTAGCCAATTAAGCCATACAGATCCATACACAGAGTCGGGTACATGCGAATAGCATAACGGCGCAATTTAAAAGCTAGATATGCCAGGCGGCGCGCGGGCACGTGGTAAGGAAGTACGCCACAAGACATAGCAAAGGCGACATCAACGTCGGGGAAGACCACTGAAACGGGGTAACTGCAAATGCGGACGACGAATGGCCGTCGCAGGAAAATCCTGCTCTCCATGTGCACTCTGATGCAGAATCCAGTCTCGAGCTGAAAGAAGGGGTCCACGTGCAGGTGTGTGACCTCCAACAGCAGGCCAATCAATACCAGTATACTTCTGAGTCCTGCGCGGGTAAAGAATGTGCTCCGGATGTATCCCTGCATGAACACCTGGTAGCAACTGCGTCATAGCATCGTAGAGACGTGCTCGAGTGGTCGACGACAAGAGCCCAAACAGTGTGATCCAGAGCCTGAGTGCACTGAATCAGAACCTGCGGGTCGTAACATCGAGGCTTGTACGGGGCACAGATAGCTGTGTAGTATCCAGTAGCATCTCCAGCAGGGGCATACAGAATGTATCGGAACTCAGAGGCATCCAAGCTAACACTGAACTCTCCTTGGAGACGTGCGACAGCAGAGTAGGCGGCATCATGGACTGCCATCTCAATCGTCACGCCGATACCGTGGAAAAGGTGCAGCTCAGTGTCTGAGTCATCATGCTGATCATAGATACGAACATCAGCATGGTACTGCTCCTGGTTGAACTCGCGGTAATCGTCGTAGACCATGTATTCGGGGTACCAGCGGTAGCCCAGCCTGGTCAGGAGGGTGATCAGGACAGCTGGAAAACCAGGGGCATCACAAGCCCAAGTGCGAAGCACAAGCTGTGTCGCAGGGCATGGTGGAAACAAACGATCCATCTGAAATAGAGAAAATTCAAGATTGTCAAATGACAATGAGAAGTATAATACAACTCGGAGAGAAAGGTTAAACAAAACAATGGAAAGGAAAATGATTATTAGACTAATCAGATCAATGATAAGGAAGTAAGCACAGATATCCAGCTCTCCGGGTAGACGAGATTTACGAGATCCTAAGTGTCGGCGTTAGTAAAATTCGTTTAACCCGAATAGAAGAGAGATCAGAGTCCCAGAGTAAAGGTCGAGGAGTAAAAGATCCTAATACCACCCAATTGGCGACGTGGGCCCGTAAGCCACACAACCATGTTAGTAAAACAGTTTTGGACGACTAGACTCAACTTCGGCCAAGGAGTTGAAAAGGGGGGGGGGGGGGGGGTTCCACAGGCAGTCGGCTCTGATACAAACTGTGACGCCCTGATGTTGTGCGACCACGGCTAATCGTGCACTAATCATACACGCAAATGCGCACGATCAAGCCTAAGGACTCACTTGAAGATATCACAACACAACTCTAAAACATAAATAAAGTCATACAAGCTTAATATTACAAGCCAGGGCCTCGAGGGCTCGAATACATAGCTCGATGGCATACAAGCGTCAGCGGAAGCATTAGATATCTGGGCACAGATATATTACAGAGAGAGAGATAGGCCTTCACAGAGGCGGGGTAAAATAAAAGCTACGATCGAAAGGCGTAGGCCTCCTGCCCTGGACCCTCCGATCCTACTCCTGGTCGTCAGGGGGCATCTCGTAGTAGTAGTACTCTCCGGGCTGGTAGTAGTACTGGTCGTCGACGGGGGCATCTGGCTCAGGGGCTCCGTCGTCTGGTGGCATCAAAGAATATGGGGGAAAAAGAAAATAAAGCAAACGTGAGTACTCATCCGAAGTACTCAGCAAGCAAGGATCTACACTACATATGCAACATTTTCAAAAGGGGGCTGTATATGTGGACTGGGCTGCAGAAATGCCAGAATAGAGTGGGAAAGCC
Organism: Thinopyrum elongatum; assembly: GCA_011799875.1. Lineage (NCBI taxonomy): Eukaryota > Viridiplantae > Streptophyta > Magnoliopsida > Poales > Poaceae > Thinopyrum > Thinopyrum elongatum. Next base: position 599,742,913 of record CM022301.1, read on the forward strand.
TAGTCCTATCGAAGACTAGCATCTTCAACATCTTCAGCAGTCTTGCAGCATCAGAAGAGAATAGACCAACATAAAGTAAAGTAGTAGTAGTATCATCATCCTCAGCCTGAGATCCTTTCTCGACTCCCTACGAGAAAGCAATCCCAGAGCCGTACTATCCAGTTCTCATCTCATGTTCTAGTTGTACCGATCGGGATACAACTCCGAGTGTCCGTTACCGTAGGACAGGCTATCGATAGAAGTTTCTTCCCTGCAGGGGTGCACCAACTTACCCACCACGCTTGCTTAACTCCGGCCGGACACACTTTACTGGGTCATGCCCGGCCTCGGCCAAACAACACGCCGCAACCCGACCGAATACTTAACAGAGAGGTCAGCACGCCGGACTAACCTATGCCCCCAGGGGTCTTGGGCCATCGCCCCGGGAACTCCTGCACGTTACGGGGCCACCGAGAGCAGACCTAGCAACCTCTTATACAAGCGCGGTTGCGTAACCAGTCCAACTCGGCGTGCGCCGCTCAGTCGCTGACGTCCATTAAGCTCCGGCTGAAGTATACGACGCAGAACGCCCATACTATGCCCACGTGATGGTTAGTGCTATCGGGCCAGAGGCCCCTCGGATCAAATATCCAAACCGTTTAGTGGTTTAGGATCGCGCGGAAACGAGCAGAGACTCACGATCGATGTGACCCCGTCGCCCCGTCTCGAGGACTTGCGGCAAGGGCTAGGAATGCCCGGCCACGCCTCGTGTTATCTCGCGGGCACCATCCAGGTCAACCCGACTCCACATCACTTCGCATAAAGCTCGCGCGGGTACCCCTCAGGGCCGACCCGTCTTTAGTATCATGTTTTAGTGTCAAGTCAAAATATCCAAAGTATCTGTGTGTCCTACACCAAGGGGGAACCCTGAGGAATCACCCTCGACGGAATCCCACTCGATGTTATCATCCAGGTGAACGATGGAGGAATCACCCTCGAGGTCCACGCTCGATTAGATGCACGACAATGTCGGTATCGGGGGTGGTGTAGGAGGAATCACCCTCGCTTACCACGACCGGTAAACTAACCTACAAGGTTATCATCGGAAGTGCTGATGAGGTATCACCCTCGGCACTCGATGGTAACCCAGTAGTGTCGAGCTTTTAAGGGGGAAGTGACATGTGGTGTTAGGGTCTGATCTTCGATCCCGATGATCGGGTCTTCTGATTTCCAGCGGGGCAGTCGGGATCAAGTGGGGTCTCTGTCAGGCTCTACCCATCCTATGCTAAACAGTTTAGGATAGCAGGCAGGTATCAACAGTAGGCTACAAGTAAACAGGCTATGCAACAGATATAGGATAGTAACAGCAGCAGTATCATCTAATGCAAGCATAAGAGGGAAGAGAATAGGCGATATCGGAATGCTCAAAATGGGGGTGCTTGCCTGTCTGCTCGACGGCAAGGGTCTGAACGTCGGGGACGTAGACGTACTCCGGAGTGGCGTCTGTCTCAGGAGCTACGGCAACGTCGAGGTCTACCGAAAGAGAAGAGGGGGAAGAAACAAGTAAATATAATGCAATCAAATGCAACACGGCGCATGCTATGCTATGATGCAGTGCAGGGTTGCCTGACGTATGTCTAAGTCATTTTAGTTATTTTAGAATTAGTGTTGGATTTATTAACCGGTGATTGGGCACTATTCATCTACCGGAATGGGGCTAAAAGTTATGGGTTCTCCTACGTAGGAGGTTCCGACAAGGAAATAGACGGCACAACCAGACTTGTCTCGTCGTTCTGAGCAACTTTCATGTTTTAACTTTTTCGATCCGAGCTACGGTTTAAAAGTTATTAATTTTTAAAGTTTATTTGAATTTCTGGAATTAATTTATTTACAGAAAAATGAATAATGACGTCAGCATGAGGTATTGCTGACATCAGCAAGTCAACAGTCGGCTGACCAGTCAAACCTGACATGTGGGTCCAGTGCCTCTATGACTTTAACAGAGTTAATTTAGTCTAACAGAGGGTTAATTAAAGGGTGGGCCCACATGTCAGAGGCTAATGAGGTTAAACTAATTAGATTTTAACTAAAAACTATTTATTTAGACTAATTACCGAAGAGGGCCCACAAGTCGGTGTCTACAGGTGAACAGTAATCAGCGTTGACTCGGTCAACCTGGTCAAACTCGCGTCGGGACCCACTGGCAGTGACCGTGGGCGGGCCCCACGCGGTGACACGTCGGATGCCGGCGTCGAGCCACTCCGGCGAGCTCCAAATACGGCAGCGCAACTCCGGCGGCGTCGGGTTTCTTCTACGGCGCGTCAAATCGCGCTTACTCGGGCTCGTTCGAACGTGCGAGAGATGCCGCGTCGAACGGAAGCTACGTCAAGGGCGGAAGTGGACGGAGTTGAGCTCTACGACGGCGGCAAGCTTCGTCGGAATTCGGGCTTCTCCGGAAGTGTGGCTACGCGGCGCGCTCGAGCGGACTAGCAACGCGGGCGAGCTCTACGGGTCCCCGGAAACTCACCGGAGCCACGCACTTGAGCAAAACGGCTCGGGAGCGAGGAGATCACCGGCAATGGCGGCGGCGGCGTGCGGGTCTCTGCGGTGCCGGCGTTCTAGCGCGCAGGCAAGCAATCGAAGGAGTTTAGGGGAGAGGGGAAAGCTCACCGGGCGGCGCAAGTTGGCCCGTGTAAGTTTTGTAGCAGCAGGGGGTTGATTCGACGTCGGCGGCGCACGGTGGCCGGAGATGGGGAAGAGGCCATTGATGTCGATACCGGCCTTCCCGACTCCAGCTGAAGGGCGAGGATGAAGAAGTGGAGGACGGCGCAGCTCGCAGGCGTGTCGGCTGAGCTCGGGGACGACGATGGCCGCGATAACGAGCGAGGACGGCAGCGATGGCGTTCGGTGGCCGATGAGATCGAAGGGGAGAGAGCGAGGGGAGAGGGGCAAATGGTGGGGAAGGACCAGGGGGGACGCTCGGCCTTGCCCTTATCCCCTCGGGGTGGCCGCGGTGTTGCGGTGTCGCCGTTTGGCCGGCGCAGCGCGCGCGACCACAGCGGCGTCGACACGGCGAAGGAGCGAGAGAGGGAGGAGGGAGAAACAGGCCAGGTGGGCTGGAACGGGGCACTGTGCACTCAGGCCCAGTGCACAGTGCCTCTTTGCATTTTTATTTTCTGTTTTAATTCACAGCAGCTACTTTGCATTATTTTAAGATGGCTAAACATTTTGCAAAAGTGTGAAACTTGGTCCCACATGTGCATTGCAATTTCCAACCCTGCCACAAAAAGTCTGGACATTTTTGAAAGCCATTTGAATTTATTCAAAAATGATTTGGCAATTAAAATTGCTGGAATAGCAATGAATTAATTCCCAGGGGCAAGTTGGGATTTCCAAAAATGTTGGTTTCAATTTTATAATTGCCTTGGAAATATTCGAAGCATTATGAACAATTTAATTCTGCCATTTGAAGAAATATTAATTTGACTTGCATTTTGAATTTGGAATTGAAGTTGAATTATTTCCTAATACCATTTTATGAAGATGATCATGATGACTTGGCAATATCTGAGTATGATCACTGTGGTGTGATGCTGGGGATGTTACACGCCCTCGGCTTAATCGTACACTAACCATACACGCGAATGCTTACGATCAAGCCTAAGGACTCACTTGAAGATATCACAACACAACTCTAAAACATAAATAAAGTCATACAAGCTTTATATTACAAGCCAGGGGCCTCGAGGGCTCGAATACATAAGCTCGCATACAAGCGTCAGCGGAAGCATCAGATATCTGAGTACAGATATAAAAGAAAGACAGAAAGGCCTTTAAGAAGGCGGGGCAAAAGAAACACTACGATCGAAAGGCGCAGGCCTCCTGCCTGGGACCCTCCGAACCTACTCCTGGTCGTCGGACGGCTCCTCGTAGTAGTACTCACCGAGAGGGTAGTAGTAGTAGCTGTCGGCGGGGGCAGCGGCCTCAGGGGCTCCGTCATCTGGTTGCACCAAATGGATATGGGGAGAAAAAGAAAGCAAAGCAACCGTGAGTACTCATCCGAAGTACTCAGCAAGCAAGGATCTACACTACATATGCAACATTATCAAAGGGAGTCTGTATATATGGACTGGGCTGCAGAAATATCAGAATAGAGGGGAAAGCCTAGTCCTATCGAAGACTAGCATCTTCATCATCTTCAGCGGTCATGCAGCATTAGAAGAGTGCAGATTAGCATAATGTAAAGTAATAGTAGTGTCATCAACCTCGCCCAGAGATCCTACCTCGACTCCCTGCGAGAAAGTAATCCTAGAGCCATACTATCAGTTATCATCTTAGCTGTCAGGTTCTAGTTGTATCGATCGGCATACAACTCCGAGCGTCCGTTACCGAGGATAGGCTATGCATAGATTGTTTCTTCCCTGCAGGGGTGCACCAACTTACCCACCACGCTCGATTAACTCCGGCTAGACACACTTTTCTGGGTCATGCCCGGCCTCGGCCAAACGATACGCCGCAACCTGACCTAGACTTAATAGAGAGGTCAGCACGCCGGACTAAACCTATGCGCCCAGGGGTCTTGGGCCATCGCCCCGGGAACTCCTGCACGTTGCGTACGCGGCCGGTGAGCAGACCTAGCAGCCTCCAGTACAACGGAGGGTGCTTAACGCGGTCTAACCCAGCGCGCGCCGCTCAGTCGCTGACGTCCATTAAGCTTCGGCTGATGCATACGACGCAGAGTGCCCATAACTGTTCCCACGTGATGGTTAGTGCTATCGGGCCAGAGGCCCACTCGGATCAAATATCCAAACCGTTAGTGAATTAGGAGCGCGCGGTAACGAGCAGAGACTCATGATCGATGTGACCCCGTCGCCCCGTCTCGAGGACTTGCTGCAAGGGCTAGGAATGCCCGGCCGCGCCTCGTAATTATCTCGCGGGTACCTTCCAGGTCAACCCGACTCCGCATCACTCGCAAATATGCTCGCGCGGGTACCCCTCAGGGCCGACCCGACTTTAGTATCATGGTTATGTTGTAAAGCCATAGTATCCGTGTGTCCAGAACACCAAGGGGGAACCCTGAGGAATCACCCTCGATGGAATTCCACCTGATGTAATCGTCAAGGTGAACTAAGGAGGAATCATCCTCGAGGTCCACTCTTGAGGAGTTGCATGACAACGTCGTTACCGGGAGTGGAGAAAGAGGAATCACCCTCGATGACCACAACCGATGAACTAACCTACAAGGTTAACATCAGAAGTGCTGTCGAGGTATCACCCTCGGCACTCGATAGTAACCCGGTAGTGTCGTACAACTAGGGGGGGTGACGTGCGGTGCCGGGGTCTGGTCTTCAATCCTGTTGATCGGGTCTTCTGATAATCCAGCGGGGCAGTTGGGTCAAAATGGGGTCTCTGATGGGTCTCTAACCAGCCTATTCTAAGCAGTTTAGGATAAGCAGGTATTTATCAACAGAAGGTTACAAAATCAGGCCATGCATCAGAATAGATAAAGCAGTAGCAGCAGCAAATTCTACTGCAAGCATAAGAGAGGAGAGAATAGGCGATATCGGAATGCTCAAAAGGAGGGTGCTTACCTGGAAGCTCTGTGGCAAGGGACTGATCGTCAGCTGCGTAGTCGTACTCCGGAGCTGCGTCGGCCTCGAGGACTACATCGGTGTCGGGGTCTAACGAGAGAGAAGAGGGGGAGCAAACAGATATACACACAGCAAACATATGCAACACAGAGTATGCCATGCCTACGGTGCATTGCAGGGTTGCCTAAAGATATGTCTAAGTCATTTTAGTTATTTTACGTTTAAAGTTGGATTTATTATCCGGTGTATATGCACTATTCATCAACTAGAATCGGACGAAAAGTTGCGGGTTCTTCTACGTAGAGGGTTCCGACATGGAAACAGACGGCACGATCAGATTCGTCTCGTCGTTCTGATCAATTTTCATGTAGAAAGTTTTTCGATCCGAGTTACGGTTTATTTTCTATGGATTTTCAAAGATTATAACATTTTCTGAAATTATTTATTTAACAGAAATGGATTATGACATCAGCATGATATAACGGTGACGTCAGCAGTCAACAGACTCGCTGACCAGGGTCAAACCTGACATGTGGGGCCTATGGGACCCACATGTCAGCCTCTGTGGGTTAACTGTGTATTAATTTTTAACTAAACTGAGTTATTTAGCTAGTAGGCCCCACATGTCATTGACTAATTAGTATATCCAATTAAGTTTTAATTATTAAAACATTTTAATTAGTGGATTAAGCGGTGGGGCCCGCACGTCAGCGTCACAGTGACGCCCAGTCAGCACGTTGACTGGTCAAACCAGTCAACGGGGACTCGTGGGGCCCAGCGTCAGTGGCACAGGGGGGCCACTTGCCAGGCCACGATGGCGACGGCGCCGGAGACAGCTCCGGCGACCAAAAACGCGGTAGGGCTCGCCGGAGACGGTCGGAATCGCGCTACGATGGCCCGTTTCGAGTGCGGCCACTTGCGTTCGAACGGGCACTTGATGCCCCGTCGTTCGGTGGCGGCGCCGGACCAAATGGTCGCCGGAATCATGAACGGCGATGAGGTCAGCGACGGCGACGTTCGGGCGCCCATTGGACTAGGCACTAGAGGGTACGGGGTGGCTCGTGCGCGTGCTTGTCGGGCTCCTGAGAGCACCAGGAGCTCGATAGTGGCCTTAGGCGGCCGTGACAACGACCACTACGACGGCCACGAGCTCGTCGGCGCGGCGGCAACCAGCTACGGCGCGCGAGGGAGCTAACGGAGAGGAGCAGGAGGCGGAGGAGCTCACCGAGCGGCACACACGGTGGCTCTTGGGAGTTTAGTAGCAGCAAAACGGCGGGGTTCATCGGAGAAGCGCGGCGATCGAAGCAAAGGTGGTGGCTCGATCCCGGCGATGCAGATCCCTCCTGCTCGTGCTCGTGGTCGAGGACAGGGTAGTTGGGGACGGCGGAGGCGACGGACAAGTCGGCAAAGCGAGGCGTTGGCTGTGGCCGCGGTGACGACGGTGAACGGCGGCGACCGCGCTCGGGCGCCGATGGAAATGAGGGGGAGAGAGCATGGGGAGAGGGGAGGAGTGGATGAGGAGGCCAGGGGGGACGCACGGGCTTCGGCCTTATCTCCTCGTCGAGCCGCGGGCGTCGGTGGACGTCGCGCTGTCAGCGGCTCGCCGACGCGGCCAAGCGCGCGGTGACACGCAGGTGAGAGAGAGGGAGATGGGCCGGCTCAGGCACTGTGCACTTGGGCCAGTGCACAGTGGTTTTTTTCTTTTTCTCTTTTATTTTTCTGCTTTTTCTTTTTACAGAGAGGGTTGTGTAATATTTTGAACCTCCAAATGAATTTGCAAAAATGTGAAACTTGGTCACATAAGTGCATTGCAATATCCAGCACTGCCACAATGAGTTTGGCCATTTTTGGAGTTCATTTGAATTTTTTTTTAAATGAATAGGGCGTGTTGGTTACTCGGTCTAGTATTTGTTTTTTGGAGTATCTATGTGATCAAGGTTTGAGTCCCATAAAAAGCAGAATTTTTTTGTACCAAAAAAAAAACCCAGGAGAGCGAGAGATGCGGAGGGCTCGTTCGAGTTGTTCGGCAGGAAAAACAAACTGGGATCGAACACGCTCTCAAGCCTCGTCAGATGGATCATTCGGATGTTTTGCTAACTGGCACATCTACTATATCACTAAGCTTTCTAGGGTAAAAAGCCTCATAGTCAATTGAGGTGCCCAATTGGATTGGGTCACCCGATTTTGACCAAGTGCAAAGCTCTGATTCAATTCTTTTATATTATACACTATGCTTCTTAATTTTTAAATCTTCACAATTAATTGAGGTCTTCAGTTTAGAACTTGGTCACCTGATTTTGACCGGGTCAATAATTTCTCAAGGATCTCTCCCATTTAATTATTTTAATTCACCATACTCCCTAATTTTGAAGCTCTTTTATTCGATTGAGATATTCAAATTTGAATTTGGTTTATGATTTTTCAAATCTATCAACATCAATCGGCTAGAAAAACATATCAACCCCGTGCACCCTCTTACCACCTAGAAAAAAGAAGCGCCACTATGTGATGATACTACAACACCAATATAATACATGTAGCCACCGACGTAGAAATTTACCCACAAAATTATGAGTTGATTAGCGCATAACACAAAATCACACCATGAAAGGCCCAACAAATAACCACATTATAAATAAACATAAAACATACTCCATCGTCTGCCCCATCTGCCAAACTAAATATTCCATCAGTTCTAAAATACAAGGGGTATTAGTTCTTCGAAAAAGTCAAATTTCTTTAACTTTGACCAAGTTTAGAGCCAAAAATATCGACATCCTCAATATTAAGCCAAAAAATTATGGAAATTCATTTCTTGATGAATCTAATAACGCCAATTTGATATTACGAATTTTGATATATTTCTTCATAAATTTGATCACACTTAAAGATGTTGGACTTTTCAAAAAAGTAATACACCATATATTTTAAAACAAAATGAGTATTTTTTTAAGAATCTCAACAGTACCAATGGCGCAGCAAAGTGCGCCTAACCCTTCTAGTAGTTGCCAATTATCACAGTCCAAAAAAGAAAGAATGGACCAAGACTTATGCATGGAGTCATCAGTCAATGCATGCATAGCAACGTGCGTTCTTACTCCAACACTCCCCTTCCTTCACCGGCACAGTAAAACAACTCCGTGTAAGATTATAAAGTGCAACTAAATAAAAGTTAGGTACTACCCATGAAAAAAAGTAAGGTATTGAAATTTAAAGATGCAATAAAGTAAAAGAAAACGAGTGTGACAATCACTGTGGGGAAAACATCCTACACGGAGTGTTAGCTCTTTGCCGAGTCCATTTTATCGAGCACTTGGCAAACAAGGTCTTTGCGGAGTGCCCGAAGAAAAACAGTTGGCAAAAATATTGCACTCGCCAAAACATCATATTTGTCGAGTACCGACCTTTTTTTTGTGGCAAAAACATTGCACTCGGCACAAATTGAGACCGACACTCGGCAAAGACCAAGTACACGGCAAACAAGATGATACATGTCCATGGACGCTGCTGTTGACGGCGGAGCGACGGTGCTGTCCCCTTTGCCTAGTGCTCGACATAGAGCACTCGATAACATTGTTTTCTTCTATTTCTTTCTTTCTTTCTTTTTCTTTCCTTTGTTTTTTTTTCTCTTTTGAACATGTAAGGAAAGAAAAGGAGTCTCAACTCTCAACCACCATGGGGCTGAGATTCGTCAGTCAATGTACCAGCTCTTCTTGCCATCCCTTCCCTTTTCATGATGGCAACTGAAGCTGAGGTTAGCATATTAATTCCCAATCATCTCTTGATTCCAACATCTAAAGCCAAGGTGGCCATGCCAATGATATAATAACCCACCTTGACAGATGAATGTCAACAAATGCATGCATGTGGAAGAAAAGGCAACATGCATCTGTTTAGGAATAATACGTATTACAATTACTTGTGCTTCTTGCACTGATTAGAGGCACTTAATTGTTGCACCAGATGTGCTCAGGGCCCTGTAACCACCATCAGGTAGCCGCCTCCAGGTACCAACTAGCATCATTTGAATTAATCAGCACGATTTCTTGGCTCTTGCATGCAGTGGCGGAGCCAAGAAAGAAATGGAGGGTGTGCACACCTAAAAAAAATTCTACCTAATCCAAGTGTCATACAAGAGTTAGCAAAAATATAATACAAATAGCCCAATCAAGTCAGACAACATTATAGTTCCCAAATATTCCAAATTTGCAACGTTGCAAATACAAATAGTCTTACATGAAAGATACACATATGTAGGCATGTAGAAACTACAACACTAAGTAACTCTACGACGTTCCTTTGCCATGAAAGCTTCAACTATGTCTTCCTCGCTTACTTTCAAGAACACATCTCGCTCAATGAATGTGACTAAACAATTGTTCATGAGATCATCACTCATACTATTTCTCAACTTATTTTTCACTAGATTCATTGCCGAAAATACTCTTTGAACACTCGCCGTGGCCATCGGTAAGATCAATACCAATTTGATAAGCATGTGGACCAAATCATAGAGAACATGTTTGTTTGTACCAACAAGCATAACAGAGAGTTTACCAATATTACGCATAGATCTGAACCTACCATCTTGTCTCATATCATCAATAAAAGTAGCAAGTTGGAATTCAAGACTTAGCAAATCCATGCTTGGGGGTAGAATTCAGCAAGCTTCATTACTTTGAGTGCATCATAAGAAGCAAATGAATTGGCGGGGTTCAAAGCAGACATGCAAATAAGCAACTCCATATTAACCTCGTCAAACCTATTGTCAAGCTCTTGAATGATTTGATCAAGGATGCTAAGATATACTTCTCTTCTATAACGATCATCATTTGTCTGCATTTCATAATACCGAGGTGATCTTCCAAGAGGCACATAATTATCCTCCGGTGTAGGAACTTCAATGCCATGTTTGTTGCAAAACAATGTCACCTTTGCAAGAAATTCTTCCCAGCCATGAGACCTCATATGTCGCATTTTATTCTTTGCCAAACTAACAAGTGCCATTGCATTAACAATATCTTGGTCTCTCTTTTGCAATGATTGAGACAACTCGTTAGTGTGGCCAAGAATAACAAGCATCACGTGAAGATTGAAAACAAAGTCATATGACTCCAAGGCAAAAGTCACTGCACGTATTCTTGTCCAATCACCGCTTTGTGAAGGGTCGTTTCCAATAGTATCAAGTACTTCTAGTATTGTGGGATACATGGTAATAATATGCAAAATGGTTCGAAAATGAGAACCCCACCGAGTATCACCGGGTCTAGCTAATCCCATCTCTTGATTTAACCCACTTCCACTTTCAATTTCACCCATTTCAAGTGCTTCCAAAACCTTTTGAGCTCTAACATCTCGAAGCATGTCATGACGCTTGCAAGAAACTCCAACAATATTGAGCAAGTAAGAAATATGATCAAAAAACCATTTACATGGTTCATTTCCCTTTGCCACGGCATAAGAGAACCAATTGAAGTTGATGTGCAAAGCAATGAATGTAATAAGCAGAGGGCGACTCTTTCATGATCAATGTTTTCAACCCTTTAATCTTCCCTTTCATATTGCTAGCCCCGTCATATCCTTGCCCACGGATTTGAGTAAGAGTCAAATGATGATCGGTAAGCAAAGATTCAATTGCAACTTTAAGTGACAAGGAAGTTGTGTTGGCAACATGAACAACACCAAGAAACCTCTCACACCCCTTTCCAACTTTATCAACATAACATATGCAAATAACAAGTTGCTCTTTGTGAGATGCATCACTAGACTCATCAGCTAGGATTACATAGTGCTCATCACCAAGATCTTCAATAATTTGTTTTGTAGTTAGCACAGCACAACATTCAATAATTTGTTTTTGTATCATTGGACTAGTCAAGATGCAGTTTCCAAGAGCATTGTGCAAAACAATCTTATCAACTTCTTCATCATTTTCTGAAAGCCATTTTAGAAGTTCAAGAAAGTTCCCCTTATTGCTAGATTCTTCACTCTCATCATGTCCACGAAATGCCAATCCTTGATTCAAAAGAAACCTCAAGCATCTTAGTGAATAAGTTAGCCTAGCCTTGTAAAGACGTAGATCCTCTTTAGACACCCTCACAAAGATAGTATCAATTGATGTTTGAGGTGTCACAAATAAATTGTACTTCTCTTGAGCTTGGTTGTGAATGCCTCGGCCCACCGTGCCTACACGCTGCCTCCGCTAATGGTTGAGCACAACGAAAGAAGCCCGGCAAAAGGATTCGATCCGAATCCCTCGACGCCAAAACCATCCTACTGGTTCCTATTGCATACGCGTGGAGGAGAGCATCTAACATCTGTATTGACCACGGACCTGGAGGCGCGGAGGGAGACGGTGCGGGAGCCCCCGCTGCGGGCGGCGAAGCGGACCGAGCAGGCGGGGCCGGAGGGCGAGCGGGATACGGCAGCTTCCAACTTGGTGGGAGAGCAGCGAGACCGCGAGAGGAGGGGAGCGGAGAGGGGAGGGGAGGGGCTAGCTGGTAGGGGCCGACTGCCGACGGCCGACGGCGAGGAGAGAGCCAAGAACTGGGAGGCGGCATCCGGCGTGGCGGTGGCGGCGTGGTGGTCTCTGTCTCTGACCTGCCCTGCTTCTCACGCACGGGCACGAGACTGCGAGGCTGGGAGCAAGACCTACTCAGCTGGGCCTGTCCACCAATGGGCCTTGTCAAATTACTATATGGTATAAAAAAATTCTCAATATTCTTGGTGGGCTACGGCCCACCGTGCCTACACGCTGCCTCCGCCAATGCTTGCATGCATACTTGAGCTTGACTTCATTATTTCCACCAGCCACGCGGACACCTCAATCATCTTTTGATTCCAAGGTTCTGTTTTATTTAAAAGCATGTGAAGAGGTGTGGGTCCACACCATGGTTTTAAACACATGAACAAACATTTTAAATAGCGCGCTATAGCTTCGCTATATCACGCTATAGCGTTTAGAAGAGGTCCGCCGCTAAGAGGCTTAACGCGCTATTTAAAACTATGGTCCTCACATTTGGCCTTCTTATCAGTAAGATGAATGAGGACAAAATGACTAGATGTTCCACCATAGAGCATCTTAAAAGAAAGAATTGACAAAAGACTTGTGCAAGGGGTCATCAGTCAATGCATGTATAGCAACGTGCATTCTTACTCCATTTCGCTCAAGGCGTTACATGAAAGGTTGAGATTGCCTAAATACTGGCAATCGCCTAGCTCCCTAGGAATGGGTCCACTGAGATTGTTATCTTGCAAGAAGAGCTCGGCCAGTTGACGGAGGTTGCCTATCGAACATGGAATCTGTCCAGAAAGTCTGTTCTGTGACAAGTCTAGGTAAGCCAAGTTTGCAAGGTTTCCAATTGCGTCGGGAAGATCGCCAGCAAACAGGTTCTGCTCCATTCTAAGATATGAGAGGTTTGTGAGATTCCCTAGCTCTGGTGGTATGCTACCAGACATCTTATTTGCGTGCAGGGTCAAAGCCTGCAGGCTATTTGCAAGCCTGCCAACTGAACTCGGCAGATTTCCTTGCATCATGTTGGTTCCCAAAGGCAAGACCTGCAGCTGCGTGCAATTTGCCAACGTGGAGAGGAATGACCAGTCTCCAGCTTCTAGCTGATTACTTGCCAGATTTAGCTCTTCTAGGTTAGAAAGAGACCCAAAAGAAGGGATAACGCCATAGAATGCATTAGCCCCTAGGTTAATGGACAGGAAATTGGTTGCATTGGATAGAAATGGGGGGATTTTTCCTCCAAACTTATTTTGCTGCAAGATCAATGTTTGGATGCTTGGAAGTGTATATCCGATGTCAAATGGAAGTTCCCCAACAAAATTGTTGACAGCTAAACTAGTCTAGGTGAGTGCAGACATGTTGAATATGGGGGCTGGGACAGTCCCTGACAGAAGGTTGTAAGAAATCTCTAGTTCTTGCAGGTTCGGGATTTTTGCTATACTCACTGGGATGCTGCCTTGGAAACTGTTGGCCGCAAGCAAAAGGATCCGAAGGGAAGAAAAATTACCCAGAGTCGACGGTATGGTGCCTGCAAGACTGTTCACCGAATATAAGAGCTTGCAAGGGTGAATTGAAGTTTTGAACGACCGAAGGTATGGACCCAGAAAAGTTGTTCCATCCAAGGGCTAATCTTTGAAGCGATGAGCTGTTGAAAAGGGCAGGAGGTATCTCTCTGTCGAGGTTGTTTCTTACCAAGTTCAACACCTGAAGAGATGGACTGTGAGCAAGGGCTGACGGAATGGGTCCCGTGAGGGAATTGTTTGCGAGGATGACAGAAACAAGGGAGTTAGAATAGCTGCTTCGAACTGAAAGAGGAATGTGGCCCGTCAAGCTGTTACGAGCAAGGCGTAAAACCGAGAGATGGCGGAGCATCCCGAGGCTTTCCGGGATATCTCCACTGAGCTTGTTATTCCCAAGATCAATCACCTGGAGGGATGTGGAGGACAGAGTGTTGGGGATGGAACCAGTAAGGCTGTTGGAGCTGCCCAAGCTGCACTGGTATGTGGCCGCTCAGCAGATTTCCCGGGAAGTGGATTCTTGAGAGGAGGGTGAGGTTGGCGATGCAGGGTGGTATCTGGTCATTGAGGCCGGAGTTCTCGAGGTCCAGCGCGACAACGCGAGATGCGTTGCAAGTGACACCGGGCCAGCTGCAGAAAGGGAGGGAGTTGTTCTGCACCCATGAGCCAAGGAGGGAATTGGGGCTGCTGGAGAGATGGAGCTTCAAGCAAAGGAGGGTTTCGAAGTCGGTGGCGTTAGATGAAGAAGAAGCAACGGCAGCAAAGCTCAGAAGAGAGGTTACAAGAACAATGGCTAGGAGCCTTCTTGGTGTGTCACACATGTTGTTAAGCTGCGTGTGTTTTTGTACTAGTGATATGCTGCATTTATACAAGGAGGGCAGGTGAGCTGCAAGCTCCTTCCTTGCATATACCCTGGCTTGCAAAGTACTCCCTCCGTCACATAATATAAGAGGGTTTTTGATACTACACTAGTGTAAAAAACGCTCTTATATTATGGGATGGAGGGAGTAGTACTTAACGACAAGTGGCCTGGGTGCTTGCCATTTCTGTCATGTGAGCCACTAAATTCTTCTTCCACATTTGCACCTAACCTACTTTCTTGCCATTTCTGCCATGTGGGCAATTCAGGTCGTCTTCTTACAGTTATCTCGGTCCTAGTTTCAAACTACCTTTCCCACCAGCTATCTTGGTCCTCAATCACCACATAATTGAAAGATTATCTTTTGGACTACCTCTGTCTTTTCAGATGCTACCTCTTTCTGTCTCCGATGCCAAAAAGAATGTATGTAGACTTGCCCACTGAGTGAATAGCAAAAAACTACCACATTACAGGCTATCGTTCCGAAAAACTACCGCTTTTTTTAATTTTTCAAAAAACCACCACTTTTTTGGCTGGCTGTTCCAGAAAACCCAAGTGACCGAATCGTTACATTTTAAACGCGGTTATGACATCCCTGGCCCGCATGTCAGGTCCACGTGGGACACGGGCGACGGCGCGCGTTGCCTAACGGCCGTTAGGGCGGCCCGTCCCGACCAGGTCAAAAGCGACCAATCGCGGCTCACTCGCTCACTCCCCTCCCTCACTCGCTCACTCACTCTCTGCCTCGCTCTGTTCCCCTCTCCTCGAGCTCGCCATTGCCGCCGGCCACCTCTCTTCCTCGTCGCCGGCCAGGATGCCTTCTTGGAATGATGGTGATGAGAGCTCGGACGACGACAGCATGGGGGCCAACCTGATGGACATGGAGTACTTTGTAAGCTTCATCCTCTCCTCTCCCCTCTGCCATTTTCTAGGGTTAGGGTTAGGTCACTGGATATGGGATTCAGGCCTGGGATCTTTGGTTGATTCATTGGATTAGCTACTGATTGATTGATTTGTCACTGCATCCATTGATCAGTCACCATCCTCTCCCATCTGTATGTAGGACACACCTGACACCATCCCTGACCCATTGTTCTGTGGTGCTCCCATGGAGGCTGTTCCCAAGTGCACACTGCACCAGATGATGCCTAGGAAGTGTGTGGCTTTTGAAGGTGCTAAAACTGGAAGGAGGTTTTATGGATGCCCTGTTCAGGTGAGTATCAACACTGATGATTTAGTTCATTGCTCTCTCAGGTCATATGAAGCAACAGATTAGTTCACTGTGTAGGGTTAGGGTTAGGTCACTGTGTGTACTATATTTGAACTCAAATTGTTTCTGTCTGACTTAATTGAATTCATTTATGAAATTAGAATTGTTAATTTACTTTCTTTTATTGCACAGGGAGGTTTCAACTGTGGTGTAGTTAAGTGGGTTGACCCTGTCTGGCCTGACACACTTAAGAACTGCCTGATCAAATTGTGGGAAATGTTCCATGAGCAAAACCTTGGCAGGATTCAAGACAAGAATGCATATGAGAATGAGATAGCCAAGTTGAAGAAGGAGTATGATGATCTCTGCAGTGAGTATCATAAGATGGTTGATGATGTTACCAAGATGTTTGACTGGCAGGATGGTGTAGGCAAGGTGGACTACCAGAAAGCAATGGATGCAGAGAAATATGAGAAGAAGAAGGAAGAGCTAGAGATGGAGGTGAAGATGGAGAAGCTTAGGCTAGCCAAGGAGCAGAAGTGTATCCTTAGTGCCCAGGCAGACATAATTCAGAACACTAGGAAAGCTATGAAAGAGATCAAGGTGGACAGGGATCTTCTTGCACAAGAGAAGAAGGAGCTGGAGAAAGTTGTTGCTGATCTGCTCAATGCTGGCCATGGGAGCAAGGAAAAGCTTGAGCAAATCAAGGCCATTCTGGAGGCTTGAAGAAAGAGAAGTGGTGCTCTGGATAAGTAAGTAAGTAGGCCTATATATATAACAGGCCTTGCAAGTTGATGGTAGGAGTATATTTTGTGCAGTCATATATGAACTGTTTAAGTTATGGTAACTGTAGTGATGGCTATGTTAAGTGTTGCAGCAAATGTGTATGTTAAGTTATGGTACTGCTATGTTGCAGTACATGAGACTGCTAGAACCTATGTTAAGTAATGCAGTGAAGCACTGTTTAATTTCTACATGCCCAGTTTTATGCTCTGCTTTATACTCTGTTGTATTACATTAATTTGGGCCAAATACCATTTTGTATGCTCCATGGGCCTACTGCTGGGCTGTTTTGTACTCCACAGCCACTCTACCAGCCGCAGGTTTCAGCCTATAAATTCCCTCCCCTTGCCAGTAACCCTAGTCAGACCCAAACCCCTTCCCCCTCCTCCCCACAGCCGCCAGAGAAGAGAGTGCTCAGGAACACTGGCAAGGAGACATGGATCCTGGAGATGGAGAGGTGGTTGATGCAGAAGAGGTGCCCAGGGGACCAAGGCAGAGGCAGGGAAGAAGAGCAGCAGCTCAAAGGAGGGAGAGAAGGCATCTTGCTGAGAGGATCTTGGCAGCAAGAAACCGCAAGGACATGGAGCAGTTCCTGGAGGCCTTCCACACTGGCTCCAACCCTAGTGATGATGAAATCATCCATTGGGCAAGGAGGAGGGCTAGTTTGCACCCATTTCATGTCACTAGGCAGAGGTGGACTAGGATTATTAACAATTAGGGTTTCTATCTGTAGTGGTGGTCCAAACTTGTTCCTGGAGGCCTACTATCTATGTAGCAATGAAATGGTGAATGAATTGCTGTACTATGTATGGGTTTATGAATGAATGAATGAATGAGTGAATTGTTGAATTGTTGTTCTATATATGGATGTATGGATGAGGTGAATGAATGAATGAGTGAATTTGTTTACTGAACACAAGGTAAAATTGTTCTTGTATGTTAATCAAATGGTGAATTGTTAATCTATTTATGGATTTATGAATTGTTGTTAATTTTATGGATTGTTGTCAAATGGTGAATTGTTGTGAATTGTTGTTAATTGACCAAACTTGGTCAATTAGGGTTTGGTCGATGACATGCCACCCTAATTAATCAAACTTGGTCAATTAGGGTTTGGTCGATGACATGCCACCCTAATTGACCACAACGAGGCAAATATGATCATATTCAACATCAAACAATCCATGACACAATTTTTAACATCACACAATACTCAACATCAAAGATCCATGATTAACATTACAAGCTCTAACAAGTTTAGTACATGCCAAACAAGGAAAGTTCATGGCATTAACAAACCAAGCTCAAACAAATTCATTACATGCCAAATAAACTCAGTTCCTGGCATTAACATAACAATCTTTAACAAATTCAACCACTTGCCAAACAAGCACAGTTCATGGCATTAACATAACAAACAAGCACAGTACAGCAATCTCAGTGATTGCCACTTGCTGTAAAATAGTCATCCCACTTTGATGGGGCTTCCTCTTCCTCTTTGAGCCAACAACTGGTGCATCTGAACTTGATGCTGCCCTTGGAGCATTGAAACCTCTTGCACCTCTTACTGCTGACCTGGTGTTCTTTGCTGGAGATGATGCACTAGACCTGGTGTTCCTAGCTGTTGCTGTAGATGAGGTATTTCTCTTTCTTGATGCTACAGTTGGTTCCCTAGTAGGTTGGCCAGCCCTAGCTGGTGCTGTGGTAGCAGGCTCTTTGGCCTTACTAGGAGCTTTAGCCTTTCTGGCCCTAGCTTTGGCTGCTCTGGATGGAACTAGAGCAGAAGTAGGTGGTGTAGAAGTGGCTGGATAGCATTCTCTGTTTTCCTACACATGGCAAAGAGTATGTTAAATGGAACTGATCAGTGCTACAAATAAAACTAGAATATATGAGCAGAAGTTGCATTTATACATACCTGGTGCTTGTTTTTCCTTGTAATAAACTTAGTCTTAAGAGGGTCTCCACACATGGTCCACCTATGACCTTGTCTGTTGCAGTTGCTGCAGGTAATTGTGCCCATCCTAGATGTATCCTTTGGTGATGGGACTTCAAATTGACCCTTCCTCCTAGCTATCTGCTTCTTCCCTTTCTTCTCCTTAAATACTGGTGGTTCAATGTCTGGTGTGTTTGTGTTTGGCCAGAATTCAGGACCAAGAACAGGGTAGATGATGTGATGGTATGCAGCCTTGTACATCTCCTTCTTAAAGAATGGATGCACATAATCCTCTGGATGAACATTGATCTTGTGCATAGCAGCAACTGCATGGTGGCAAGGATTTCCAGTCATGTCCCACTTTCTGCAAGAACAGGTACCTAAATCCAACTTAACACAATAAGTGTTCTCTCCACTAGTTACTTGCCAAATGTTGGGACCAGCCATGTTTTCTTCACAATATTTAGCCCATTTCTTGCTCTCTTCCAGCTTCTCCATGTAGTGTGGTGTTATTTCCCACCTGCAGTTATCTGTTTTCTCTCTTATGCCCTGGTACTTAACCATTAGCTTGGTCCTCAACCCTTCCAACATGGTCTTAATTGGCTTGGATCTAACATCTAAGATCATCTTGTTGAATACCTCACTAAGGTTGTTGACAACCAAGTCAGTCTTGCATACATGATCCATTGCATATCTAGCCCAAGTATTCTTAGGAATTCCATTCAACCACAAATATGCTGGTTCACATGCTGCTTTCAAGCCATCCATTCCAAGTTTATGACCATGTTCAGTGAATGAATAGCTAGCTTTGTCTACATATTTTTTAAGTTCTTCCCCTCTAAAATCAGCAGCTTGAAAGTTGGCATAGATATGCCTAAGGCAATACCTTTGTGGGGACTCAGGAAATACCTCATTAATTGCCTTAAGAAGCCCCTGTTTTTTTCATAAGCAGCTAATAAGAATAAATTAAAGCATGATGAATAAATGTCTTTGAGGTAAGTACATACCTTCTGCCTGTCAGACATGATGGTGTAGTTCCCAAATTTGTTGCTTGTGCCAATGCAGACTCTGAGCTGGTTAAGAAACCAACTCCATCTGTGACCATCCTCCTTGTCAACCACCCCAAAAGCAATTGGGAATATATTGTTGTTCCCATTTCTCCCTGTTGCTGCCAATATCTGTTGACCAGTGGACAATTTGATGAAGCAACCATCAAGTCCTGCATATACAGTGAGATTGAGGGTCAAGTTTAACAACTAGGTCCATTATTAAATTTAGAGAGTAGTAACAACTGAATTTACCTATGAAAGGCCTACAACCATTAAGGAATCCATCCTTGGATGCCTGGAGGCAGTAGAACATATACTTGAACCTTGGTGTAGGTGCTGGGTTCAAAGGATCCTCATAAGTTGTTACTATGCACCTGCCCCCAGGATTTGTGTCAAGAACACACTGTAGGTAGTCCCTCAACCTTAGGTACTGCTCTCTGTGATCACCTTGCACAACATCAACAGCCATGAGCCTTGCCCTATATGCTAAACTCCTAGGAACATGAACACTGAACTTCTTCTTTGTATGCTTCAGAATTGTTTCTACATCAGCCTTGACATTAGATCTAACTGTGTCCTCCACAGCTTCAGCAACCCATTGTGCAGTCACCTTGGTACTCTCACCACTAGCCCCACAAATGTGATCTAGGTGACACTTTTTTATAGTGAAAGTATCTTCATGGGCTACTTTGGAAGCTGTCATATAAAATTGACAACCATTGTCTCTCTCTTTGCACCAAACAATGATCCTGCTTGGATCATTCCTATGATACTGAAAGTTTCTCAATGTCCTAACATGGAAATTTCTCAAAGCCTTTCTGAACTCATACACATTAGTGAAGCAAAGGTCCTTGCACAACTGCTCATGTGCATCAGGTAGTGTTGGGGCATACCACTTCCTCTCCTTCTTCTTCTTCAATCTTCTTTTCCTGCCAGAGGGG
The DNA here is from genome assembly GCA_011799875.1 of Thinopyrum elongatum. Taxonomy (NCBI): domain Eukaryota; kingdom Viridiplantae; phylum Streptophyta; class Magnoliopsida; order Poales; family Poaceae; genus Thinopyrum; species Thinopyrum elongatum. The sequence goes on from CM022301.1 coordinate 599,763,286, forward strand.
AGTACTGGTACCTCTCCTTCTGAATCAGAAATGCCAAAATCACCAGGGAAACAAAATTCATCAGGCTCAGGTATATAATCTTTAAACTTGGGGATCTCTGGCTCACTGTGAGATCTTGAAGTAGGCCCTGGTTTAAGTGCTAATCTCCTTACAGGCTTGAGTTTCTGAGGCCTGTCTGTCACAACTGTTTCCTCTCCACTATCAGCCTGTTTCTCCTCCTCCCAGAACTCTGAAACATCACTATCACCTTCAAAATGTGGCCTCTCTTGTGCAACACCCGTTTCCTCTTCATTGACTGCATTTTCTTCACCTCTCATCCATGACTTGTAAGACATCTTAATTCCTCGGTAATCACCTCTGTCAATCTCAAAGTCAGAAGATGATTTGTCCATCTCCTCATCTTCCCCAGAAGCAGCTCCATCCTCAGCACCAGCACCATCTTGTTCATCTCCATGACAATCTTCAACAGGAGCCTGTGTACTGTGCAAGTTGCAACTTTGCTGTGTGTTTAAATTCACCTCAAGAGGGTGAACAACACCATCTTGTGACAAACTTAAGACAAATCCAGGGCCACCAAATGTGCTGCCTATTGGAACTTGTTCTTCATAGGCACTGTCAGCCCTGTTAATTAGAACATCTCTATCTTCATTTGCCTTGGCCACTATGATATTCAGAACTGTCAAATCAGAGTGGTCAATCATTTCTTCAACTGCCTCCTGACTATCCAGAAGAAATAAACCCTCCTGTCCAATTCCTACTTCCTTAACCCAGTACATGTAATCATCTACCCCATAGCCTTCAGTCTCAGTAAGTGCAATCAGATTCAAAAATGTTATGTCTGACAGAGAGAAACTCCTTTCCATGTTATCTCTGCCTTGGAAATGCAACCTGACCTCCCAAACTACATCATCCAACCTGTATTACAACAGTTGTTAATTAAGTGACAGAAAGTGACAGAAAATTCAGTCATCTAAATCAACTAAGTAACAACACTCTTACTACTCTGAACCTCTAATTCAACTACTGTACTTAATCACTAAGTGACAGTCATCTAAATCAACTAAAAAAATGCTGTGCAGCACTCTTACTACTCTGAACCTCTAATGCAACTACTGTACTTAATCACTAAGTGACAGAAAATTCAGTCATCTAAATCACTATGTGGCAGAAATCTAATACATCTCTAATTCACTAAGTGGCAGAAATCAAATTCATCTGAATCTACTTTAGTGCATTAGTAAGACAATAAGTGGAATATAGCTGCAAACTAGCCAACCAAAATCATAGCACTGTCTAGGGTTTGCTCAAACCTAAGTAAAATCATTGCCAGCCAGCCTACTAACCTACCACTACAGAGATGAACTAGGGTTCTTTAGAGGAGAAGAGGAGGAGAGAAAACTTACTCAACACCTCCAAATGCAGAGGCCCACTGGCTGGAGTTGGCCGGATCCGCGGCGACGGCGCCAGCAAGAGCCTTGGCCGCTCTGTACTCAAGGGCCAGCTCCGGATGGGCACGCTGAGATGGCCGCTCTGCTCCAGGTGAGGCTTGCCCCTTGGCCGTCTCTTGCGCCGCCGATGGTGTAGGTTGCGGCAGCGGCGGCGGCTGGGTGGCGAACCTGCCGCTGCCCAGCCAGTTATCCACCTCCGAGTAGTCGCCACCGTCGCCCCCCGCGCCACCTCGCCCAGTAGATTCGCCGCCGCCGCCTGGTTTTGCCGCCGCCGACGCCATCGAACAGTGGGGGAGGAGAGGAGAGGAGAGACAGAGAGAGAGAGTGCGGGAGGGGGAAATAGGACACGGGCCCGGTCGGGACGGTTGCGGACAGACGGCCGTTAGGCAACGCGCGCCGTCGCCCGTGTCCCATGTGGACCTGACATGCGGGCCAGGGATGTCATAACCGCGTTTAAAATGTAACGATTCGGTCACTTGGGTTTTCTGGAACAGCCATCCAAAAAAGTGGTGGTTTTTTGAAAAATTAAAAAAAGCGGTAGTTTTTCGGAACGATAGCCTGTAATGTGGTAGTTTTTTGCTATTCACTCCTTGCCCACTTGCCCACTTGGCTGTTATAGGAACCCAACTCGATCTTTCCCCCTTGGATATACTCCATGTTAGAATATAAATATTGGTTAAGATAACTACTTCCTCTGTTCCAAAATATAGGTCGTTTTAGGAAGCTGTTTTAGCTTACTAAAATGACTTATATTTAGGAACGGAGGGAGTAATTTATAAGATCTTCGAGGTAGCACTTTGACTAGCAACTTAAATATAAAATGTATTATTTCAAATAAAAAAGATTACATGTTATTGAAGTCTTTTTTGTGAAAATCTAAGAACACTAACCTTAGCTTCTTAATCTACATGATATTATTTTATTTAGTGATGGTCAAAACTAAGTTTGACCGACAGTAATTGTAAAATAATGACTTCTATATTTTCTGAAATTACCAACAAATTAGAAGACCGACTGGACTAATTACTCTGTAGTACTCCACATGATACTCGTGCAAGGAGCCGTCAGTGTCAATGTACATCAGCTCTTCATGCAATTTCTTCCCTTTCCATGATGGCAACTGAAGCTGAGGTAAGCATATTGATCCGCAATCATGTCTTGATTCCAACATGTGCAGGCAAGCTGGCCACTTGGCCTTGATTTTTGCGAATCAAACTTGGACCCACCTGACAGATGAATGCCAACAAATGCATGCATGCATGTGGAAGTAAAGGCAACTTCCATTGTTTGTGCCTCTTGCACTGATTAGAGGTACTTAATTGTTGCAACAGGTGTGCTCAGGGCCTCCGTAACCACCAGGTGCCAACTTCCATCCTTTGAATTAATCAGCACGAGTTCTTACATGCATACTTGGGGCTTGACTTCATTATTGCCACCAACCATGCCTACGTTCCGATCCTCAATCATCATTTGAACCCAATATTACTCCCTCCGTTCTCAAATATAAGTCTTTTTAGAGATTCCAACAAGTGACTACATACGAAGCAAAATGAGTGAATCTACACTCTAAAATATGTCTACATACATCCGTATGTTGTAGTTCATTTCAAATGTTCAAAAAGACTTATATTTAGGAACGGAGGGAGTATGTTTTATGTGACTTTGACCGCATGTGCAGAGGTGTGACTTCTCATCAGTCAGATGAATGCCTGCTGCAAAAATGACTATAGAGGGCATTTGCAAAGAAAGAATTCGAAAAAGACTCCAGCAAGGGGTCATCAGTCAATGTATAGCAACGTGCATTCTTACTCGCATAGGAGTATCATATCCTTTGATCAACTTCTTTTTTTTGAGCAAAAGTGGGCTCCCCCTCCTTTGATCAACTTGTACTACAATACTTCTTCCTTCCTTGTCCGGTACAGTAGTCATGCATTGCATACCTCCTTCCATCAACCCCCGAAAGCACCACACCACCATCTCCTCTGCTTCCGCATTTGCACCTAACCTACTTCCACATGAAAACTATACGTACTACTCACTATATAAGTGCTTAAGTCCAAGTAGAAATACAGGAAGGAAGGAAGCAAAGAGCCGAACGATCGAGGATGGCAAAGAAAAACTCCTCTGCGACCTCGGTTCGGCTGATGCTCATCCTCCTCATTCTACTGGTTTTCGTTGGTGGCATCCTTGGACAAGGTGGGCCGTCTGCCTGCAGCAACCGTAAGCTAGCTACCACAGCTCCTTTTTCCATGCATGCATGTGAACCCTCCCAGTAAATTAAATCATGTACTCCTTTCTTTCTAGCTGATTAACTTGTTTTTCTTAATCATTTGTGGCAGCTGCGGCTCAGCGAAACTGCCCATCAATCCCTAATGGCGGCTCATAAGCACGAGATGGACCATTTCTGCGCAGCAGGATTCAGTAGGATCTTGCGTTGGCAGGCGTTGGATTGGAAGCTTCCTATTATATGTGAACCAAACAATATACACGTTCTTGAGGTGTCGGTGTGTTATGTTTGTTTGTATTGATATGTTTGTAATGTGACCTGGTTTACATATAAATAATACGGCCTACCCCATGCATTAAAAAGTAGTCCCTCCGTTCCTAAATATAAGTCTGTTTAGATATTTCAATATGAACTACATACAGAGCAAAATGAGTGAATCTACATTCTAAACTACGTCTATATAGATACGTATGTAGTCCATATTGAAATCTCTAAAAAGACTTATATTTAGGAACGGAGGGAGTACTATTTAGATCCATTACTGAATGTGGGCCGTGGACTAAGAATGAATTGCCAAGAAATTTCTTAACTATTTCAAATTATTAGATTTTTTTTTTGACTTCTGGGACTGGTTTCACATGATCCAGATATTTTTATAACTATCTGTGATGAGCATTCGACTTTCTTTCTCATGTTTAGCTTCACTAACTACTTCACTATATATCTCACATAAGCGTTTGCAATTTATGGATCATGTGAAATTAGCATGAATCTATCTATACCGTTTGCAATTTCTCAATTGATTGATAAATCTTATATTTACTAATTGGAGGCACCATACGAGCCTTCACGTTAATCCACATCAGCAAGATTAATTTAGCCATTAGATTTTAAATTTAATGGTCAAGATCTATTAAGGGATGCTACCCCTTTTTCTTTAGCAAAAGAAACACGCGTGCATGAGGAGGACCAAACCTACACGTACAAGGAAAAAGAAGTCCTCAGCCCTCACGCCACCATCTGAAAAAAAATCCATCCCAAAAGCGTGCCCCACAAAAAAAAAACTCCCCACACGTACAAGAGGAGAAGTCCTCATCACCCACGTATACATGATTAAAAAAACACCCATCCTAAAAAAACACCGTCCCATTTTTTTTTCTGGAGTTGGCCGTCCCTTCTCTTCGGATAGGAAAAAAGGACACGTAAAAAGAAGTGCTCTAGCCCCATCAAAAAAGGTTCACATCGTAGGTTCCTAAAGAAGAAAAAGCAGGCACATGTTTCCATCAAAAATAAAACGGACACATATAAATAAAGAATCATCAAGCCCCATTTTAATAAAAAAGAGTATATACATATCTAAAAAAGAAATTTCAATCTCTTCGTACAAAAAGACAAGTAAAGAAAATATAAATAAGAGTCAAACATACAGAATCTCCCTGAAAACACGTTAAAAGTTTTGGACATAAAAAAATCTTATACGAACATAAACCTGTTAATAAATAAAAATTAATGGAATATCATTACTTTTTGTGCTAGGGGTTGGCAAGTCAGACTTTTGAGTATTCCCAATAGGGATATTTCCCGCGTACCAAGTGGTCAGCTTGGTAAGCAACCAATACAAAATTGCAATCAATAGGGATATTTCCCAATTACGTACAATAAATTTTAAATTTATACATAAATATTATAAAAAAAACTCTACTGTTTAAATTGATACAAGATAGATAAGTATATCGTTGTTTTTTCAAAGTGAATGGAGGAGCATTGCCCTATGCATTAGGAGGAAATATATATTATGAAGATAATAAAGTAGCTTTTTAGTAGTGATAATACATATACGCCGACCACAACAAAGCAGTATGACCTTATACAACAGAATTGAAACCAAATGACAAATACATCCACCTAAGCAGTAATTAGTGAGAGTACCTCTTCTAATAATTTAGTTTATGCAATATTTTATTTTATTTCTATATGCATTATCCCATGCCTCTCAGGTTTTTCAAATTTTGTTGTGCAGTTAGTGTGTGTATGCATGTTTGTCCAAACTTCTGTTGAGCTGTGTTATATAAGCTACCATGTGGTCAGATTCGTAAGTATCATTTTCTAGGTTAGGAAGACATGTATCTGGCCATATGGATTTAATACATACTTTCGACATACATCCATCGTTTAGTAGGAGGCATAAAATTCACAAAGATGTATAGTTGCCACAATGTGAGGAATGATCCATTCAAACCAATAATTGCAGTTTGAGCAACATAAATGGAAAATGGAAACACTTTGTCCAATCATGAAGCCTCTAAATACACATGTATATTTTGTGTTATCATTGTTTGAATAACAAATCATTTATCTGTTAGTATGATATTCATAATTTATACACTTGCATTTTAAATGTTACTACAATTGTGTTGTAATTATTTACACGTATAATATCTAGACCGTGCAGATGCACGGGATGATGACTAGTATCTATAGCTCAGTAGATGTTGTAGCCGCGGATTATGCGCAAGATTTATGCTGATTTTTTTTAAGTTTTTGGTTGTTGTTTTTCTATTGTTTTTCACAGGAGATTAGTGTTGATTAAGCTCTAGGCTCTCACATATCTATATCTATACTACTATATCCTCTATAACACTATGCTCCCTAATTTTAAAAAGCTCACATTCAATTAAGGTCTCCAATCAGAATTGGGTCACCCGATTTTGACCGGGTTGACAATTTCTCAAAGCTCTCTCACTCAATTCTTCTATACCATACACTATGCTTCATAATTTTTGAGGCATCACAATTAATTGAGGTATTCAATTTAGAATTGGGTCACCCAATTTTGACCGGGTCAACAGTTTCTCAATCACTTCAATTCAATTCTTTTAATTCACAATATTTTCCCTAATTGTGAAGCTCTTTCACTCAATTGAGGTATTCAATTTTGGATTTGGTTTAAGATTTCGATCGGGCCAACGATTTTTCAAATCAATCAACGGCAACCGGCACATAAAAACATATCAATCCCACGCACTCTACCACCATCTAAAAAAAGGAAGCGCCACCATGTGATATTGTAGCACCAATATAGTAACATACAGCCACCGATACATAAATTTCTCCACATAAATATAGGTTGGTTAGCGGATAACATATAATCACACAACGAAAGGCCCACCGAATCACCAAATTTTAAATGGAAATAAGACACACTCCATCATCCCCCTCATCCGTGAAACTAAATATTCTATCAGTTCCAAAAAAATGAGGGGTATTAGGTTTTTGAAAAGTCAAAATTCTTTAACTTTGACCAAGTTCAGAGCAAAAATACTGACATCCACAATATTAAACAAAAAAGTATAGAAATTCGTTTCATGATGAATCTAAGCATACCGATTTGATATTATGAATTTTGATATATTTCTCTAGAAATTTAATCATACTTAAAAGGTCTGACTTTTCAAAAAAAGTAATACATCTTATATTTTGAAACAAAGTGTTTTTTTAAGAAAGCCAACAACTCCAATGGCATAGCAAAGCGCGCCCAACCCTTCTAGTAGTATACCAATGTCATGGCATATGAACCATTAGATCTTTAATCGAATGGATCATGTTTGTGACGCCCCCGGCTTAATCGTGCACTAATCATACACGCAAATGCACACGATCAAGCCTAAGGACTCACGGGAAGATATCACAACACAACTCTAAAACATAAATAAAGTCATACAAGCTTTATATTACAAGCCAGGGGCCTCGAGGGCTCGAATACATAAGCTTGTGTACAAGCGTCAGCGGAAGCATCAGATATCTGAGTACAGATATAAAGGAAAACACAGATAGGCCCTTAAAGGCGGGACAAAAGAAAACACTACGATCGAAAGGCGCAGACCTCCCGCCTGGGACCCTCCGATCCTACTCCTGGTCGTCGGCAAGCTTGTAGTAGTATCCACCCTCGGGGTAGTAGAAGTAGCGATCGTCGGCGGGGGCAGCTGTATCCGGGGCTCCGTCATCTGGTTGCATCAAAAGTATTTGGGGGAAAAACAAAGCAAAGCAACCGTGAGTACTCATCCGAAGTACTCAGCAAGCAAGGATCTACACTACATATGCAACATTATCAAAGAAAGGCTGTATATGTGGACTGGGCTGCAGAAATGCCAGAATTAGAGAGAAGGCCTAGTCCTATCGAAGACTAGCGTCTTCAAAGATCTTGCAGCATTCGAAGAGTGTAGATTAATACTGTATAAGTAGTAGTATCATTAAGTCTCATCCTCACCCAGAGATCCTTTCTCGACTCCCTGCGAGAAATCAATCCCAGAGCCATACAGTCATCAATCTCGTCCGGAGATCCCTTCTCGACGCCCTGCGAGAAGCAATCCCAGAGCCATAGTATCCAATTCTAGCTGTATCGATCGGGATACAACTCCGAGTGTCCGTTACCGAGGATTCGGCTATGCATAGATTAGTTCTTCCCTGCAGGGGTGCACCAACTTACCCACCACGCTCGCTTAACTCTGGCCGGACACACTTTCTGGGTCATGCCCGGCCTCGGCCAAACGACACACCGCAGCCCTACCTAGAGCTCAGCAGAGAGATCCCCGCCGGTCTACATCCTAAGCACTCAGGGGTCTTGGGCCATCGCCCTGTGCACTCCGGGTCATTGCGAGCAGGGTGGATACCAGCACCAACGGCACGATCCGACCCGGCCGCAATGCTGAACTGGACGTCTGACAAAGCTTTCGGCTGATGCATACGATGCAGAGTACCCATATTTATTCCCGCATGATGGTTAGTGCTGTCGGGCCAGATGCCCACTTGAATCAAATATCCAAATAGTTAGTACCTTGGGGTTGCGGTAACGAGCAGAGACTCACGATCGATGTGACCCCGTTGCCCCGTCTCGAGGACTTGCGGCAAGGGCCAAGAATACCCGGCCACGCCTCGTATTCATCACTCGGGCACCATACAGGCAACCCGTCTTCACATCACACGCGGGTACCCCTCAGGGTCGACCCGCCTTCCAAGTAACAGTAGTACAGTCCAAGTATCTGTGTGTCCATAACATCAGGGGAATCCGAGGTATCACCCTCGTTGGATTCCTACTCGATGTATCTATCAAGGTGAACTCGGAGGATTCACCCTCGATGGGTTCCCACTTGAGGTGTTGTACGACGGCGTCGTTATCGGAAACGGTGAAGGAGGAATCACCCTCGATAATCACGACCGAATAGCTACTCTACAAAGTTAACATCAGAAGTGCTACAAGAGGTTTCACCCTCGGCACTCGATAGTAACGATGTAGTGTCGTTACAACTAAGGGGGGTGATGTGCGGTGCCGGGGCCTGTTCTTCAATCCCGTTGATCGGGTCTTTTGATAATCCAGCGGGGCAGTCGGGACAAGTGGGGTCACTGATAGGTCTCTACCCAGCCTATACTAAACAGTTTAGGATAAGCATGTAAGGTTTCAACAGCAGGTTACAATAAACAGGCTATGCATCAGAATAGGTAAAGCAATAGAAGCAGCATTTCTAATGCAAGCATGAGAGAGAAAGAATATGCGATATCGGTATGCTCAAGGGGGGGTTGCTTGCCTGGTTGCTCGGCGGCAAGGGCAAGGTCGTCAACGGTGGCGTCGGGCTCCGGAGCTGCGTCGGTACCGGGAACTGCGTCGGGGTCTAACGAGAGAGAAGAGGGGGAGGAAACAATAAATACAAGCAAACAGATGCAACACGATGTATGACATGGCAATACGCAGTGCTAGGGGTAGTCTAACGCAGTACTACACGTATCAGACAGAGCGGGAGAATATCTGACGATATTTCCCGGGTATTTGGATTTATCGGACAGGCGATCCGGAGAGGGAAGTTCCATGTTCATCATGCTAGGAGCATGTGACAGATGAAAGGAGGGCATATCCGGATTCGTGGGATTTTTCTGATCAACTTTCATATATAAATTATTTTCATCGGAGTTACAGATTAAAAGATATGATTTTCTAAAGTTTTTATTAATTTCTGGAATTTCTGGATTTAATTAAATCAACATTATCCAGAACAGTACATGGTGACGTCAGCATGACCTCAAGATGACATTAGCAGGTCAACTCTGGTTGACCAGAGTCAAACCTGTCGTGTGGGGCCCACATGTCAGCCTCTGTTAGGTTAATTAGGTTTTATTTAAACTAATTACAGATTAATTAGGTGTGGGCCCCATTAGTCAGTGACAGATTAGCATTTAATTAACTAATTAATTAACAGTTTTATTATTTATTTATTTTAAAACATTTAAGTGGTGGGGCCCGTGTATCAGTGACACAGCCAGCCCAGTCAGCAGCGCTGACCGGGTCAAATGGGTAGTGGGGCCCATCGGTCAGCGGCACAGGGCGAGGCGAGACACGGCGGGGACGGCCGTAGCTTCGCCGGAGCTCGCCGGAAACCGCCCACAGGGGCTCATTTAGCGCGGGGAGCGGCCCGTTCGAAAGCTAGGATCGAACCGAGTCGACCTGTGGCAATCTCACGAGCTGGGGTGGCCGGAGTTCGCCGGAACGAAGCTCGCGGCGGCGGCCGGAGTTCGGTGTTGCATGGAAACGTCGAGGCGGGGCTCCAGCGGTCTATCTAAGGGACTAGGCGGCGGCTACGCGATGCCACGGACTCGGTGGCGCGCGAGCTTGAGCCAGAGCGGCACTACAGCAGCGGCACGAGGTGCGATGGCGGTGGCCAGAGCATGCAAGCCCGACCACGGCTAAAACGACGACAGGAGACGGCAGAGAGAGCGAGGAGAGATGAAGCTCACCGCAGCGGCTCACGGCGGCCTTTGGTGGCTTTGTAGCGCAGAGAACACCGACGACCGGGGCTGCGGTGCTCCGGCGATCCGCGTCGATCACCGGCTCGATTCGGCCAACGCCGTGGCTTCGGGCTCCGACGCGAGGTCGAGGAAGAAGGAGAGGACGTCGGCGGAGCCCGTGGACAGCTCAGGAGGACGGGACGGCGCCGGTGGCCGCGATGATGGTGAGCGGCGGCGACGGTGGCGCTCGGGTGAGATGGGGAGGCGAGGGAGAGCGAGAGAGAGTGAGCGAGGGAAAACCAGGGGGGCGCGGGATATGCTCTTTATCCTCCCCGGCGGGGCGAGGCCGCTGTCAACCGCAAGGAGGGGGGCCAGGGGGGCCGGGCGCGCGCGCTAGCTGTTCGACAGCGAGGCGCGGTGAGCAGTGGCGAGAGGTGGGGGGAGGAGCTAGGCGGGCTGGGCCGCACTGTGCACTTGCGGTCCGGGCACAGTGGGCTTCTTCTCCCTTTTCTATTTTCCTTTTTCTTTTCTGTTTTGTTTGTCTTTTGTCTTTTGTTTTTATTACAAATGACTTTTGTAAAATATGAGACTGGTCCAAATATTAACAGTGCAAAATTAGTCACTGCTAGAAATTGGTTTGCTGTCCATATCTTTTTGTTTGGATTTTATTTAATTGAAAAAGGATTAAATAGTGCTATTTTGCTGCTGTTTCTTGTTGTTTGAGTCCTTTTACAATTCCAATAAATGTTGCAATCATTTTTATGAATGCTATGGGAATATTTGCAACATGATGCACATTTTTGTTTTTTAATTTGAACAACTTTTAGTTTCACTTAAGTTTGAATTATCCATTTTGAATTTAAATTGAAAAGAGATATGATACTAATGATGATTAAGCACTGTTGATCATGATGACATGGCATAATCAAAAGGGTGATCACCGTAGCTTAATACATGGGGTGTTACAATGTTAAATAGATTTCTTTATGCAACAATATGGGCATAGACGCACCTTTTGATTTGGCAATATAATGGCCCAGGTTATAGGTGGCAACTTTGGTAGTACGGATAGCCACACCGTCAATTATTTAAAATCAAAAGGGGCCATATGGTAGATTTTTCAAGGGCCCCACATATTTCACACAAAATCTATTTATAAGATGTACCCATTCAATCGAAACTATATACACTTCAACTATGGACGTGCTTTGCATGTGCCGGAGTGCTAGTAGAAAGCAGTTCTTCAAAGAAATTTATTGGATCATAGACATTTCTTTTGCAGGGATTAGATCATATACACTGTCTAGTGCTCATTCACTACTACATGTTACTAGATACAATTAGGGCCGATCCTGAGTTATCAGGGGTCCTGAGTTATCGGTTTTTCATATCCCGATTGCACCCCTGATCGTTTGGTTGGATCGGTAAGGCCTTGGTTCTGGCTTTTTCTCTTAGACCGCCGGTCCAATATAATCCTAACAACTATGCATAAAGGGCAAAGTTGAAAATTGCAGTTTCTTGTAACTTATATTTTGTGCCTTTGCAACTATGTAACCTTATAACTTGTATTTTGTGTCTTTTCAACTATGTAACTTGGCAATGAGGAGAGCGGATATGATGTATAGTTGACGATGATGGTAGCAATGCCGACGATTATCATCAAAAGGGCGTAGGACAAATATGTAAATGTATTATACCTATAGGTAATTGTAGCTAATAACAGGTAGTAGTGAATGAACACTAGACAATATATATGATCTAATGAATTTGTTTGAAGAACTATTTTCTACTAGCACGCCGGCATGTGCAAAGCACGTCCATAGTTGAAGCATATATAGTTTCCATTGAATCAGTACATCTCGTAAATAAATTTTGTATGAAATACGTGGAGCCCTAGATAAATAATTGGCGTTGAATATACATACTACCAAAGATGTTGCCTGTAACTTGGGCCGTTAGATTGCCAAATCAAACGGTGCATGTATGTCCACACTGTTCCATAAAGAAATCCATTTAACTCTATCCATTCGATTAAAGATCCAGCGGTTCATATGCCGTGATATTGGTATACTATATAGTGGTATAGACATCAATATAAACTTTTATGTGATAGGTATATAGTGAAGAACTAGTTAGTGAAGCTGAACACTGAAAAGAAACTCATATGCACATCACAGATACTCATGAAATATCTAGATCATGCGAAACCAGTCCCAGAAGTCACAAACAAAAGGATCTAATAATTCCAAATAGTCAAGACATTTCCTGGAAATTAGACATTCTTGGTCCACGACCCACATTCAGTACTTTTTGACTATACATGCGCCAGCTTATAATCGTAGATGGCCCTGAACAGTTTTTTTTATGTAGGGGGCAGGCTGCATTATTTATATGTAAGGTCACAGTACAAACATATCAATATGAACAAACATCACAGAACCGACACCTCAAGAACATGTATATTGTTTGGTTCGCATATAATAGGAAATTTCCAACGCCTGCCAACGCAAGATCCTACAGAATCTTGCTGCGCGGAAATGGTCCATCTCATGCTTATGAGCCACCATTAGGGATCGACGGGCAGTCTCGCTGAGCAGCAGCTGCCACAAATGATTAAGAAAAAACAAGTTAACTAGATAGAAAGAAAGGAGTACATGATTTAATTTATTGTGACGGTTCAAATGCATGGAAACAGCAGCTGTGGTTGCTAGCTTACGGTTGCTGCAGGCGGACGGGCCACCTTCTCCAAGGATGCCACCAATGAAAACCAGCAAAACGAGAAGGATCAGCATCAGCCGAACCGAGGTCGCAGAGTTGTTCTTCTTTGCCATATTCTCAATTGTTTGGCTCTTTGCTTCCTTCCGGTGTTTGTACTTGGCTTGGCAATCCTACTAACAATTTGTGCAATGGATGCTCAACTCGAGCACTTATATAGAGTGCGTACGTACAGCTTCCATGGTGAAAGTAGGTTAGGTGCAAAAGCAGAAGAAGAACAAATGGTCTGGTGCTTTGGGGGTTGGTGGAAAACGAAGATATGCGTGACTGTGCTGGACGAGAAAGGAAGGAGTATTGGGTACAAGTTAATCATCTGATACTCCAATGCGAGTATTGGGTACAACTTAGTGGCTCACATGACAGAAATGGCGAGCACCCAGGCCACTTGTCGTTCATTATTACTTTGCAAGCCAGGGTATGTGTAAGGAAGGAGCTTGCAGCTCACCTGTCCTCTTTGTATAAGTGCAGCATATCACTAGCACAAAAAAACACACAGCTTACTGAAGAAGCACAACATGTGTGACAGAGCAAGAAGGCTCCTAGCCATTGTTGTTGTAACGTCTCTTCTCAGCCTCGCTGCCGCTGCTTCTTCTTCATCTAACACCACCGACTTCGAAACCCTCCTTTGCTTGAAGCTCCATCTGTCCAGCAGGCCCAACTCCCTCCTTGGCTCATGGGTGCAGAACAACTCCCTCCATTTCTGCAACTGGCCTGGTGTTGCTTGCAACACATCTCGTATCGTTGCGCTGGACCTCGAGAACTCCGGCCTCGATGGCCAGATACCGCCCTGCATCGCCAACCTCACCCTCCTCTCAAGAATCCACTTTCCGGGAAATCTGCTGAGCGGACACATACCGGCGCACCTTGGGCAGCTGAGCAGGTTGACCTACCTTAACCTCAGCTCCAACAGCATTACTGGTTCGATCCCCAACACTCTGTCCTCCACATCCCTGCAGGTAATTGATCTTGGGAACAACAAGCTCAGTGGAGATATCCGGAAAGCCTCGGCAAGCTCCGCAATCTCTCTGTTTTACGCCTTGCTCGCAACAGCTTGACGGGCAGCATTCCGCTTTCACTTGGAAGCAACAGCTCTAACTCCCTTGTTTCTGTGATCCTCGCAAACAATTCCCTCACAGGACCAATTCCATCGGCCCTTGCTCACAGTTCATCTCTTCAGGTGTTGAACTTGGTAAGAAACAACCTCGATGGAGAGATCCCCCCTGCCCTTTTCAACAGCACATCACTTGTGAGATTAGCCCTTGGATGGAACAACTTTGCTGGGTCCATACCGGCTGTCGTTCCAAACTTCGACTCACCCTTGCAAGCTCTTATATTGTCGGTGAATAGCCTTGCAGGCACCATACCTTCGACTCTGGGCAATTTTTCTTCCCTTCGGACGCTTCTGCTTGCGGCCAACAGTTTCCAAGGCAGCATCCCAGTGAGTATAGCAAAAATTCCAAACTTGCAAGAACTAGATATTTCTTATAATCTTCTGTCAGGGACTGTCCCAGCCCCCATATTCAACATGTCTTCACTCACCTACCTTAGTTTAGCCGTCAACAATTTTGTTGGGGAACTTCCATTCGACATCGGATGTACGCTTCCAAGCATCCAAACATTGATCTTGCAACAAAATAAGTTTAGAGGAAAAATCCCTCCATCTCTAGCCAACGCAACCGATTTCCTGTCGATTAACCTAGGGGCTAATGCATTCTATGGCATCATCCCTTCTTTTGGGTCTCTTTATAACTTGAACGAGCTAATTCTGGCTAGTAATCAGCTCGAAGCTGGAGACTGGCCATTCCTCTCCTCGTTGGCAAATTGCACACAGCTGCAGGTCTTGTCATTGGGAACCAACATGATGCAAGGAAATCTGCCGAGTTCAGTTGGTAGTCTTGCAAATAGCCTACGGGCTTTGGTTCTGCACGCAAATAAGATGTCTGGTAGCATACCACCAGGGCTAGGGAACCTCACAAACCTCTCATTTCTTAGAACGGAGCAGAATCAGTTTGCTGGCGATCTCCCCAGCACAATCGGAAACCTTGCAAGCTTGACATCCATAGGCTTGTCACGGAACAGACTTTCCGGACAGATTCCAAGTTCGATAGGCAAACTCCGTCAACTAAACAACCTCTTCTTTCAAGAAAATAATTTCAGTGGACCCATTCCTTGGACGCTAGGTGGTTGCCGAAGTTTGATCACTCTCAACCTTTCATGTAACTCCTTGAGCGAGAGCATACCAAGAGAGCTCTTCTTTCTTGACTCGTTATCAGCAGGTTTGGATTTGTGCCACAATCAGCTTTCTGGACAGATTCCACGGGAGATTGGTGGCTTGATTAATATAGGGCCACTGAATTTTTCCAACAACCGTCTTTCCGGGCACATTCCAACTGCTCTAGGTGCTTGTATTCGCCTGGAGTCCCTTCGCTTAGAGGGTAACTTACTTGATGGTAGAATTCCCGAGTCTTTCTCCAATTTGAGAGGCACTGCCGAGATTGATCTCTCTCGAAACAACTTGAGCGGTGAAATCCCAAACTTTTTCCGGTCCTTCAATTCTCTGAAGCTTCTCAACTTGTCCTTCAATGACCTCGAGGGTCAAATGCGGGATATTTCAAAATTCTAGTGAGGTATCTGTCCAAGGGAACAGTATGTTATGTTCTAGTTTCCCAATGCTACAACTGCGTATTTGTCATGTGTTAACTTGGCACACTTGGCGCACTCTAAAGATAACTGGGATCAGTGTGGCGGCTCTTGTTTTGGTCTGTTTGTCATGTGTGGTATTTATTCTCTTGAAGAGGAGGAGTAAGAAAACTAAACAGTCAGATCATCCATCATATACAGAGATGAAGAGCTTCTCATATGCTGATTTAGCCAAAGCGACAAATGGTTTCTCTCCAGACAACCTGGTTGGCTCAGGGGCATACAGATCAGTATACAAGGGTGTACTTGAGTCTGAAACAAATGGAATGGTTGCTGTCAAAGTTTTCAAGCTTGATCAACTTGGAGCACCAAAAAGCTTTGTTGCCGAGTGTGAGGCCTTCAGAAACAATCGCCATCATAATCTTGTAAGGGTGATTTCTGCATGCTCAACATGGGACAACAAAGGGAATGATTTCAAGGCTCTTATTATTGAATACATGTCTAACGGCACCCTAGAGAGCTGGATTTATTCTGAAACGAGAAGACCATTGAGTTTGGGCTCCAGAGTAACAATAGCAGTGGACATAGCTGCTGCATTGGATTATTTACATAACAGCTGCGTGCCCCCTATAGTCCATTGTGATTTGAAGCCTAGCAATGTGCTACTAGATGATGTCATAGGTGCCCGCCTCAGTGACTTTGGGTTAGCTAACACTATTAGAAAAAGGCCTGTTAGTGGCGCACCTGTTTTGGCCATTAATGGCGCACTACAGGTGCGCCACTATCATCACACCATTAGTAACTAATACTAATGGCGCACCCCTGGTGCGCCATTAGTATACCAGACAGTAGTAGCGCACCAGGAAGTGCGCCATTAGTATGCCTCCCAGGGGCCATATTTACCTTGTGCTCTGGGTTACTAATGGCGCACTTCTATGTGGTGCGCCATTACTAAGTCAGATAGTAATGGCGCACCACATAGAAGTGCGCCATTACTAACAAAAAATTTTCAAATTTTTTTTCAAATTTTTTTTTTCAACATTTTTTTTTCAAATTTTTTTTTCGTTTTTTCTTAATCTCGGGTCACTATGGCTTAATCTCGGGTCAATATGCTTAATCTCAAGTCAAATTGCACAATGTGGTCAAACTTCCCGGAAGGTCACCCATCCTCACACTACTCCAGCCCGAGCACGCTTAACTTCGCATCCTCACACTACTCCAGCCCGAACACGCTTAACTTCACAGTTCTATGCAACCCCAGCACCACCTCACTTAACAAGCACTTGTTGATATATCTATGATATCAATCCTATTAAACCTTGTTGATGTCTAGGACTTTGTTCATGTTCATTACTGAGATGAAATTTTGAAAAAATATTTCAAACTTCCCGGTCATATTACGTATCATATTTTAAAAAAAAATTCCAAAAAAAAAATTCGAAACCAATTTTTTTTTCTGTTACTAGTGGCGCACCTAGCAAATGGTGCGCCACTAGTAAGTTTGAATTTTTTTGAATTTTTTCCCCTCTAGATCTTAAAAGCCCCGTAACTTTTTTTCTATTAGGTTTTTGGGGATTCTGAAAATGTTTAACGGGGTCCCCCGTTAAATTCGGATGTAACTTTTCGAGTAGATGATTTTTTATATAAAAAACTTTTTCATCGGAGTTCGTATGCAAAAGTTATGTCCATTTTACAAATTCTCGAGAGATTTTGCAAAAAAGTCCAAAATTCATGTTTGTAAATTTTGCTAACAACTAGACCACATATCACATGGGAATCTTATTTTCTTTTATTTTTTTGACATTTCTATCATTTTCTTTTATTTTTTTTTTGAAACTGAAAAGGCGGTCCACAGGGGGGGTGCATTTGGTGAATTTTTTTAAGACTCAGAAGGTTACTAATGGCACACCTGTTACGTGGTGCGCCATTACTAGTTTTGCAAAAAAATTAAAAAAATAATTGTTATTTTTTTTTTCAAAACTAGTAATGGCGCACCAGAGCATAGTGCGCCATTACTAGTTTGAACTAGTAATGGCGCACTATACCCTGGTGCGCCATTACTAGTTTTAAAAAAAAAAGTAAAAAAAACATTTGTTAGTAGTGACGCACGGAATGTGTGGTGCGCCATTACTAGTTTTGCAAAAAAAAAAAAAATTGGACACTAATGGCGCACCGTGGGTGTGGTGCGCCATTAATGATATGGACACTAATGGCGCACCTACACATGATGCGCCACTGCTATATTTCAGTGGCGCACCACATGTGTGGTGCGCCATTAATGTCCATATCACCTATAGCCCTTTTCCTAGTAGCGTAAGTTCCTTCAAAGTCATAACTCTTCAAGTACTATTACTTCAAAGTCAAATTCATGAACTTGTTTTTCAACATCGACGAACTTTTTTCAAATCCGCAAACTTTTTTTCCAAAATCACCGCGAACTTTTTCGAACTCTTAAACTTTTTTTTTAAATCACAAACTTTTTCGAAATTAGTGAACTGTTTTGATTTTTGTGAACTTTTTTGAATTCATGAACTTTTTCGTATTTTTGCGATTTCTTTGAATTCCCGTTTCTTTCGCATTTGCAAATCTATGAACTTTTTTCAATTTTTGTGTATTTTTTTAATGAATTTTTTAGATTATTTTTACAAAAGTCAAACGGGCAACGATTGACTGGTCAACTGCTGACTTGAGTGGTCAACGGTTGACAGGTCAACCATTGACCGGACGAAGCTAGCGAACCAAGGAAGACCAGCGACCCTTTAGTACGAGGAGTATGCTGTTTTTTTTTTCAAAAGAACCAGAAAACAAAAGTTGCAACCAAGCGCAAGGCGAAGCAATCAGCGTGAGCGCTAAACTGGGCTGGCTAGGGCCGGTCCTGAGATTTCGGGGGCCCGGGGCGAACTAAAAATTGGGGGCCCTTAATATACAAGTCATTAGGTTTCTCAAAAAAGAAAAAAAAATACAAGTCATTATAATATAAGTATATATAAATTTATCTAAAAAATAGTGTATATATAAATTACTATCAGTAACACTTCAATGCATCTAAAATCAGTATGTGTAAATTTATATATATTACCTTAAAAATTTCTTCTAACATTCCGCGATGCAAAGTCACTTATGATGGGGTCAATGTCAATCTTATCCAATAATTTCTTCTTGATGCATAATGTAGCCAGACCATTTAACCTCTCTTGAGTCATTGTTGACCTCAAATAATTCTTCAACAATTTCAACTTCGAAAAGCTTCTTTCCGTCGATGCGACCGTCACAGGCACAGTAAATAAGATGCGATAGGCAATGGAGATATTAGGATAGTAGTCAACTTTTCTCACATGCCCGAAAATCTCCATAGCAGACATTACGCCATCTGGCAAAGTGAATCTCATAACCTTCAATTCAGAAATAAGATTGTATACCTCAACATCAGATGAACCATTAAGAGAGAAAGTTTCTGCAAATTTTGTGCAACATTCATCAAGTTCATTGTCACTTAATGACTTCAGGATGCCGAGCTCAATAAAAATCCGAATATATCTTTAAACAGCATGAGTTCTTTAAATCTATCATTCAAAGAAGTGGTCGCCATATCAACCAAAACATTAAAATATTTAACTCGGAAAGCCTTCTCAGCTTCTAGAATTTCTTCTTGACAATCACTTTCATCATACTGTTTCTTCCTCGTAGCACGATGTTTCACTGGAAACAGTGGCTCTATTCCCATTTCAGTTGCAATACCTTTAGCGATGCTCAAACTTGAAGGAAACCCCAGAAAGTACTCCTCAATCTTTATTTTGCCATCAGACAGATTAACACATCGAACTAAAAAAGTCATTTGGTCTTGATGACTAACATCAGGGGTACAATCTAGTATAACAGAAAAATACTTGGGCTCTTTAACAACCTTTATGATAGAACATGTGATGTCAGAAGCCAAAAGAGATATCAACTCATTCTGTATTTTATGACTGAGATAATGATAATGGATTTCTTTGTTCTCAATACGTCTATGGTGATCTTGCATTACCATGTCAAATTCTGCAATCATCTCAACGCAAGCTAAGAAATTACCATTACCATCCTTGTAAAGCTGCTCACTATTTCCACGAAAAGCCAAGTTGCGTTTACCAAGATATTTCACAACGGCTATTATTCTTAACATAACTTGCCTGACACGTTCTTTCTCCTTTGTTATTTGATGTTGCAATTCCTTGTCAATAGTTTCCTCTTTCCGCAGTCTAACCCTCAATTCATTCCACTTGTTCATGTTATTAATATGCTCGATGCTATTTTCATGTTCTTTAAGCTTCTCGCTAATATGCCTCCAACGTCCTAATCCATCGTGTGCTAAGGAACTCTGACTCCTGTTGGTGCTAGACTTGAAGATCTTACAACGGAAGCAAAAAACTTTATTGACATGTTTTGAATAAACTAGCCATTTTCTATCATGTTCCTCTGCATTGCTTAACTTTCTATGAGAATGAGCATACGAAAAATGTCTTCCTGCATCATCTACCTTGTATTCCATTTTTTCCTTTTTTTCCTCTCTCACAGGCCCTTTCTCAACTAAGACATCTCTTGCTTTATTATCAAGATTATCCCAATTTCTTGGATCATAAATATCGGCAGTATAAACTGGTTGTTCATCAACATTAGCAGACTGGGCATGTGCATCTGATGAATTACCTACATTCTCAGAGCCACTTACATTGTTATCGCCGGTGTTGGTGTTGACATTTTCTTCTTGCTGATCAGAGTCTGAATTTTCATTAGTCTGTTGCTCTTCCACTATGGCAACCATCGCCAACGCATCATCTGGGTTTGTCGAAGTAGTGGAAGCACCAATATTAGTCGGCTTGAGAAAATTGTGAATACCCCCGCGTTGTGTGTGTGTCAATTTCTCCACTTCCTTCTTCTTTTTCCTTTTGCTGCTACCTGATGGATGATTCCTCTTACTGGAGGACTTCATAATAACACACACACAATGCTGAAAATAAAAAAATTGTTCTATCAATTATTGAACATTGCCGGCTATGCATCAAAGAAATTTTTTTGTGTCAGTATTATATGAATATACCTCAATACGTGATGGAGTGATGGTCAAACTTCAGTGCGTGTGCGTATACAATACAATACACAGGGCATTGCACAGCGCCTAGAGTCTGCAAAGGATTGAGAAGAGAACAATTGAGCAAATGCCAAAGAGGGCCCCGGAATTGAAATCAGCGGCGAACATATACAGATTACGAAGGAAATTACCAGGCGGCGGCGAGGCAGGAGTGCGTGCGTGTACGGCGGCATCGGCGGACAGCAACTACGGCTGGGACCTGGGCGTTGCGTGACTCCGCGTGATGGAAGGAGTCGAACAGAACAGGAAGGGAATCATCTAGGCCGCTGATTGATCGCTTTTTTCTTACATGAAAGGAAATACGGTTGATCGCTCAAAACACTCGATCACTGGGATCGAGAGATCGGGCTGCTGGCCTGCTGCTCCCTGGCGCGCGCCTGCCTGTATGGGCCATAGGCCTATAGGCTACGTACATACCTGGGGGGGCCCCTGGATTTTGGGGGCCCGGGGCGGCCGCCCCCCCCCCCCCCCCCCCCCCCCCCCCCCCCCCCCCCCCCCCCCCCCCCCCCCCACAGGGCCGGCCCTGGCTCTTCCACTATGGCAACCATCGCCAACGCATCATCTGGGTTTGTCGAAGTAGTGGAAGCACCAATATTAGTCGGCTTGAGAAAATTGTGAATACCCCCGTGTTGTGTGTGTGTCAATTTCTCCACTTCCTTTTTCTTTTTCCTTTTGCTGCTACCTGATGGATGATTCCTCTTACTGGAGGACTTCATAATAACACACACACAATGGTGAAAATAAAAAAATTATTCTATCAATTATTGAACATTGCCGGCTATGCATCAAAGAAATTTTTTTGTGTCAGTATTATATGAATATACCTCAATACGTGATGGAGTGATGGTCAAACTTCAGTGCGTGTGCGTATACAATACAATACACAGGGCATTGCACAGCGCCTAGAGTCTGCAAAGGATTGAGAAGAGAACAACTGAGCAAATGCCAAAGAGGGCCCCGGAATTGAAATGAGCGGCGAACATATACAGATTACGAAGGAAATTACCAGGCGGCGGCGAGGCAGGAGTGCGTGCGTGTACGGCGGCGTCGGCGGACAGCAGCTACGGCTGGGACCTGGGCGTTGCGTGACTCCGCGTGATGGAAGGAGTCGAACAGAACAGGAAGGGAATCGTCCAGGCCGCTGATTGATCGCTTTTTTCTTACGTGAAAGGAAATACCGCTGATCGCTCAAAACACTCATCCGAATACTATCAACACGTTATTTAGGATGTGGCTTGACGGGATAGATTCCGAAACAGCGAGACACATTCGTGTAGGAGTATGTGCTTTATTATGGGCAGTCTGGAACTGCAGAAATGATTTGGTCTTTAACAGAACAACAAATATTCATTTTTTGCAAGTTATTTTCCGAGCCACTGCGTTGATCCGTATGTGGTCGCTACTCACTCCGACGGAGGCCAGGGAGCGTATGGTTACTGGATCTATCTGATGGGAGATGGTAGCACGGGCTATTTTCAACCGGTTTGGATGGCGGTCATGTAATAGGATAGGCAATTAGTATTCCTACCTTTTTATGCCAGCCGGTTGTGGCTTTCCCTTTACTTTTCTGCTCTTTATGAGCATTTTTTGTTCTTTTGTTTGAGACATGATGACTTGTATTGAACCTTTTTGCTTATTAATAAGTATGGCCGTATGCATCGTTCTGATGCAGAGGCCGGGGATCACCCCCTTTTCGAAAAAAAAAAACTTGGCTCAAGGAGGGTGATCGCGATATCCGGTTTTTTCATCAAAAGTCGGTTTGGCGTGCGAGGAAGAATTACATATATAAGCTAAGGAGAGATGATGGAACTTAGCGCTCTGTACCGATGGGCATGGAGTGCATGACTACTTCTTACTTCAAGGAAGTGTACATGCGTGACCCTACAGTACAGCCGAATGAAATAGTTGATTTGTTGAATGTGCGGATTTCAGAGGACATGAACCGGGAGCTGACAAAAAAAAATTCAGAGGAGGGGGTTAGCCTGGCGCTATTCCAAATCGGCCCTATAAAGGCCCCTGGGCCCGACGGTTTCCCTGCCCGGTCCTATCAGAGGAATTGGCAGACTGTGAAGAAGGAGATTGTGAATGCAGTACTAGAGTTTTTCAGAACTGGAGTTATGCCACCAGGGGTGAACGAAACATGCATAGTGCTCATTCCAAAGGTGAGTCACTCGGAGTCACTTAAGGACTTCCGCCCAATAAACCTGTGCAATGTTCTTTATAAAATTGTGGCTAAATGTCTGGTAAATAGGCTACGGCGGTTACTAGATGAAATTATTTCGGAAAGCCAGAGCGACTTTGTGCCGGGACGACTTATTTCGGATAATGCCATCGTGGCCTTTGAATGTTTTCATCATATCCAGCATGTAAAGCACCCGAGGTCAGCGGCATGTGCATATAAACTTGATCTCTCAAAAGCATATGATCGAGTGGATTGGTCGTTTTTGAGAAGTGCCATGGAGAAATTGGGATTTGCATCACAATGGGTAAACTGGATCATGGAGTGTGTCACCTCAGTTAGCTACTCGATGAACCTCAAATGGGAAATTGTTGAAGAAGTTTGTGCCAACCAGGGGACTCCGCCAAGGTGATCCATTATCGCCCTTTATATTTCTCTTTGTGGCTGATTCTCTCTCTGCCTTAATACAGGATGCGGTATCTACTCGTGGGCTAGCACCACTCTCCATTTGCACGGGGGGCCTGTTGGTGTCACACTTGTTGTTTGCGGACGACAGTCTTCTGTTTTTCAAGACAGACCATGACCAGGCTATACTGGTTAGGGACTTGCTGCACCGCTATGCCGTGAGTACGGGACAGTTGATTAACCCAGGAAAGTGCAGTATCCTTTTTGGTGATGTGTGTGAGCCGCTGGTACAACAACAAATAAAGACTACCCTGGGGGTGGTTCATGGAAGCTTTGAAAGAAAATATCTAGGATTACCTGTTCCGGAGGGAAGAATGCACAAAGGCAAATTTCAAACCTTGCAGGCTCGATTGAGCAAACGGTTAGTTGACTGGAGCGAAAAGTTGATGTCGATCGCTGCAAAAGAAATACACATAAAGGCTGTTGCTCAGTCTCTACCAATGTACGTCATGAGCGTCTTCAAGTTACCCGCATCGGTGTGCGAAGACTTGACGAAGATGGTCAGAAGCTATTGGTGGGGAGTCGATAAGGGGAAGCATATAACTCACTGGGTTGCATGGGATAAAATCATTCGCCCAAAGAACCAAGGGGGTCTAGGTTTCCGCGACATGCGGCTTTTTAACCAAGCTCTGCTTGCAAGGCAGGTTTGGCGGCTGATCGATCGGCCTGATAGTCTTGCAACGAGACTAATTAAGGCGAGATACTACCCGAGAGGTAACCTTCTAGACACGGTCTTGAATGGAAATTCATCGGCGGTCTGGAAGGGAATTGAATTTGGTTTGGAGCTCGTGAAGAAGGGAGCTATTTGGCGCATTGGTAATGGAAGGACGGTTCGTTTCTGGAGGGATCCGTGGATCCCGCGAGATACGACGCGTAGGCTGTTGTCAGTTCAGGGACGGTGCAGGTATAAAAGAGTGTCAGACTTCTTACTTGAGGATGGTACCTGGAATGAGGAACGGTTGCGTGAACACCTGATTTTGGAAGATGTGGAGGCCATACAGAAGATTAAATTTTCAGCTAGACTTGAGCAAGACTTCATTGCATGGCACCCAGCGAAGGATGGCTATTTTTCTGTGAGAAGTGCCTATAACTTAGCAGTTGCAGATTATCTCAGGAGATACCAAGTGGCCAGCTTGGTAAGCTACCAACAAAAATTACAATCAAAGATTATCTCAGGAGATATGGTGAGCCAGGGTCGAGTTCCCGGCCCTCTGGTGGCCGTCCTGTATGGAATATGTTTTGGAAAATCCCGGTTCCGGAGAAAGTCAAGTTATGTGCTTGGAAACTCATTGTTGAGGCCTTACCTACGGTGCAGGCAAACAAAAATCACCATATGTCGCAGATTAGTATGTGCCCTCGATGTGGTCTTGATGTGGAGGATACGTTCCATGCGGTTGTGGCGTGCCCAGCAGCCAATGTTGTCTGGGAAACTATGAAGGATCACTGGCTGCGGGAACTTTCTGCTTTTCAGATGAAAAAATGGAAACGGGGAGGAAATGAAGCGGGAACTTTCTTCTTTTCGGATGAAAAAATGGAAACGGGGAGGAAATACGGAACGAAAACAAATACTTGCAAAACGGAAACATAATTTCTTATGTGGAAACGGAAACAAAATCGAAACGGTGTTTTTCGACAGAATAGACATGGAAACAGAACTTTCGGTTTCCATGAATATGGAATTTCCATTTTTAGTCTGGGCGTATGGCTGCTTTGTAGCCTAGCCACCAAAAAGCATACAATGACACGGTGAGCAGGTCCATGTGAGGCCCAACTTCTACGACCACACATGTGCTCAATTAGACCCTATACGCAATTGCCCAGTACTACAACAATACTACGCTAAGTCGCTATTTAATCATACTAGTAGAACGCCCGTGCGTTGCTACGGGCTATAATGCATATAAATGAATTAAACAAATAATTAAGGCCGTCTCCAAGGTCGAAGCTCATTTCTCCCTCATACGTCCGGGCGTGTTCGGACATCAAACGGGCGCCCAGCGGGCTCCCCAAAATTCAACCGTCTGGACAGTCCGGGCTCCCCCAAATCCAGACCGTATGTGGGAGAAATGTGGTTGTCCGGACTATCCATCATGTTATCTCCAACACGCGGGCCCAACACAAAAACCCCACCCCACGACGGACCCTTCCCTTTTCCTACCGGACCCTCCCCTTCTCGCTCGGTTTCCGCCGTAGCGGGACATTTCTCGCTGGAGCCGTCTCCTTTAAAGCCAGATGACGCCCACCTCACCTTCGTCATGGCGCCCTCTCTCCTTCACACCGTACTTCCCCATAGACCGCCAAGGAGGAGTCCCCCGCCAACCGCCCCGCTCTCCGCCCTAATTCCCTCCCCCAGTGTTCATGTTGATCCGCCACCGCCATCAAGGGGGAGGAGGCGTGCACCGCCCGTGATGCCCTCCGAGCCAACAAGGCAGATCCGATGTCTCCTGAGCCATGAAACAAAATATGATGTCCATTGTTGCGCATGCAACTGATACGCCACCGTGTCCGTTATTAACTCTTGAAGCAACCAACCAATGCATTTACCCTTCTATCCTAACCAAAAAATTGTACGGCTTGATAAAAAAAAATGAACCATCGCTCATGCAATTTGCTGCAAAGCCATCTCTAATGAAATGCAATTTGCATATTTTTTAGAGCAGGGAAATTATTCCGCTCAGACAGCCGTAACTGAACAGACCAACCCCAACCCCCATCCACATCTGCCGCATAATATAAGTGGGGGGGCCACATGTTTCCACATAATTTTTTACGGGGCAAGTGGACATCCCACATAATCTCACGTTAATGATAGACTCAGCTAAACCGCTGTACCGAAACAAAATACTGCTTCTGGACACTTCAAGTAACCGACTACTGATGTATCATAGTTCTTACTGAGCAATTGGATATAACTTTAAAACATTAATCTCGGGCGTCTGACCACTGTCCACTCTTCCTGGACTGCTCGATGCGCGACCAGGGTGCGCGCTGCTTCCAATTTGAGCGTTTCTGACCCCAATTGGAGGGATTTCTTGACGTCGTCTCTGAAGCCTCGCACTCCACTCCTCCGGATCCAGATCCCTTCCGCCGGATCGTGGCACGCATGCAGGCCACTGCCCGCTGCCTCCAGAGGTGGAGCGCGCACGGTGGGCAACATCGCGCTGCAACTGCAGGTCGCTCGCGAGCTGATTGCCCGCTTAGACGCCGCCCAGGACGTGCGCAGGCTCTCCGCGTCCGAGTCTTGGCTCCGCCGTAAGCTAAAGGCGGCGTACCTCGGCCTCGCCAGTCTCGACCACTCCATTGCTCGCCAGCGCACTATGTTTTCCTGGCTCAAAAACGGAGAGGCAAGCTCGGTCTTTCTTCGCATTCATGCGTCTCATAGGAAGCAGAAGAACCACATCTTCTCGTTGCAAGTGGAGGGCAACACCATCTCCGAGCCCGACGCCATGGCTGCGGCCGCCTTCGAGCACTTCACCCGCATCCTTGGCACGGCCGACGCGCGCACCACCGCGATAAATCTACCGGAGATTCACCCAGGTGCGTTTGACCTGTCCACCCTCGAGAACCCTTTCTCCGAGGAGGAGATTTGAACGGCGATCAAATGCTTGCCTACTGGTAAGGCGCCTGGGCCAGATGGGTTCACGGCGGAGTTCCTGCGTAGTTGCTGGTCCGTCATCAAGGAGGACTTTTGCGCCGCCTTCGATAAGCTATACTCGCTCAACGGTCGCGGTTTTCAGAAGCTCAATGAGGCCTTCATCACACTCCTCCCAAAACGGCCTGACGCGACCACACTCCAAGACTTCTGGCCGATAAGCCTAATTCACCTCTTCGCCAAGCTCTTTGCGAAGGTGCTTTCTCTACGGCTCGCGCCCAAACTCCACGAGATGGTGTCTATCAACCAGAGTGCCATCATTGCTGGGTGCTGCATCCACGACAATTTTCTGCTCGTGCAGCAAACTGCTCGCCTCCTTCACAATCTGAAGTTGCCACGCCTGCTGCTGAAACTTGATATAGCTCACGCTTTCGATTCCGTCTCCTGGGCGTTCTTTCTGGACACTCTTTCTCACCTGGGCTTGGGCAGACAGTGGCACGAATGGATCTTGATTCTTCTCTCCACGGCGTCCACCCGTGTGTTCATCAACAGACCGCCCGGTAACCCTATCGGCCATGCGTGCGGGCTGCGCCAGGGTGACCCCGTGTCACCCATGCTTTTCACCCTCGCGATCGACGTGCTAAATTCCCTGATCACCCAGGCCGCGGCGCGCGGCGTTCTTCAAAGACTCACCACCCAGCACGCGTCCTCAAGCATCTCGCTTTATGCTAACGATGTGGTGGTTTTCTGCCACCCGGACCGCGATGATCTTCACTCTATTCATGAAATCCTCTGTGTCTTCGGCGAGGCTTCCGGGATGCACACGAACTTCTCCAAGTGCGCTACATTGCCAATCCGCTGCTCTACTGATCAGCAGGCTGTCGCAACCCAGATCATGAGCTACCCGGTCTTGCAATTCCCTACTACCTACCTGGGCTTACCTCTCTCTGTGTGAAAGGTTCCCACATCCGCGCTCCTCCCGCTGGTTGATAAGCTGGGACGGAAACTATCTATAATTTTCCCAAATTTTCAATTCAAAAAATTCATTTGACAAAAATACATACCTTTCTTTTGTCTTTCCGGTATAGCGTCGCGTCAGTCAATATCGCAGAGTCCAACCCTTTTTCGGACTTGAACTCAGTGGGTTCCAGCAGCTAGCGTATGCTGGAGAAGAACCACAACCTGTGCCGTCTCGTTCCCCATGGTGTGGCTCTATGCTCTCTCGCGGCGAGCGCCTGGCCTTTGTGCGCCACGTCATCTGCGCTATGCCCATGCACCTACTCATGGCGATGGCCTTGAACAAGAACATCCTCGGCCAGGTTAACATGATTATCCGCAGCTTCTTATGGATCGGGCGCAAGGACGCCCGCGGTGGTCAGTGCCTTGTCGTGTGGCCTAGGGTGTGCAGGCCGCTCTCCTTCGGCGGCCTGGGGGTCCGTGATCTGCACCGTGCCGGGATCGCGCTCCGCGTTCGTTGGTTATGGCTGCAGCGCACGAATGCGGCGAGGCCATGGCAACACCTGCATCTTCCCTGCGACCCCGAAGCCAGTGCAATGTTTCGTGCATCCACCACCTGGGCCATCGGGAATGGCCTCTCCTACAGATTTTGGAACGACCCCTGGATCAACGGACGTACCGCGGCAGAAATTGCACCCCTAGTATATGATCTCGTTCCGCGCCGACGACGCAAGAATTGGCTGGTGCACGACGGCCTGCACCAACGGGTGTGGGTCCAGGACATTCAGGGCACCCTCGGCCCCATGGCATTGCTCCAATATGTCAATCTATGGCGCCAGGTGTGGCTCATTCAGCTGTCTGACTCCCCTGACGAAATTCGTTGGCACTGGACCGACTCTGGCTAATACTCAGCCAAGTCCTGCTATGAGCAGTTGTTCGCCGGCTCCATCAACGACCCTCACTGGCGCCTAATCTGGAAATCATGGGTGCCGCTCCGGGTGAAGGTTTTCCTCTGGCTCGCTCTTCTCGACCGGTGTTGGACGGCGGCTAGGCTCGCGTGCCACAACCTCCCGCACAACGACTTGTGCCTCCTGTGTGACCAAGACCCGGAATGCATTCAGCACATCCTCGCTCGCTGCCCATTCTCACGGTAAATTTGGTTCGACGTGCTCTCTTGGTGTCGGCTTCCTATCCAGCCGCCAAGTCCTGGTGCAGACCTTGTCTGCTGGTGGGAGCAATCCCGCGCCCTCCTCCGTGCGAGTGCTCGCAAAGGCTTCAACTCCCTAGTCCTGCTTACGACCTGGGAGCTTTGGAAGCACAGAAACGGCTGCGTCTTCGATGGACTACGCCCCTCCGTCAGCCGCCTAAACGAGACCATCCGGCAGGAAGCACAACTCTGGGCTCGTGCCGGAGCCAACGGTTACACAACATTGTAGGCATAGGTTGATCTTCCGTCCCTTGGGTTGAGCAGCCCCATTGTTTTTCTCTTGCTGCTCTGGTGTTGCACTTAACACCGCCTTGTCATGTACGTCCCCGAGTGTAATACCCGACCTTGTATTTCTTTCTACCTATCGATGAATGATACACAAGCTTTGCGTATTCGTGAAAAAAGTTTTACAACTTATTGCTGCATCTAAATATCAGTTCATCTCAATGCACACATGAAGTACAGTCCACTGTTTGATTCCTAGTTCTTTCATGTTTATGCCCGATCACACTTTCATACACAGATCCACCGTGAGCTATAAGAAGGCAATTAGCAAGTTAGCAAATGGACCAAAAGTAAATTTATTCACATCTTCAAATAATAGAAAATCAGGAACTGTGATTGGATTGATGATATTGATACAAACAGACGGGGAAGTCAATTATGATGCCATCTCTTCGTAGCAAGAAAAATCAAGATTTCACCTTGTTATTTTAGGGACATCTATGTTAAGAAATTTAAGCTTGCTTCTTCAGGTCAACAGAGGACAAGCCAATAATAAAGAGAGTACGATGTCAGCTGCTGCTTTTTCATGATCATCATGCGAAATTAGATCATCATCATTACAAATAAGCATTACAATGTTCACATTTCCGAAGCATAACAATTGAGGTTCTATGATTGTCACAAGAACATAAAAATAATAGCAGGTCATAAATTTTCATGTGGTAGAATACTACTAATCTGCACCGGACCAATAAATTAAGTGAGGACAAGACAAAGAAATTCATCTAGCGTTGCATATTATAATTAAACGTCCACGGTTGCATCTAATCAAGCTATACAGAGGAAGATGCCATCTAGTATATATCATGATGGCGTCACATATAACACAATTATGCATACAGTTAAGGCATCCAGGAAATCTGTTGCATTTTGAGACCAACAGAATTCATCTCAGTGTACTAATAAATAGTTAAAAATTAGCTAGATATCATTTAGTATAGCAGATAAGTGGAAGTCCAGTCTACCAGGAAGCCAAATCACGAAAACATGACAAAAATCATAACCATAGCCTCTCTATTCCTGGCAATTGATCATTCTATACAGGAACGTCTAGTGCATATACCATTTGTAAATAATCTAGGCATACAGGTACAAAAGAGCCACAAGCCTGATTGGAGCTTCAGTTTAACATCAAGCAGTTGCTTACAGTACAGAACAGAGTCGCAAAATAGCATCAAGAACAGAATCTGACACTTGCATTGTGGTGCTTTTCTCACTGTATATCTGACATACAGACTACATGCATTCTGCAGATAGGTGACTCACCAAGAGGTAGGTCACGAAATTACCTAGAACTGCCAGGAAATAGAGCTGCCAGGCGTAACTATGCCAATCACCACAGTGAAGAAATTTATGTTGAAACACTATACTACAAGTCTACAGCAGTCGTAGTTTCATCAATGGAGCCTTACTGGAATACCGGCGGCTACGCCCATCTCTCGTGTATGAAGCTTTATTTCAAAAAAGCATCTCTCGCAGCCAATAATGATAATGACAACCAATTCTTCCTGCGGATTAGTAGCCACCTCTGTCCACTGAATAGAACAAGGATAAAATATTTTAGCACAGAGCATTAAAGATTGTTTTCCCCTTCCTGCAGATGCACATGATGATAAATTGATGGTTAAGAATTAGTAGCATAAAATAGGTAAATGTAAGGATTACACAGTCATGTGTGCTATAAATCTGGGTGGTGCAATCTCCATTCCATAGAAGGGAAAAAAATGCCTTTTCTGGATTAGTACAGGACTGCACTACAGATTCATAGGCCTCCCAATGATCTTCAGAACGTTTGTTTAAGCTTCTCAATTGGTTCTCCAGCACTGAATTTGACATTCCCAACTTGCTCCATGTATAATATCAAATAATGATATGATACTGCAAGAAAAATATTAGGTAAGTTCTTTGGTTTAAAATCTTGCAAAATATTGTTCTCAGATCTCAGACTTATGAATAATCAACTGCTCGCAATTCCACGGTAGGAGGACGGGCGAGTTCAGCGGCGTCCGGTGGATGGGGGGGGGGGCGGGGGGGTTCATGGGGTGGGCCAGATAAGGAGGACGGTCGGGAGGGCGACGGGGGCCCTCCGCAGGGAAGGAGACGGGGACGGCCAGAGGTGGAAACGGCGCGGTCGGCGGCATCCTCTCGATGCGGGGCTTGCCAGTGTGGTGTGCGGCACGGGGAAGTGCGGCGGTCGGCTGGTGTGCGAGTCGAGCGAGCGAGGTGAGGAGAGAAAAGTGTTCGAGTGAGAGAGTTGGGCAGGCTCCAACCGGTTTTCCGTTCCCTAAAAACCGGAAACAGGAGGTGGGATCGATCTGGATAAAAATCGGTGGAGGCGGGGATGCGTTCGATCGGTGGAGGTGCTGGGACGAAACGACGACGTACCAAGTGCGCTTTAATAGTAGAGATTCTTTTATAACCATGTTAACAATTGATTAAGTTTGTCGATTTGCTTGTGTTTTTCTCTATGATTCAAGAGGTTTTTAAGTTCTGGTCAACACTCGCTTCCGTTTCCGTGTCTATCCTGTATTCGCTTCGTGTTGGTTTCCGGTAGTATATGTTTTCATTTTCATTTCCGGGGTTTCTGTATTGTTTCTGCTTCCACAAAAATATACGAAAAAAAAATATGGTAGCACCCAGTATTGTCTGTTTCTGCTCTGTTTTCATCCCTAGACAGGTGGGGCCAGAGGATCGCGCGGGAGCTATATTCGGCCCATTACGGTTCCTGGTGAGCGGTTTATAGAAGCTTCTAAAACCAGTTTTGTGTGTGTGTGTGTGTGTGTGTGTGTTTCTGTGTTGGTTTTCAATGTTTTTTCTTTTGGGTTTTGATTTTATGTGTTTCTTTATCGGTTTTCCGGGTTTTTTGGGTTTTCTTTTTCCTTTTTCTCTTCAATACATGTCTACCATTTGCATACAAGTTATACAATTTTTTTATACATCTCGAACATATTTTTCATACACAATGAACATTTTTTAAGTACATGATGAACATTTTTTAAGTACATGATGAACATTTTTAAAATACATGTTTTGAACATTATTTCGACTACCTGTTAAACATTTTTCAAATACAAGTAGGACATTTTTTTAATGGTATGAAACATTTTTTTAACTACACGATCATTGTTTTATAGTGTATAACAATTTTTTTAAATGTCATGAACATAATTTTGAAACACGTGAACAATTTCTTGAATGCTATCAAAAAATTAAAAGTTACGACACCATTTTTTAACACTTCATGAACATTCTTCGAACGCGCGATGACCGTTTTTTTAAAATTAATTTTTTTCCCGTTTAAAAAATGTTTTACGTGCATTCGAAGGCAGCGCTCCTCCTTGTTGGGCCGGCCCATTAAGGAAGCGCTTGAGGTGTGGTTAGGGGGGGGTCCCTTTCACACGAACCGAGACAAAGCCTCCCCAGAGGATCAGGTGATGTGAGGGTAGGCAGTTCTCAAAAAAAAAAAAAACGTGATGTGAGGATAGGCAGGCTGGCAGGGAGTGTCAGCCGTCTGTGCGTATCGTTATTCCGCGGCTCAGCCTGCTACGCGCATCACTAGGGTCGGTCCATAATAGAACGAATTGTTATGAAAAAGCTATGTACATGACATTCCCTGGGAACGGTTCACGTGCAAACGCGACGAGGATCGTCTGATCCGTCGCACGAATCTTGGTGTAGGATACGTCGCCACATCATCATTGTAAACCATTCACCCCCTGGTGTGAACAGCACAACCGAAGGTCATAGCGTCTAGTACCTTCATCTCGCCACCCCCGTTTGTGCTCTCTCCCATTTCCCCACTTCTCCTCTTCATCTCCGCCAGCTCCGGCATGCGCCCCCCCCCCCCTAGTGATTCGATTTGCCTCAGATCGTGGGCGGTTGCATTCCACCTTCATGTGCCTTTGTATTGCTGCTTCGAGGAACGCTGCTCGACCTCCTACGCCGTGAGATCACCCTTTCCTCGGTGCGTGCCACCTTTGGCTCCGCCGCGAGTCTCTGGCCCGCACGCGGTACCTCCTTCATCAGCTCGGCTCTCCTGTGCCGCCACCCCTGGCGAGTCTCCTGCGCATGCAAGACACATCAGTGGGGGGGGGGGCCCGCGCGGCCGCGGGGGGGGGGGGGGGGGGGGGGGGGGGGGAGGGGTGGCCGGCCCGTGGCACAACGGGTACCGTGTTGTCCTCTTCCCACCCACATCGCTTCCAACCTCTGCAGCGGTTGCTCGTCGTCATCACCGTTTTCTCCCCCGCGGTCGTGCCTGCGCCACCTCCGTCATCCATGCCAGCGAGGTATGAGCCGTCTCCCTGTCGTCTTCCATTTCCACCCTTTTTTCCAAAAGAATGTGTGTGTGTGTGTGTGTGTGTGTGTGTGTGTGTGTGGGTGGGTGGGTGGGTGTGTGTGTGTGTGTGTGTGGCTGAATATTGCTTAATTCTGTGCACTTGATGCTAGTCTTGCTAACTGAAAAGAAAAGTTTGGTGCTAGTCTTGTTAACTGAAAAGAAAAGTTTGGTGATATGGCTGAATATTGCTTAATTCTGTGCACTTGATGCAGTAGCTTGTTGCTGTTTGGTTGAATATTGCTTAATTCTGTGCACTTGATTATGTGCTTAAAATGGAGTAGCTTGGAGTAATTAAGTGTACGACTTCCTTGGAGTAATTTAGTGTAGGACTGAATATTGCTGCTGTTTTCTTGCAATGTTCAGTAGTAGTGCAAGGCCTTCAAATTATTGGACTGAATATTGCTTCCAATACAGCACTGTAGCAAGTGCAGCAGTAGTGCACTGCTCTTGTTCAGTTAACTGAAACTTTTTCAGTTAACTTGCCCATGTACTCCAGATTTAGTGTAGGAGTAGTGTATTGCTTATCCAAATTCTCTTCTCTGCTTGCTCTTCTATGAATAAAGGTAGGACCAAATTCTCTTGCAAGAAAACTTTCTTTTAATGAAAATTAACTGAAACCTTTTCGGTTAATTAAAATTAACTGAAATCTTTTCTTTTAATGAAAATTAACTGAAACCTTTAATTTCCTTTAATTTAAATTAATTGAAACCTTTTTCTTTATTTAAAATTAACACAAATTCATTTCTGAACCAAGGAGTATACTGCAGGACTTGCAAGCAGTAGCTCTTCTCACTTCTCTCTTCTTCAGTTACTCCTTGCTTGCCGGAGTAACTTGCTATCTTCTTCTCTCTTCTTGTTTTGCTGAATTCTTGCTTGTTTGCTTGCAGTAGCAGTAGCAAGTTGTGCTTGCTTTAACTTCTCTTCTTGTGGGAAAGAAGGAGCGCCTGGACGTAGGTGGAGTGGAGCGCCTGGACGCGGGGACACGCTGGTGCAGAGGCGCAGACACGCTGGTGCAGTGGCCGGAGGTGGAGGTGGAGGTGGGGGCGGAGGTGGAGGTGGAGGTGGAGGGGTCAATAGCTCCTGTGCGACATCTTTGAGGTGCAATAGAAGGAGTGCGACGTAGTTGACAAAAATAGCTCTGGTGCTACGTTTCTGAAGCCCAAATAGCCAAGGCCCACTCGGGCGATTAAACTGGTCGTCAACAGGAGTGAGGTTATGTTTAAGACATGTGGGTCCCACTTGGCAGTGCATCTAGTTACGGCCCCACTTGGCAGTGCATCAGGTGAAACGTGTCCCCGTGCCTGTCTGAACGTGTACCCCTGTCTGAATCCCACCGCCCTCTTCGAGCCGGCAACGGCGGCGGAGATTTTGTTCTCGGTGATAGCAGCGCGGCGGAGCTTTCGTTCTCGGCGACGGCGGCGGCTGTGGTGAGTGAATCCGGAACCCTGTGCCGTTCCCCCCCCCCCATCCCCGTTCCCCTCCGTGTCGAGCTAGATCTCATCACATCGCCTTTGTTTTCCCTCTGTTTTTGGGTGTTTTTGGTCGATTTGATCCAGATTTGGGTGGGTGGGAGGGGGGCTGACTGCGATGGAGCTGCCAGAGATTTGTGCCTCGTCTGCTTCCGCTAGCTCACCTCACACTGCCCCGCCATTGACAAACAGGGGGGATGGTGCTCGGACGTTCAAAATCACTGTGGAATTCTTTCCTTCTAAGGCGAAGCTAGGTGATGGTAGCATGCGGGACATAGAGAGAGATACAATTGTGAAGTGGGAGATTGATTTTGCAGAGATTGATCCACAAGAACTACAGAGCATGAAAGAGAAGGCCGTGAAGAATGTGGTGGAAAAAATTGGGGAAAGCATTATTTGGGGTCCAGAGCAAGAGGTAGCATTGTTACGGTTTGATAATTGGAAAGGAGAGTATGTGAGAATTGAGGATGGTGAAGAGATGGTTGATGAAATCGATCGACAAGATGGCTGGACAACCAAACAGACTATGTTTCATGCAGAGCTTATTGATCTGAAATCAGATTCTAAGGTTGGATATGTGCCCTCAAAGTTAGCTTCACAGATGGTAGATGATGATTGGGCTTCAGAGAGGCAGATAATGCCCATTTGTACAGGTGAAGTGACAGTAGTACCTGATGGGGGCGATGCAGAAGAGGGCTCTGATGGTGTTGCAAGGGTTGTTTCTGTTGATTGGAATTCAGTAGAATTAAATGACCCAACTGATTTAGTCATTGCACCAATGGATGACACTGAGATGGCCAAATTTTTTGGCATTCCAGTAGCTGATGAAGATAAGGAGGAGAAGGATGGTGAATCTAGTATGCCTACTGATACTGATGCTAACAGAGATAGAACTGAAGATGTGGATGGACAACTGATGGAAGATGCTACAGA
This sequence comes from Thinopyrum elongatum, assembly GCA_011799875.1. NCBI lineage: Eukaryota > Viridiplantae > Streptophyta > Magnoliopsida > Poales > Poaceae > Thinopyrum > Thinopyrum elongatum. The sequence continues at coordinate 599,799,701 of CM022301.1, forward strand.
TGATGTAGATGATGCACATGATGATGAGTTGGTAAATGTGTATGACAAGGAAAACCCTGTTATTGCAGTGGGGAAGTTGTTCCCAAACATGGATGAGTTTAGGATGTGTTTCAAGACTTATGCAGTCAAACATGAGTTTGATGCCAAGACTAAGTGGACTGATAGAAAGAAGTTTTATGCAAGATGTAGAGGTTTTGATGGAAGTGTCAAGCCTTGCAAGTGGTACATATCTGCTAGACGCCAACCTGATGGAAGTACCATTAGAGTGAATCAAATCCCACACCAACATACTTGTATTACAAGTTCACAGAGAGTATCAACCATGACATCACAGCTTTGGATTGCAGAAAAGATCACTCCTATTTTAGCCAAGAAACCAAACACTACTGCAAAGAAACTTAAAGTAGACTTGGAAAAGCAATACCCCATTAAGGTGAAGTATAACACGGTGTGGAAGGCAAAACAAAGGGCAATGAAACAATTATATGGTGACTGGGCAAATACTTTTAGGATGCTTTATAATTTCAAAGCAGAGGTGGAGAAGAGGTCACCTGGCAGTGTTGTGGAGATAGATACTGAGGTAACAGAGGATGGAAGAGTCCTTTTCTCTAAGTTTTTTATGGCTTTAAAGCCTTGCATTGATGGCTTCAAGGCAGGGTGTCGTCCATATTTGAGCATAGACTCATCATTTATGACTGGCAAGTGGAATGCTCAATTGGCAGCTTGCAACGCTTTGGATGGACACAACTGGATGTTCCCTGTTGCTATTGGCTTATTTCAGTCAGAGACAGAGGTCTCGTGGACATGGTTCATGATGCAGTTGAAAAGATGCATAGGACCAGTGTCACCTTTGGCAGTCCACACAGATGCATGCAAAGGGCTAGAAAACGCAGTGAAGAATGTTTTCCCCCATTGTGAGCAGAGGGAGTGCTTCGGCCATATGTGGATGAATTTGATCAAAAAATTCAGAGGTGAAGAATTTGGTCGCATGTGGCCAGCAGCAAGATCTTACACTAAACAGACACATTCATATCATCTTGGTAAGATAATGACAGCATGCCCTGAGTTTGGTCCATGGGTGAAAACCTACCATTCTCTATTATGGTATAGGTCAGGATTTAACACTGCCATCAAGTGTGATCATATCAACAACAACTTGGCAGAAAGTTTTAACAACAAGGTGAAGCAGTTAAAAAACTTGCCTGTGCATGACATGGTTGACCAAATCAGGATCATGATCATGCGCTTGTGGGAATTGAGAAGAAGGATTGGTGATTGTCTACAAGGGGATAAGCTTCCTGCAGTGGTACAACAGGTGGTCAACAGGAGCAGAAATCTTACACATTTATCTGTTGAAAAATCTTCTGTGTGGGGTGCTGAAGTTAGAGATACCAAAACTGGTAGAAGGCATGTTGTTAATACTGAAATGCATGATTGCACTTGCTTGGAGTGGCAACACACTGGGAAACCATGTGATCATGCCATACTTTTCTTGGCCTCCCGACCTAAGATAAACATGCACCCATATTTGCACGAATATTACTCAGTAGCAAGATTCAAGGCTGCATATGCAACTCCAATTCTAGCACTTACAGATCAGTCTCAGTGGCCTGAAGTGGAAATTGAATTTTCCATGTGTCCTCCCCTAACAAAAAGAAAGGCTGGCAGGCCTAAAGAGAGTAGATTCAAGGCATGGTTTGAGAAAGGTGGGAGTAGTAAAAAGGGCAAGGGAAAGGAGGATGGAAAGCCAAAAAGGTCCCAAAAAGGTAACAAAAATAGATGCAAGTTGTGCCAGGAACTTGGGCACCGAGTTGGATCTCCCAAATGTTGTTACACTCCTGAAAGGCCAAAGTATGTGGGCATATGTTTGCATTGTTTACTATTTTGTTGCATTTTTCAATTACTAACCAGTTGACATGCTTTATCTTTTTAGGAGGAAGCGTGCAGGTGAGCCCCTTGTTGTTGAAGAGTGCTGGCCAAAGAAAAAGGCAAGAGGCAATGGCTGTAGAAGAAAGAGAAGTTTTGGTGAAACAATACACATTCAACCAGACTTGGATGGTGTGGTGCAAAATGAGCAAGACTTGGATGTGCTGCTGCAAGATGAGCAACATTTTGATGTTCTGGTGCCAACTGAAGATATGGGTACCTCTGAAGATATTCCAGCTGATGTTGTGCAAGCTGAGCCTATGTTGGAAGTTGAGTTGCCAACTGAAGATATTCCAGCTGATCTGGTGCCAACTGAGCCTATATTGGAAGTTGTGTTGCCAACTCAAGATATTCCAGCTGATGTGGTGCCAACTGCTGTTCCAGGCTGGCCAGTGAAGAAAATCAAGACCTTGAGTGAACTGGGTGTTGTTCAATAAAAAACAAGCATTGGTAAAAAGAAGAAGAAGAAATTGAGTGGTAGGAAGAAGCAGAAGTGAAAACTTGTGTATTGCTACTATGCTGTAGTAATAAAACCTTGCCTGAATTTGTGTAATGGTATTTTTACTTTGATATGATGTGTATTTGTGTAATAATATTCAAGTTTGAGCCAAAATTCAAATTTGAAGTTATTTGGTCGGTGGTATTGGTGTTACAATGATTTCTGGACTATTATGCATGTTAGTTGATTAATCGGAGCACTTTTATTATGTGAAACTCTGGACATGAAAAATGTGCTCCACATGAGCTCCAGAACCCCTCCAAAGCTAGGGAAAACATACCCATTTGTAAGCAAGTTTTTTTCGACCTTCTCTAAATGAGCCAAAAAAGGAAACTTGACATCTAGTGTGTGTATATAAGAGTCCTTCCTGATATTGGATCGTTTCGATCAAGTATGACATGTTTAACACTAAACCCTAGCTCACTTCTCTTCAAAACCCTACAACCTCGTTCTTGATAGCCATCTTTTGTGAAGGTTTTTTCAAGAAAATATCCGTAGTCCAAGTTTCTTATTTTTCCTAGATACTTAGTCACATAGAACGATGATCGGCACAAGTTTTATATTTTTTTGATTTTTTTTTGAATTATTTATGCTCAACCCTAACCGTTGAAAACCTCTCAAAACCCCATCAAAACCCCGCACTCCTCTGGGCCATTGGATCGCTGTGAATGGACGCTCTGGATCAGGCACTAGGGCTACATCAGCGATCCGCGGGCTGCGCTCTGATTGGCTGGTCGTTTTAGCCCATTTTTTTTACGTTTTTTTTTAGACAAAGACTAAGCTGAGCAGGCCTGCCATGTGTTGTTGGGCTTCATTAAAGCGGCCCACCCGTTGAACCGATGGACAACAGCACGCTGCATTTGACCAGGCCTGAAAAGCATGCACGCGCGCAGCCCTCGCAGCGTTCGACGTTGCATGCATGGCATCGAGCGGGAGCACGCTCGCCGACACCCTCATCGCATTATGGCTATTACGCATCCTACATGGGTCTAGATGCCCGACCATCGCTAGCTGCTGCATGCATGGCATGGAGCTCATCTCTCGACGCGTTTTAATTGCTAGAGTGCTACGCGGGGGCCGTTGGCATTACTACCACAATGCATGTGCGTGTACAGATGGGTTGGCTCGGGTGCGATGCCACACTTGCCCGTTTCCCATGCCATTACGAGGGAGAGGAAAACAAAACGTTGAAACGGTGCACCTCGGCTATTTAAGCAAACCCAAGCCTACATCTTCCTCTCACTCTCCTTCATCTCCCATCTTCACCACAAGCCGTCCGAGCCGTCCCAAGATCCACTCGAAGCAAGCCAAGCAAGCAAGATGCAGTACACCGGGGCTACCTCCCGTGTGCCGCCCACCTTCCCCGAGAGGCTCTACCCCGCCGGAGTCCGGGTGGAGAACACCCTACGGGTGTGGGCGATCTCGAGGTGGAGGGGGGCAAGGGGGCTGACCGAGTTCTTCCTTTCCGCCGGCTACCGCCACCTCCACCTCCCGAGGGGCTCTCCGGTCATGTTTCGTGTCGAAGAGGTCAGTAACAATGGCTTTCCTGTCGGGCTCATCGTGACGTTCACCAACCCCTTCGATGCCCACTACCTCCTCGGCCGTGTTTTTTGGTGTGGATGCGAGTTTATTGCATTCACCATGTACAACATCTTCACCGACTTCAACAACGCCTTCCCCGCCGATGAGCGCATGCACACCCTCCCATACCCCACCGACGACGATGAGTGAAGGAGTTGGCCATGGAGGAGAGGAGTTGGCCATGGAGGAGTTGGCCTTGGAGCAAGCAAGCAAGCCGGTGGTGTTTTATCTTATCTTTTTATTATTGTCGTGTTGGGTTGAACTATGAACTATCTATATAAGTTGTAATGATACTATGTATGTCGTGCTTGGGACCCGTTTATCTATCTTAGTTGTAATGTGGTACTATCTAGCTCATGCAATGCTACTACTTATGCTACTATATTGTGATGTGTTCTATCTGTTTTTTTTTTCTATCTTGTTGATATTGGTCAGTTGATATATATCGTGCTTGATGTTCTATCTAGTTGATCTATGTGTTACTAATAAAAGGGGTAGATTCCACTATGGACATGCAAGTGTACGGGTACCCGATTTTTTTTGCAAAAACAAAATCATATCTTGGTGTGCTGCATGTGTGCATGCATGTATCTAGGCCCTGGCTAATAGGGTCACCCTAGCTAGTAGGTGTAGGGTGCAAATTTTTGTGCAACCATGGACATGCAACTAATTTAGTTCATGCAAATAATTATTGGATTAACTGAAATGCCCAAAAGAAACATTTCTGTGCTCCTAAAAATATTGGTTTGAATTTTACCTCTGACCAATATTTTTAGAGCAAAACATGAACATTTTCTTGGACCTATTTTAAGTGAATTTTAACTTGATCATTTCCAAAAATGATTTCTGAGGCTTTCACATATCCCCATCAAATTTGGGTTTCATGGAACCATAGACATGCATAAAAAGAATCACAAAACAATAGTGGACAAGCAACAAATATGTAAAGAAAAACAAAAAAGTACAATACATACAGTGGCCATGCATGGGAAAAAACAAGTAAAGAAGTATATGTTTGTTAAAGGTTTATTTGCCGAAGCAACATTTTATTTTGAGGTTTTAGTCGAAGCATTTTTTTTAAACATGGGTGCTATAAAACTGGGCTGGTGCCCCTACGCGGGTGGACTTGTCTCAATTTGGGCCTGGTTATTTTCTCACGGCCCAACATCTATTCGGCAGGGGTTTGTTTTTCTGAATTTGGGGGGTGTGCACTCTGTTAACTGAAGAACAAGAACAGAGCATGAACACTGAAAATTTCTACTTCGATTCAGCTACAAGAACTTGGCATGGCGCACATATCACATCCTATGCCCTGACAGACCTAAATGCGCACTCTAATGACTGATGAATAGCAAGTAAAACATAAACAGAGCAATGACACAACAATAAAACCCCCCTGCCATGATATTTGCTTGCTTCTGCAAATCGATCATCTCCATTTGATTTTTCTTGATCTTCTTCAGTTCCTCGGTCAGTTCAGACTCCAAGTGCGGTTCAGCATTGCGCGCATACCTCGCCATCGGCACGACTCTGCCCGCCCCTCTGTCCGAGCTCCCCAAATTCTCCATCTGCGGCACCCCGCCCAAATTGAGCTCCCAGGTTGCGGCCCCGCTCGAATCAATGTAGCCCTCGAACTGAATCCTCTCAACATAATCATCCATCCACTCGAAATGTGTGCATTTCTTCAGGATCTGAAAACAACAACATGAACTCTAGATTCAAAATTCGAGGGGAAAAAAATGGGTATGGAGAAATCAGAGCAAATGACAGCGAAAGAACGGGCTAAGAACTGAGATCTAACCTTGCCATCCCTTCCTGCCATTGTTTTGCTCAAGCACTTCACAAATTCCCGCCCAAGATTTCCATTCTCATCAGTCCTACCCACCCACCGTTTCAGAGGCTCTGGGCGTGGGCAGTCAGGGCACCTTGTGAGCGGCACTGGACCATACTGACGCCATTTTGATTGCGTGGCGGAGGAGGTGGACATCTACACTAGGTCGCCGGAGAAGAGGAAGAATGGGGAAAGGGGAAAAGCAATGGGCGGCGGCGGGCGGACGGGCACGGGCGGAATCTCTTCTAGCTGCGAAGAGGTGGGTCCCGCGCTTATTGGACAAGTGGTGGGTCCCGCGCTTACGTGGATAAGTTGTGGGTCCAGCCCATAACAGCTAATGAGGGCATCAGTTCAGCTTAAGGGCCATGTCGTGTGTGGGCTATTTACTCGCTCAAAAGTGTCGCCCCCAAGCCATTCTGTCGAACAACGTCTCACTCCATCCAATTCCCACGAAAGATGTCGCATAGGAGCTATTGACCCGAGGTGGAGGGCGGCGGTGGAGATGGGGGCGGAGGTAGAAGACGATCGGAGGATTCAAAATTAGAGGGGTATTAAGGTCATTTCGCTGGTTTTCACCTGGTCGGAACAAAATCTTCAGCGACCTATATTTCGGAACGGAGGGAGTACTATACATGTATTGACTGACTCCTTGCACAAGTCTTTATCGATTCTTTTTAAATGCACTTCATCGTGGAACGTTAGTCATTTTTGTTGGCATTCATCTGAGAACAAGGGCCAAATAGCCAAGTGTGCGGATCAATATAGTATTTTCGTTTTGTAGGTTTGGTTTGGTTTGTGTCGGCTGTTTTGCCGTTTTGGAGCTCTGCTTCGTTGCTAGCGAGCAGCGATTTGAGGCGGCCTCTTCTTCATCTCAACGAGCGCTCAAGGTGGGTGACGGAAGGAGAAAGATGGAGGCCAAGCTCCTCGAATAAGCTCGCTGCTTCGTCATATGTGACCATCTGGCAGAGGATTTCTTCAGATCTGGAGATGTCCTCCCTCCTGTTGTGCTTTCCATGCTGCCATGCTGGAGGATGGGAAGCGGTTGATGGGAAGGAGCCTAATCTTCGTCAAGCTGAACCTGCAATCAGTTCCTTGAGCTTATTCGCAGAGGCGATTGAGTCATGGCGCCTCCTGGATCCCGGTGGACGGCTGCCGGCTTCGCCCCTGACCATTCTGGTTGAAGGGCAACCCCTTTCCTCCCAGCCGATGTGCAGCAAGGGAGGCAGTACGAGGACAGCAGGGTGGCTGCTTCTTCCCGCTCTGGCTTTGGGCTGGAGATGGAACTGCGGCGAGCTCGTCGCCCCAAGTGGCCATGTCCCCGGAGGCGGCAAGTATCCCCTGCTGAAACTTCGAGTAGGGACCGATTTGCAATCTTCCTTTTTGATCTGGGCTCCTCTTTGCAAAGTCTATGGACTTGAGTGTATTTTCTACGTTTGTTTAGGTCCTTGTATGAGCTGTACTGTTTCTGGTTATATCTAATAAACTCTGGGTCCTTCTGGACCCGCTGATGTTAAAAAAAAAAAAAACTCAGTTCATTCAAGCACAACATTTGAGTACAGAGGAATATAAGCATTAACTAATCTCGAGGACAAGGAAAGCAACACTGACCTTTATTGATATCTATGTATAAATTTGGTATCACACTTTTTTTTTTCGAAAAACTTCTGATCTAATCATCAAACAGCATGGTAGTATAAAGAACACGAGAAGTAATAAAAATTACATCCAACCCTAAAAAAAAATACATCCATGTTCGTAGACCACCACTAGTGCAGAAACGGCCTTTAGTCCCGGTTGAGAAGGGCCTTTAGTTCCAGTTCACCAACCGTGACTAATAAATCGGAACTAAAGGCCCCCACCATTTAGTCCCGGTTGGCCATGACCCGGACTAAATCCCTGCCACGTGGCCGGCAGCGTGCGCCGGGGGCTGGGGACCTTTAGTCCCGGTTGGTGACACCAACCGGGACTAAATCCATGCCATGTGGCCGGCAGCGCGCCGGGGGCTGGGGACCTTTAATCCCGGTTGGTGATACCAACCGGGACTAAAGGTTTAGGGGTTTAGGGTTTATTGTTTATTTTTCCTTTTTATTTTGTGTTTTTCATTTAATTTTTTTCATTTCAAACATATTTTACGCTACTACATACTGTACACGTTATGCATATATAATAAAATTTCTCGTAGAACCAATCATATATCATAGAATTTCTCGTACGACCATGCATACACACACACACACACACACACACACACACATATATATATATATATATATATATATACAATTTGGTATATACAGTTTCTCATACAATTTGCAGATCATTACATGCAGGCATTAGGTGAAATGGTATTCTCCGTCGGGAGATATGACCTGCTTAAGCAAAAATCCCGCCATTTCCTCTTGAAGTGCTCGTATGCGGTCCTTTGTTAGGAGCCTATCCCGTATCTCCACCATCTTTAAAGAAGGAAATCAATATGAATATATTAATTGTGTGTATATATATTAGATCATGATAAAAAAAATTATGAATAGTGTTTACGTACCCAAAGATGCCTTGCATCTCCGGAACTTTCGGTAATAAAGCAAATGTTCTCGCAAACGTAGTATGCACATAAATTAGTCCCCTTTTCCTGCCTCATACACTTTACGAGAATATAATCCAATCAGATAATAATCAAGCATGATAATGGTATTGAAACTAGAATTAAAGAGATGCGCGGACGTAGCTAGTACTACTTAATTACCTTGGACCGGCGCCATTTCAGCTGTGGTTTCGATTGATCGACAACCTCTTTGATGAACTTTTTTCAAACCCTGCCCGGCAAAGAAAATGAATAAAAGAGTTATTAATTACTTGATATCAGGAAATGAACTAAAGAGTCCGACATAGTGCGATAATGATTGAAATTACCTGTCGAGCATAAAAAACAGGCTTCTGTATTCTTCAGGGTCTTTACCTAGTGAGTCCAGTACTTCAACAGTTCCCTCGTCAACTCTAATGATTAGCAGGACCCAGTGGAAACTGCGCACACGTTTGTATTAGCGAGCATGCATAACTCATCAATTACACTTAACATCAAGTAAGCAAAAATAAAATTTATAGTACAAGACAGTAACACTCACCTGAAGTTATAAGGAAGAAGTATTTCTGGTCTGGTATTTAGTTTCTTCAAAAACATTAGCAAGCTATTCTCTGTGTCACGTGGTTGGTTATTTAACACAGTTTCATTAAGGGTATTTGGGTCAATGAATCCAATGCCATAGACTCCATCTCGGTTCAATTCATAAATCTTCATTCTGCATAATACCACACAAAAGAATATAGTGAGAATAATTACAGGCAATGAACAAGCTGAGCTAGAAAATTAAATTACATAAAGAAATCACTTACAAACAATAGCAACTGACGAGAGATTTGTCGAGTGCGTCTTGATTGAATAACTGGAAAATTTCTGAAAATTCAATCCACGCATCTTTTCCATGGAAGTAATGCTCTGGCTTGACTTTCACCACGAGGCTTTCTCGCCCGGCCTTTACTTCTCTCAGGTACCAGTCATGCAATCTGCGCATTTGCGTTGGTAGAAGCTCCTCCTCGCCAGGTCTGATCAGAGGGTTTCCGGGGACATATTTCCATGGTAGTTCCTTCGTCGGATCCATCGTGGGGACTTCCTCAATGCCTAGGAGTTGTTCAACAGTGATACCCATCTCTCTAGCCTTCTCTCTATAAGCGTCGGTTACCGCCTTATCGGTACTCACCATGAGCGGGGGGATCGATTGCACTGCCTGTTCTCCGAGCTGGGGAACAATTTTTCCGCTTTTATTACTACTTGTAAGGCTCGACTGCCGATTTTTTTGTTGATAATATGACTTTTTAATAGAGCGTTCATAGTCTGATCGCCTTTTCTCCACAGTCGGTTTAGCAAGATCCACAAAGTGTTGTACGACTTTCTCAGGTATTTTCTTGTTTCGCGGCGGGGGCGGTTTCGGTGCAAAATGGGCCTGCACTTCGGAAGCCACTTGGGCTTTGGTTTCCTCCCCAGTCATCTCATAAGCCAACTTCTTTTTGGCAGGAGGCTCGGGTTTCTTCTTTGGTGCTCGCTTCCACTTTGTAGACGGCTGACGCGCCAGAGTTCGATATTGCGGACTCACGCTGAGCTCCGTCTCGGGGTGGGATGGAGTCGGCTGGCGCGGCGGAGATCGATATGGCGGACTCGCGCTGCGCTCCGTCTCGAGGTGGGTTGGAGTCGGCTGACGCGGCGGACTTGGAGGAGGAGTCGGTGGCCTTGTCATCGAGTTTGGAAACACGATGCATTCCTTTCTCCATACAATAAGACCACGTATGGCTTCTCCCGGTGTCTGCTCCCCTTGACCTCCAAGAAGTCAAGCTATAGTGAGACATATGACGACAGAACTTCATCCACCCCGACACGAGCATAGCCAGGTGGAATCGGATTGCCGTGGATGGTTGCTTCAGGTGCATTCGGTAAAGCAAAGTCGTCCGCCACCTTCATGGATATGTTCTTCACTTGCATGTGTAGCTCACAAGTTGTCGTCTCTTGGATATCATCAACGGGATAGCGAGCCAGCAGTGCATCATCGGCCGGGACCCCCGTGGAACCCATGCTGCTTTTTGGCATAGATGGGATGGTACTATCCAATGCTGGATCTGGTTGCTCCTGCCACTGAGACACCCTTTGCTGGCTAATTGTGTTGATCTGCTCCTGCTGCCGCATGAAAGCGCGTTCCAACTCCGTGTTCTTTGATTCTAACTTTTGAAGCCAGTCTGCATCCTGCTTCTTCTGGTCTGCATCCTGCTTCTTTTGGTCTGCATCCTGCTTCTTCTTTCATGCACGGCTTCTATAAGTGTCGTTCCACTCCGCAAACCCCTCAACCCACGGAACAACGCCTTTGCCTCGTGTTCGTCCTGGGTGTTCAGGATTCTTGAGGGCGTGTGTAAGCTCGTCGTTCTCTCTATCGGGCTGGAACGCCCCCGTTCGAGCCTCTTTTATTGCTTCAAGTAAAGCGTCCGAGGCTTCTTTAAGACTTGCCTGTTCAATAATCTCCCCTGTCTTTGGGTCCAACTTTCCCCATGCGCATAAAACCAAGTCCTGCACCTGTCGGGCCAACCCACTGTTTTTGGAGTGACCCCTGTAGCAATCATCTTTTCCTCAGATTCATCCCACCTAGGCAACCCAGTCTTGTAGCCACCTGGCCCCAGAACATGGTGAAACTTTTTTTCTCAGCATTTATCTTGTTTTTCCTCGACCGTTCTTTAGCTTCTTCCGATTCCTTGAACTCCACAAATAAGTCCCAGTGATCTTTTACCTTCTCTAGTGGTCCAGTGAATTCTGGAGTCTTCTTTTCTGCGTTGACGTAGTTGGCCCAAAATCTTTTCTTCCAAGTCTGGAATTGTGTGGCCATCTTCTTAAGAGCACACTTCTTGACTTTCTCCCGTTGGAGATCTGTGAAACCCTCTAATAGGGTGAAATGTGACATGAGCGTATCCCAAAGCAGATTTTTTGCTCTTTCGTTGACAAAACTAGCTCCTCGAGCTTCCTTTGGCTTATTCCATTTTTGAACGGTGATCGGGATTTGGTCCCTAACAATAACACCGCATTGACGTGTAAATTTGTCCGCATTCTTTTTAGGAGCAATCAGTTCGCCATCTTCTTTGACTTCATCGATGTTGTACTTTACGCCATCATATATATATATATATATATTAGCGAATCTTTCTTCTTTTAGCCCTCCAGATCAAGCAAATCTTCTATAAGGATAGTACGAGGCCCGGTCAAAAAGTTGCTATATATATATATATATATATATATATATATATATATATATATATATATATATATATATATATATATATATATATATATATATATATATATATATATATATATATATATATATATATAAGGCAGGACTATTCTGTTACTGGTAACAGAATACCCTCGGCCCTGCATGCAGGGAGCGCGTCCGGTTTTCAAAATCAGCCTGTCAACCGGCTTCGAACGAGAAAAAAGAAGTAAATACACCCCACCCTAACCTCTGCCCACCCACCTACACATTCATCCACCCCCCGCTCCCACCTTCTCCTGGCTCCCGACGACGCCACCCCGCCCCACCTCCTCCCCGGCTCCGGCGCCGGCCCGCCCCACCTCCTCCCCGGCTCCCGGCGCCACCCCGCCCCACCTCCTCCCCGGCTCGCAGCGCCGCCCCGTCCCGCCCCATCTCCTCCCTGGCTCGCGGCGCCGCCCCGCCCCGCCCCACCACCTCCCCGGCTCCTGGTGCCGCCCGGCCCCACCTCCTCCCCGGATCCTGGCACCGCCCGGCCCCCAACCTCCAACCTCCCCGGATCCTGGCGCCGCCCCGCCCCTACCTCCTCCCTGGATCCTGGCGCTGCACGCCCCCACCTCCCCGGATCCCCGCGACGCCTAGTCCCCAACCTCTCCGGCTCCCAACGCCGCCAACCGCCATCCTCTGCCAGCTCCGGTAGCCGCCTCCACCTGTTTCCTCCTGCGGGTCGGACGGTGCGAATCTGGCCGACGTGGCGGGGCTGTGAGACTCGCCGGGGTGGAGCTCCTCCGCCTCTAGCCATCGATCCATAGTTCATTGTCAGTACAGGTTCTGAAACTGCCTAGTACATGTTGGGGGACTTTTCTAGAATCACGTATCCTTGCTAGCTTGCAGCTGTAATTTTGATTGCATAGCAGTACAGCTTAGTTGTCTCTGAAGTTTTGATTCACAGCAGTACAATTTAGTCCCAGCTGCCATGATTCTGTAAACCATTGTGCTCCCAAAAGATGGTGCTTTGTTGCAACAAGTTGTGGGGAAAATGCAGTGAAAAAATAAAATGTGCTCCCACAAGTTCATATGATATATTGTTGTTAATTCAATTTCTTTTATATACCTCTAAACATGTTTGTTGAAATGCTGACAAGGAGCTAGACTTGTTTTTTTGTTCATATTTCTTGTTTCTTAAAACAACTAATGTACTACTATAAAAAATGGAAGCCACAATAAGGATCTCATCTCTAAATTGATGATTCAGCCATGTTTGGTTGTGTGTACTACTGAACTGACAATGTTACTAAACTTGTGTTCTCGCTGATTCTGAACTGTTGCTGGTAGCATTTGTGATGCTCGTCTGATTTTGGTTGGAAGTTTAATGAATCCATACATAGTTCAACTTTTAGGAAGTTAAAAGTTCAACGAGTGTCTTAGAGAAAACTTGGTAGTTTTGTCTATATAAAAAAGATAACAAAATATATGTGTTCTGACCTAAGATGTTCAGGAAAGAGTTCCAGAACATCCCCGGTCGCCGCGTCCCCGGGAAGCCATGTGACATCCACCACCACTGCGAGCGACAGCCACCACCACTGCGAGCTGCCGGTGCAGCGTCCCACCAGCCCCCATGCGCCTCCATCCCTCAAGCTCCCAGATGCGTCATCGCGAACCCTTTGTTCCCCATCGCTGCCTCCTCCAACTCCTTTCATGGCTCTGGAAAATCAGTGATCAGGTATGTTCAGTTCAGACCACACTAAAATGGCCAAATTATAGATAAATATTTGCATTGTCCTAAATTCTTCCACTCTCTGGAAACAAAGTCGCAGAATGGATGTGAACAGAGTATACTTCCATGGTTTTGCAAGAAATCATACAATAAGTGTACCGTTCACTATGTATTTTATCATCAGTTAAAAAATAATCATAGAAAAAGTTCAATTTGTGTTATTGAAACAGCTCAATTTATCGGTATTGTGGAGATCATGCATGACTAGTATTTATGTTCTCAAGATATGAGAGAGTGGGATGTTCGCATGATTTTTGCTGGTTGGAATGTATGGTCTTGTGGAGATCATGCATGTTATTTGCTTATGACACGATGTATATATATACTGCTAGAAGTTCTAGTACCTATATTACTACAATTCGCTAATAAAAAATGTATCAGTTCATTGTGTGTAGCACATGGTTAACACATATAATTACAAAATAGTTACTTGAACTATACAAGAGTTCAGCTTTTACTTGATTTTCAGTTCAAATTTTGCGTTATTTTCAGTACATCAACTTTAATGTGCAGAACATCGAGGAAATCCTCAAAAATTATATGTGTACTCTATGTATTTTCTTATGCTTACAAGAATTCTGCACTCATACTGTTATGCATCAGTTCAGGTCGCCCGTGGAGTTTTAGATATATGCAAAATCGGATTAGAGCACCATGCTCTCACCCAAAAGTTTAAAAAACCATTGCTTTCAGTTCTGGTAACATATGTTTTTGTTTCAGTTTTGCTAATTCTTTCTCCAATGGGCCTTTATATATTATCTTTCACTTGTCTTACTATATGAAAAAAATATGTGGCCTTTAGCGAGCAATCTTGCTCAGTTTTCTGGTTAAAAAAACAGACAACATGGATTTACCATGTTCTATTAAAAGAAAGCTGGAGTTCAAATTCTAATTTAGTTCAGTGAAGATCATTGGGAAAATGCACAAAAAGTTCAGACCCTTGTTTCCTAAAGTGTTTGTTTTGGTATGTCTAGCGCAACGATTACGAGTCGAACGACTAGTCTAGACTAGTCTACGAGTCGCAGAGTGGATGTCGACTCATTTTCTCGTGTAGACTACAAATACGAGTCGAGCCGTGGATGGACTAGTTGACGACTAGTCTGGACTAGTCGACATATACGAGTCGAGCGACTCAAAAAAGAGAGCTGCCTCAGCTGGGACGAGGCGCCGCCAGCACCCACTGCCCTGCCACCGCTGCCGCCACCCACCGCTGGGACGGCGGATGGCGCAGCCAGGTGTGGCGGCCGGCCGGAGCTCGTGCTCAGGCGGCGGCCATGGCCGTGACCCGTAGGGGTGCGCGGCCTTGAGACGAGAGAGAAGGAAGAGAGAGAGAGAGAGGAGAGGAAAGGAGGAGGCATGGCGGTGGTCGGCGGGCTCGCCGGCTGCAGCGGCCGGGACCGGTGGAAGGCGCCAGGAGGCGCGGGTCACGTGCGCGCGTGCTCCCGTGCGTGAATGCGCTGGCGGCGGCGATTGGAGAGGTCGGGAGCTAGGGTTCCAGTGGCTGGGGGCTAAGTAGGCTGGCCATTTGGGCCCAAATGGGCCAGCTAGGGGGTGCTGCGTGGTGCTGGGCTAGTATTTAGACAGTGGCTGGTCCTATTGCATACCCAATTGGGCCCAGAACACTGCATAGCTCAATTATTTAGACAGTGGCTGATTTTATTGCATACTGTACTGTTAGTATATACTACATACTACCACTAGGTATTAGTAGCTGAGTACTACAGTACCATGTCGACTAGTCTAGCACTAGTCTAGACTAGTCTCGATTAGTCTTGAGTCTCTACCTCGGAACGACTCGTCGACTCGTAAACCTTGGTCTAGCCCAAACAATCATCAATTTTTTTTAAATGTTTCTCTGTTGTCAAATAAAAGCTACAGTAATTATTATGGACATGTTCAGTACAAACTTTTGTAATGGTGCAGTACACCTATTTAAAAAAATTATATATTTACAAAACAGAAATTATAATTCTCAAAAACCTACAAAAAAGCATCAATTTATATTGATAGTTGTTCTAGTCCTTATGTTACAACAGTGCAATGAAAAAATCTCATCAGTTCAACAACATGGACATGCTAATGCTGTAGTGATCTCGCACGCGGCCACAAGGATGTCGGCTGCAAATGATGCCAAAGTGACGAGCTATCTACATTCTGCCTGGCTGTTGTCCATCTATATCTGCGTCCGTGGTGCGTCGCCAGCGGCATCGTCCCTGACCAGGGCACCATGCTGAGGCACTTGCTACTACTAATGCACACTGCATTTGACGCATAAAGATGGAAAATGCAGGAAGCCGCATGTTTATGTGGAGCTAATGCACACCATTTTTTTGCTGAAAAATGCCGCGGTTAAAATGAAGGTAAGCTTGTGCGTGTATTTGTCTGAGGTGGTTGGTTCTGGAAAGGGAGATTCACACAAGTAGATTTAAAGATATGATTTATTAAAAAGTTGTAGCTCTTTTCTTGGTTTATGGTCAGCTCATGCATCGAGTTTCCACTGTTGCTAAAATGTTGTGTTGTTAAACTTGTTACGAAGCCACTGTTATTCTTCAGCTGCGACCTACAGGAGTTTCTTCATCTGCGGTTCAACTAAAAAGAACAGCAGCAGTCCATGCATCTGCCGTATCTCTTTCCTCTCTACTGCTCTTTTCTCTTACTAATTTGTTTCTCTCTGAACTGCAGCACGGGGGAGGTTGGACTACAGACAGGCCCCGCCGCCCCCATGCATTACTTCCTCCGGTCCCTGTCCAGGTATGGGGCTCACACCAGTCCAACTCTTTCTCCCTTCTCCGTCCAGTTGTTGTATGCTATTCCAAATGCCAATGATCATGCAAAACAGTTGTTGCTAGAGTCTAGATGATGTGTAGTGTAGATGCCATAGTTTCACCCTATTTTTCCGGTTCTAATTATTGCTGCATAACTCTTTAAAAGAATGTTCTGTGAATTTTTGTGATCATGGCTTGTAGGTATTCATGTGAACTTTAAAATAATGACTGTTCTTGTAGGAGGTTCAAAGATTGTTGTGGAGCAAGTTCAAGAGATTAGTTTGTGAAAATAATGTGATCTTTTGGTCAGGATTTTGCATGATCCATAGCCATCAGTGGCAACAGGCGAGCAGTTCAAGGCCTCCTGCGTGAGCCGTCCATCATCTTCTATGCGTGAGCTTGTTGTCTCAACACATCTAGCATCGGAGTATCTGCATCCCCTTGCCGCACACACATGCCTGGCGGTCGAGATAGTGTTGTTTGTGATTACTGGTCGTGACTCTTACGTTGTCATTGGTTGTCATTGGACAAAGAATTTGTTCTGTAACTCTGTATTGGCAGGACCTTCAGCAAATATATGTTCTTAGTATTCTGATCTGTAGGCCAAAATGGTGAAAATTTAAACATCAGTCTGAATTAATAAAACTGAGAAGTTCTACTATCAGTAAATGGGTGAACCTAGGTGCAACAAAGCTCTGCCATTAGCCGTGGGGATTATCAGTTCACGTGTATTGTGTTCTTTTTGTTAGTTTATGTGTGTTCTTGTTTGTCAGGTTGTGTGCAAGTTTGTTATCAGTTCATGTGTATGTGTTCGTAATCACTGCTGTTGCTGCTAGCTACCGATCTGACCATGGTATTAATGCGGCTGCTCTATGTAATTAGCCCCTTTGTTGGGTGAATCTCCTACTATTTGCTAGCTTTGGTATTGTAAAAACACAACAAGTTCACAATTAAAAAAAAATTATAATTTCAACACGACGTCCCAGATAAGTTTGGGAAAAAAGCTCAAACAAAAAGAAACCCCATGAAAATTCAAATGGTAAAAGTTCAAGTCGCAAAATGAGAGAAGTCCAAAACATCGTTGCAAAAAATACTGAGCTAAAAAAACACATTTAAAAAAAAATATATATCATACGATATAAACCATGCAAGCTCGGGGACTATGAGACCGTAAACCGTTGAAAAGTTACGAGGAAAACCATACCGAAAAAATAGAGTAAAATCTAGTATGTGAAAGCACGCTCAGTACAAACCCAGACGTACATAAGTTCGAGTACTCTTTTTTCAGAACCATTCGACATTACTCTGTAAAAAATACCTCAGTACAAACACAGACATAGATCAGTACGAGTACTCTGTTTTTTAGACAGGAAAAAACAACACAATGGGTTTCACCTTATTCAAAATTACTCTTAAACGGTTGCGAAGTAGAGAAAACGTTCAACATGACTAAGTTTCGCATTTTCCATAGCTATCCAATGGTATATTATTTGTCCCATTTCGACAAACTTTTAAAAAAAATCGCGTTCGAAATCAAATTTGACCGTATTTGAATTCGAGTTTAAACCGTAAGGAATTAGAAAAATATTTCTATACGAAAAAGTTGTCCATTTTCCATAGCTTTCCAACGCCGTATCATTTGCGTCAATCCGACAAACCATTTGCAAAAAAACACGAAAATTCATTTCGCCCAGAATTTCTCCGTTTTCCAAATTACTTTTAAATCGTATAGAATTTGAAAAAACATTAGATATATGGAAGAAGCAGATTTTCATCAGCTTTCCAACGCCATCTTATTTGTTCAATTCTGACAAACCGTTTGAAATTTAAGTCCAAAATACGATTTGCATTTTCGGTTTTGAAAAATCAAAACTGCTCTTAAACTATAAATTTTTTGCAAAAACAAATTATATGATTGTAATGTAGATGTCAAGAGCTTTTCAACGATATATTATAGGCCCCGTTTCGACAAAAAAAATTGCAAAAAAAATTGAACTAAAGAAGACGTTTTTCAACAGAAAATGAAAGCATCAGTTCAACCGCTCGAATTCATCAGTTCAAGTAGGGTTATTCTGTTACGCGAAACAGAATAGCCCATATATATATATATATATAGAGAGAGAGAGAGAGAGAACATTTTCTTCACCATCATTGTTTGTGTGCCCTTCGTCTATTGGTTCTTCCTCACATCCCTCACCGGACTCGTTCAGATATCGTGAGCCGTCATCTGGTTCAATCTCTGGGTTTTGGGAGCGTATCATGTCGAACATGACATCCTCTTGATCATGGTCGTCTCTGCTGCTATAGTCCACAGCTTAACTAATTCAGAAGAAAGATAAAACAATTTAGTATTCAAATTAGAATGCATTCAATAAGCAAAAACTAATACATCTCGAATAATCCAGTTAATGCATCATCGAATATTATCACTAATACATCTCGAATATTATCATATAACATCACCAATACAGCTTGAATATTATCGAATAATCCAGTTGACTCGCGGTTCCTGAGGCGCGGGCAGTGGACACCCAAAGAGAAGGAACCATCACAGGATCATAGCTCGGGTGAGATCCCTGAAGAACCTGTCAGGTATTGGAGAACCTGACGTCTAATGCAACCTTGTAGCAATGGACATGCTCGTCCTCCTCCCTGACACGGCGACGTACCACCTCCTCGGGGGCCGGCTGCCTCCGCACCGATAGTGGCCCACGCGACCGCCACCAAAGAAGCTCCGGGTCAACGACGGGAGCCCGATTCCTGTAGGGTAACGTAGCAGAAAACAAAATTTTTCCGACCTACGCACCAGCCCAGGACCACTATGGAGACTGCATACAAGGTTTGATCTTTGTCGTTACCGACTTGTAGCGCAGCGGAAGTAGAGTCGATGACGATCGGCGGTGCAGATCCCCGCAGCTAGGATTTACAACCTCCCAACCGCGAGGATGTATACCCTCATCTGCCCCTCGGACAGACCTCCGGGAGGCGGTCGGACAGTCCCTCGGACGGTGTCATGGACAGCCCTCCGGGAGGACCCTCGAAACTCGGACGGTCACTCGGACAGCCCTTCGGGAGAAAAGGACGAAACTATGACCACTCTACAGAGTTGCACACATACGGTGTCATCTATCCGGCAGGGCTTCACCATCCAGAACTAGTTCCCACCGGAACCCAGACAGCCTTTCGGCACTACGAAACTATTTCGCAGGAGGGAGAGAAGAAAGGCAGATCATGCATGCCATGTGTGAGAGAGTTGGAGTGGAGTTGGAGAGCACCTCTCCTCCTCCTTATATAGTGGTGGAAGGGGTGAGAGGGGCTGAAATTCAGCCCACAAAACATGCACCCACCAAACAAGGAAAACATGTTCCCACCAAACATGGAGAAAACATGTTCCCTTGTCCATGGTGTTCCCTCATGGGGCCCCACCTTCCTCACAACACTCTCCACCATTTGTGGGGGCTGCCCCCCCACCATGGTGGGCCCTCCCAACATCTTGTCCAGCCACAAGGGGCTGCCCCCTAAAGGGGGCGCCCCCCAAAAACAGCCACCATGATCCGTGGGATCTTGTCCCCTCACGCTGGGACAAGATGTTTTCCGCGACTATTACTTCTGAAAAATTCTGGAAGGTCCCAGAACATTTCCAGCACCCTCTAAAATTATCTGGACGCGCTCCGGAACATTTCCGGTATGGTGGTTTAATTTAAAACCATCTTTGTTTACTCTGTAAACGATTCCGGCAGCTCCGAAACTTTTTTTCGGTTTTTTCTCCGGAAAAATTCCAGAAGTTACCAGACCAATCTGGCAAGCTCCAAAAAGTTCCCGGTGCTTGCTGAAACCTTTTTGGATCAATGGTTTTATCCGAAACAACTTTTCGGTTTTACCGAAACTTTTTCGGTGTTCTCTCCGGAAGTTTTCCGTTATCTCCGAAACTTTTCCAGTGACTTTCTCTCGGACTCCTTGTCTAGTATTTAGCAGATAGACGACCCTTAAGCGTGTGACCCTATAGGTTCGGTGAAGTATAGACATGACCAGAACACCTTCCGATCAATGACCAACATCGGAGCCGTGGACACCCATATTGACCCCTATACCCACACGAATGAATATTCGAGAGAACCTCCAGTTGCCGTGTGCTATTCCTGTTGCTTCGCAATATGTTACAAATACCTGAGGTGAGACATGTTGGCATCCCTGTGGATCAACAACTTGTCCACTATGCCAGTCACCTCATTACCGGTATTGTTCTCTTTTCTCGTTCCCGTGTTCCGGCATCCCCGTGATCAAATCACAAAGTGTCTAGCCAGACGATGATGGATACCATAACACCGAGAGGGCCCAGAGATATCTCTCCATCGCCGGAGGAGCAAATCCCAATCTAGAGCTATCAAGTTACTTGACATACTTTCCCATGAACCCGTAAGCCGCCGTAATAGCCATCTAGTTACGGATGACATTTAACAAACCCCAAAGTTCATGAATCAAGCATGAAGAAACTCGATACTCTCATGGTCTAAGGAATAATGCAAATGTTAACCATCTCTGTGTTATTAACCATTAACTTGTGACAAATGAATCTCATAGCATAACATCAATTCGGGTCGATTCAACACAAATGTTCTTCTAACATTGTGCCCTCAAAGTTGCTGGCATAGACATGCCCATGATCAGGAAAATAGAACCATCATGCAATACTTGAGCTAGTCTTAGAGGCCAGACTAGGAATACATTTTACCGTTTATTATGCCACATGTGCATATGAGTCTTCCTCCGAGCCTCGTGGTTATTGCAGACTCGAGAACCATAGCAGTTATAGCATGGAATATAAACATAATTATGAATAGGGAGATAATCAATAACATTTATTATTGCCTCTAGGGCATATCTCCTACAAACTCCCACTTGCACTAGAGTCAATAATCTAGTTAATGCTAATGCACTTCACACCTGTGGCACACCGGTGTAAATATGCTTCGCTTGTGGTATAGCCTGATGTCCAACGGATCTGACGACTTCAGCTCCGTGTGTATCTTTGCATATCCTCGCATTTTCACGCTTTCACAAAATTCATATTTTGTGTGGACTTGGCTTTGTTTGTGAATCAAAGGACGAACCTGGATTCCTCAGACTGAGTTATGGAGCAACTACCTGCAGTAGTGTCCCATTGACAAAAGCCATCTTGGAACCATACTAAGTTCATGAATGAACTATATGATTCAACATCTTCTTTGTCGCTTCGAAAGCGGCAACATACTTAGCCTCTGTTATAGAATTCGCTACAGCAACTTGTTTGGAACAATTTCCAACTAATGTGACACGATATTGTGTATCACACAAAATCCTTCACTTAAATTGAAAATCGCATGGAGCATTGATGAAGACTGTTTCGATGTAATTACTTACAACGAGTACTTCATAATCTCTGCTTGCGAGAAAACATGTCATCAGTACTACTCTAGTACTCAATGACATCTTTCACTGTTGTCCCATGATCAGTACTTTTGATCACTTTGGTATCTATACTCGCAACAACTTTGGAGTATTGGACATATCTGGTTGTTTTTACATACCATGGAATACATGATTAATCCAAACATGAAGGTGTGTGGAATCTTCATCATGTATTTTGCTCATCAGTGTTTTGGGACACCGAGTCTTGCAAAAACTCTTTCCATGTGACTTCGGCAAGAATCACTCCTTGGCGGTTTTAGTGCCAAACTGTTTTAGCATCTTGTCAATATGTATTCATTGCTTAGCCCCATTAGGTAAATCTATCTCCATAAATCATCATGCCTAATATTGAGGCTATTTAGCCTAAGCACTTCATCGGAAAACTATTTTCAAATGAAGTCCTAATTCGTGTCAAGAAATTTATTTCCAATTAACAATGTGTCAAGCACACAACATTTTTAGAAATATTATTATTATGCTCCCACTTATTTTCTTGAATCACAAGCATCTTCGTTACCCATTTGATGAAGTCAAACTCTTTTGACCATTCCATAAAAAACAAAGATTCCAGCTCCCTTTGGCTCTTTTCTGTCCATTGGTGGAACTCTAAAGTTTGCACATTTACTAGCATCCTCTGGAATGACAAAATACCTTGGACTGTAACACATGCAAGTCCTTGGTTTCCTTTCCATCAGATGGAAATCCTTTTGTCATCCATGTTTCATATCTCATGATTTGAAATATGTATTAATTGCTAGTTCAACCCGAACCGACTTTAAGCATCGCTACGGTGAAACATCCTCATCGTAGTCAACTCTTTGAACTTGTTATTTCAACAAGTCGAGCTTTATGGATAAAACATTTTTATCCGTATCAGTTTTTAGTTCCATAAATATTTGTTAGACTCTAAGTCTTCCGAAAGGTGTATCAAGATTTTAATCTTGAATCACTTATATGGAAACTATCTCAGATTGTATTCGCATTTAGCCAATTCCGGAGTTAGGGCCCATCAACGCTTCCTTGTGTATTGTAGGTATACTGTTGTCTAACAACAATATCTCGTTTGCGCACCTGAGAGGTTTGCACGAGCCTTGCCTACGTGGTTCAGCTGCAAGTTTGACCGAAGTCCATACATTTTATTGTAGAGACTTTCGTATCAGTCGCAGTAGGAAACTCCGGAATCACTTCCAAGGTTCCTTCCCTTTGACCTGATGACGAAGATACTTGTTATGTCATCGAGTTGCACTGTCCTCCCACTCACCTTTTGCAAGAACTATTCTCTTTAAAATCATACCGTTTTTGTGGCAAAAACCATTGCCTCGGTATAGTGGTGGGGGAATACCCAATAACTTGGGATAACCTACAAAGTAGCACTTGTCTGATTTGGAATAGGTTTGTAACCTTTTACACAAGTCCCATATTCCAAATGTTTAAGAAAAGATATAACTTGGTTCGGCGTACCATACCATGGCATTATTTCAACAGACCTGTTGGAGCTCTTTTCAGCGTAAAAGCCGCAGTCTCTAAAGCATCACTCTTTAAAAGGGATAATGGCAAATTTATTTATGTCATCTTTGATCTTACCATGTCATAAATGGTTCGATTACATCTTCACGGACTTTCCACTGCAGTGGTGTTTCGGGAGGTGCAAGTTATGAAAACCCTTTCACAACTCATCAGACATTCGCTAAACTTGTAACTCAAATTTTTCTTTCCGCAATCAAATTGCAAAAACATAATTTTCTCGTTACAATAACTTCTACTTCATTTTTGAAAACCTTTCGAATGATTTCAAAAGATCCAGACTTACGTCTCATCAAGTAAATATCCATATATCTACTCGAGTCATTTTTGAAGATAGATAAATCGACTACTTGCAACAACATTTATTGAACTACACACATCAAAATGTATGATCACCAATAAGTTTATTGCCCGTTCTGTATGGCCTATGAACGGTATTTCAGTCACTTCACTTTTCGGAGGAAAGTTGCAAGTGTCAGATGATTCAAAATCAAACGACTTCAAAATCCATCATAATGGAATTTTCCATGCGGGTTTCTCCAATGTGACCAAATGCAGTGCCATACTTGTGTGGTATTCTTTTAGTCTTACGACATTTAGCGTCAGTGTTATGGATGTATCATATTACCATGAATATTCATAACATACGTCCCATCGATGATGGAAGTATGGCCCTTATGTTATTCATAACACCGAACAACAATTGTTCTATCATGAACAACTTTCTTGCAAAACTTTATGCAAGGGGCTAAAGTGTAAAACTCTAAAATCAATTATGAAATTAAATATAGAGGTAATGTATTATTATCATTATTCATAACATACATCTCATTCATAATGAAAGTATGGCCCTTATGTTATTCATAACACCGAACATCAAAAGTTCTCTTATGAACAACCTTCTTGCAAGATACTTTATGCAAAGGGGTAGAGTGTGAAACTGTAAAGTGAATTATGAAAGTAAATACATAGGTAATACACCGATGGAAGGTATAGTAACATTCACTATATTCCCTGTGTATACCTAAACCTCAATACCGGCAAGTCTTTTAGGCCGTAGTTCTTGTATCGAATTGCAAGAGAATGCAATCGCACGGGTTTTTCTGTGATTAAACCACAATACCCAAGAATCAGTGACTAACAGTTTAATCACAATTCTCAAGAACTATTTCTTTGACCAGCTATCCATACATCAATAACTTGTATGACATTCATACATGAGCTGGATATTCCAGTCTTCTTTCTTATTGCCTTTATACTTCTAACAGTTTAACTTTCAGTTTTTCTCCTACTCTCAGAAGAAGCACTCAACTTAAGAGTGGCATTAGCCCCGGACTTCCTAGGCGTGAAAGTTTTACTAACACCCTTCGGACATTTCCTTCCTCTTTAAGTTGTTGTTTTATTCACCTTCATTTACATGACAGGCGTTCTACTGGATCCCTTTCCTAATAGTCAAATGCATAGTAAACATTTTTACTAATACTTGCAAACAAACATTGCTTTGTTTGTATCTGAAAATGATTTTCAGTTCCATGAATATCATATAACTATCCCAAACTTTCGAAGTTTGGGTCTCATGGAAGCAAACATATTGCACTTTGACTGTAACGTAATTCTAGTTTTTGGATCGAAGGACGAGAGTCACATGATCCATAGCATTAGCGAGAGAATACCGAAAGTATGCGATAGGACAAAGTCCTTCTCGGCACTCTTGAGGACAATCCTCACATTACGTTACCAACCGTAAAGTTTTAACCAGATATTTAACAGCTATTCAATTTTAACAGGGAAGGTGGAAACACGAGCCATTATTCTACAACTATTAGCAAATCACACTTAGACAGTGTTCAAAATTAATTGCACTGAGAATTTAAACAAGTTAATTCTACAGTGCGCTCCCACTCAAATCAACATATCTCATAATTGATTGTGAGTGATACAAGATCCACATTTCAATTCAACGCCATTGATGTGGACATCACTGATGACGAGAATTTCAATTGGTGGGCAAACATGCCGATCACATCTCTATGTGACTCCTGTTCATCTTTCGATGGGCGTGTTTCGAGCTCAAGACGATCAAGCCAGAACGTCAAGACAACCATGTGATCTTGCTGCAAGGTCTGACCTCACCCGCCTCACACTTCTCTAATCGTTCGTACCCATGTGGACATGGCACATCCCGAAAAGTTAGGTGCCGTGACGGTGCTACACTTGGGAGAACACTAACTACTTGATATTTTTATGAGAGATCACCCTAATAAAAAGTGACTACCGCGCAATCAAAAAGGGTGCATCAAAAGGGATAAACATCTCAGGCAATTCATAATAGCATGATATGGTATAGCCCTTTCTGACGGAGAAGTCTTTCATTTCTTCGTCTTCGGCATTCGCGTTGGTGTTCATCTTCGCGAAGATTGCCACCACCTTGTCGATGCACCAGATAATATTGCTATCTCCATAGCTAATAAAATAAGTGCTTTACTTAAGGTTGACATGAAGGTCATTAAAGTGACAATCATATGGCTCCAGCCATCATGCCAAATCATGACACGCAGGTCATGTTCATTTACATTGTATAGTCATCTCATACATAATCAAATTAATATGAGCACTGCTATACCACATCACATGCACATCCTGCAAAACTAAGTTAGACGCCTCTAATAGGTTTATGCAAAAAATATTTTACGTGGCTTCTAAGGTTTCGAAACAAACCGAAGCTACCAACGTTCATCATCAAGCATGATTATCCAAGTCGCTAGATTAACAATGCGGGGTGTATGAAACACGAGATAATAAAATCTCGAGCCCGATACTGAACTTCTTCATACGCATGACCCCCATGCAGATCATATCTGCATTGCCCTTTCGTCTGCGAAACATCCATCTTTCTTTAACTATGGTGGAACCGAAAGAACTATTAGCACTTCGTTGATCTGTCAATCAGCATACTCAGGAGCAGCATGAAAGGATCGCGGATTGCCAGAACTTTGTGAGATTCCACCATGCCGTCAAGATCAGGATTTATGCAAATTCAAGGGAAGCAACAGGAATGTCGGGTAACAGATTTCATCTGCTACCCGCACAAATAATTTTCAGTAATAGAACTCATCTACTACCTAATTATATTGTGCAACACCCATACATCTCTATGTATTCTCGATCGCAACCTGCATCTACGCATAGCACGGCTCATGATGCCACTGTAGGGTAACGCAGCCAAAAACAAAAATTTTCCGACCTACGCACCAGCCCAGGACCACTATGGAGACTGCATAAAAGGTTTGATCTTTTTCGTTACCGACTCGTAGCGCTGCGGAAGTAGAGTCGATGACAATCGATGGTGCAGATCCCCGCAGCTAGGATTTACAACCTCCCAACCACGAGGATGTATACCCTCATCCGCCCCTCGGACAGCCCTCCGGGAGGCGGTCGGACAGTCCCTCGGACGGTGTCACGGACAGCCCTTCGGGAGGACCCTCGAAACTCGGACGTTCACTCGGACAGCCCTTCGGGAGAAAAGGATGAAATTATGACCTCTCTACAGAGTTTCACACATACGGTGTCATCTATCCGGCAGGGCTTCGCCGTCCAGAACTAGTTCCCACCGGAACCCAGATAGCCTTTTGGCACTACGAAACTATTTCGCGGGAGGGAGAGAAGAAAGGCAGATCATGCATGCCATGTGTGAGAGAGTTGGAGTGGAGTTGGAGAGCACCTCTCATCCTCCTTATATAGTGGTGGAAGGGGTGAGGGGGGGGGGGCTGAAATTCAGCCCACAAAACATGCACCCACCAAACAAGGAAAACATGTTCCCACCAAACATGGAGAAAACATGTTCCCTTGTCCATGGTGTTCCCTCATGGGGCCCCACCTTCCTCCCAACACTCTCCACCATTTGTGGGGGCTGCCCCCCACCATGGCCCCCCCCAACATCTTGTCCAGCCATAAGGGGTGTCCCCCTAAAGGGGGCGCCCCAAAAAACAGCCCCGATGATCCGTGGGATCTTGTCCCCTCACGCTGGGACAAGATGTTTTCCGCGACTATTACTTCTGAAAAATTCTGGAAGGTCCCAGAACATTTTCGACACCCTCTAAAATTATCTGGACGCGATCTGGAACATTTCCGGTATGGTGGTTTAATTTAAAACCATCTTCGTTTACTCTGTAAACGATTCCGGCAGCTCCGAAACTTTTTTTCGGTTTTTTCTCCGGAAAAATTCCATAAGTTACCAGACCAATCTGGCAACCTCCAAAAAGTTCCCGGTGCTTGCCGAAACCTTTTTGGATCAATGGTTTTATCTGAAACAACTTTTCGGTTTTACCGAAACTTTTTCGGTGTTCTCTCCGGAACTTTTCCGTTTTCTCCGAAACTTTTCCAGTGACTTTCTCTCACACTCCTTGTCTATTATTCAGTAGATAGATGACCCTTAAGCGTGTGACCCTATAGGTGTTGGGAATCATAGGATGTAATTTCAAAAAAATTTCTACGATCACGCAAGATCTAACCATGGAGATGCATCGCTACGAGGGGAAGAGTGTGTCTACATACCCTTGTAGACCGTTAGCGGAAGCGTCTCACAACGTGGTTGATGTAGTCGAACAATCCTTCGAGCTCCACCGATCAAGTGTCGAACGTACGGCACCTCCGAGTTCTAACACACGTTCAGCTCGGTGACGTCCCTCGCCTTCTAGATCCAGCTAGTCGTCGAGGTAGTAGATGAGTTCCGTCAGCACGACGGCGTGGCGACGGTGATGGTGTAGAGATTCCGGCAGGGCTTCGCCTAAGCACTCCGAAAATATGACGGTGGCTCTAAACGGTGGAGGGGGGCGCCGCACACGGCTTTGATCAAGTCAATTTTGTGCTAGAGGGGGCGCCCTCCCTCCGTATATAAAGGAGGGAGGGGGCCGGCCCCTAGAGGAGGCGCACCAAGGAGGGGGGGGGGGAGTCCTACTAGGAGTGGGACTCCCACCCCTAGTAGGACTCCTCCTACAAGGGCGGAAAGAGGAGGGAGAGAGGGAGTAGGAGAGGGGGTGCGGCCCCCCACCCCTAGTCCAATTCGGACCCAAGGGGGGGCTGGCGCAGGCAGCCCATGGCTGCCCCCCTCTCTTTCCCGCAGGGCCCAATAAGGCCCATAACTTTCTCCCGGTATTCCCGTAACTCCCCGGTACTCCGAAAAATACCCGAGTCACTCGGAACCTTTCCGATGTCCGAATATAGCCTTCCAATATATCGATCTTTACCTCTCGGACATTCTGAGACTGATCGTCATGTCCGTGATCTCATCCGAGACTCCGAACAACCTTTGGTCACCAATCACATAACTCATACAATACTATTACGTCATCGAACCTTAAGTGTGCCGACCCTATGGGTTCGGGAACTATGTAGACATGACCGAGATGACTCCCCGGTCAATAACCAATAGCGGAATCTGGATACTCATATTGGCTCCCACATATTCCACGAAGATCTATATCGGTTGAACCTCTTATATCATCATACGTTGTTCCCTTTGTCCTGCGGTATGTTACTTGCCCGAGACTTGATCGTCGGTATCCCATACCTAGTTCAATCTCGTTACTGGCAAGTATCTTTACTCGTTCCGTAATACTTCATCCTGCAGCTAACTCATTAGCCACGGTGCTTGCAAGGCTTCTGTGATGCTGTATTACCGAGAGGGCCCAGAGATACCTTTCCGACATACGGAATGACAAATCCCAATCTCGATTCATCACAACCCAACAGACACTTTCGGAGATACCTATAGTGTACCTTTATATTCACCCAGTTACGTTGTGACGTTTGATAACACCCAAAGTATTCCTACGGTGTCCGGGAGTTGTATGATCTCATGGTCTGAGGAACATGTATATGACATAGTGAAAGCAGTAGCACTAAACATAACGATCGTGTGCTAAGCTAACGGTTGGGTCAAGTCCATCACGTCATTCTCCTAATGAGGTGATCCCGTTATCAAATGACAACTCATGTCAATGGTTAGGAAACCTTAACCATCTTTGATCAACGAGCTAGTCTAGTAGAGGCATACTAGGGACATTATGTTTGTTTATATTCACACATGTATATAGTTTCCGGTTAATACAATTCTAGCATGAATAATAAACCATTATCATGAACGGGGAAATATGATAATAAACACTTTTATTAATTGCCTCTAGGGCATATTTCCAACAGTCTCCCACTTGCACTAGAGTCAATTAATCTAGTTTACATCTCCATGTAATCAACATCCAATCAGTTCTAGAGCTGATCATGTTTTGCTTGTGAGAGAGGTTTTAGTCAACGGGTCTGCAATATTCAGAACGGGTCTGCAATATTCAGACTCGTGTGTTCTTGGCAAATCACTATGTCATGTGTAGATGCTGCTACCACATTCTGCTTGGAATTACTCCAAACATGACTGTCCCACCATATCTGGTCTGACACTCATAGTCTTCCGGATCGGTGTTTAAAGCTTGCATCGACGTAACCCTTTACGATGAACTCTTTATTACCTCTATTCCCGAGAAATTTTTCCTTAGTCATCTTAAGGATAATTTGACCGTTGTCCAGTGATCTACTCCTAGATCACTTTGGTACCTCTTTTGCCAGACACATGGCAAGGCACACAGCATAGCAAACTTTATAGAACCTATGGCCGAGGCATAGGGGATGACTTTCATCCATTCTATTTTTCTGCCGTGGTCGAGATTTGAGTCTTACTCAATTTCACACCTTGCTCTACAGTCAAGAACTCTTTCTTTGACTGATCCATTTTGAACTTTCTTCAAACTTGTCAAGCTATGTGCTTTGTGAAAGTCTTATGAGGCGTCTCAATCTATCTCCATAGATCTTGCTGCCTAATCATGTAAACAACCTTCACCTAGGTCTTTAAGTTTTACTCCACTTCACATCAGGCAAGAACTTGTTTCTTTGACTGATCTATTTTGAACTCTTTCAAAAAATTTAATCAAGGTGTGTGAAAATCTTTATCAGGCGTTTTGATCTATCTCTATAGATCTTGATGCCCAATTTGTGGATAACTCAAGAACAGGTTTTATTGAAAAACTCCTTTCAATTAATTCTTTATGCTTTTCCAGAAATTCTACATCATTTCCAATCACCAATATGTCATCCACATATATTATTAGAAATTTTATAGAGCTCCCACTCACTTTCCTGTAAATACAAGCTTCTCCATAAGTTTGTATAAACCCAAACGCTTTGATCACTTCATCAAAGCGAGTATTCCAGCTCCGAGATGCTTGCACCAGTCCATTGATGGATCGCTGGAGCTTGCATACTTTGTTAGCGCTTTTAGGATCGACAAAACCTTCCGGTTGCATCATATACAAGTATTCCTTCATTAAGGAATGCCGTTTTGACGTCCTTTTGCCAGATTTCATAAAACGCGGCAATTGCTAACATAATCTTAACAGACTTTTGCATCGCTACAGGTGAGAAAATCTCATCGTATTCAACTCCTTGAACTTGGTGATAACCTTTAGCAACAAGTCGAGCTTTATAGACGGTCACATTACCATCAGCGTCCGTCTTCTTCTTGAAGATCCATTTATTTTTAATAGCTCGCCGCTCATCGGGCAAGTCTACCAAAGTCCATACTTTGTTCTCATACATGGATCCTATCTCGGATTTCATGGCCTCTAGCCATTTCTCGGAATCCGGGCCTGCCATTGCTTCTTCATAATTCGAAGGTTCACCGTTGTCTAACAACATAACTTCCAAGACTGGATTTCCGTACAATTCTGGTGCGGAACGTGTCTTGGTTGACCTTCGAGATTCAGTAGTAACTTGCTCCGAAGCTTCATGATCATCGTCATCAACTTCTTCTCTGGTCTGTGCTGGTGTCACAGAAATTTCTTTCTGTGGCGTGCTACTATCCAGAGGAGGTACAATTACCTCATCAAGTTCTACTTTCCTCCCACTCACTTCTTTCGAGAGAAACTCCTTCTCTAGAAAGGATCCATTCTTAGCAACGAAAACTTTGCCTTCGGATCTGTGGTAGAAGGTGTACCCAACAGTTTCTTTTGGGTATCCAATGAAGACGCACTTATCCGCTTTGGGTTTGAGCTTATCTGGCTGAAGCATTTTGACATAAGCATCGCATCCCCAAACTTTCAGAAACGACAGCTTAGGTTTCTTGTCAAACCACAGTTCATACGGTGTCGTCTCAATGGATTTTGACGGTGCCTTATTTAAAGTGAATGCAGCTATCTCTAATGCATAACCCCAAAATGATAGTGGCAAATCGGTAAGAGACATCATAGAACGCACCATATCTAGTAGTGTGCGATTATGACGTTCGGACACACCATTACGCTGTGGTGTTCCAGGTGGCGTGAGCTGTGAAACAATTTCACATTGTCTTAAGTATGTGCCAAACTTGTAACTCAAATATTTTCTTCCTCGATCAAATCGTAAGAACTTTATTTTCTTGTTACAATGATTCTCTACTTCACTCTGAAATTCATTGAACTTTTCAAATGTTTCAGACTTATGTTTCATCAAGTAGACATAGCCATATCTACTCAAATCATCTGTGAACGTGAGAACATAACGATATCCACCGCGCGCCTCAACACTCATCGGACCGCATACATCGGTATGTATTATTTCCAACAAGTCTGTTGCTCGCTCCATTGTTCCGGTGAACGGAGTTTTAGTCATCTTGCCCATAAGGCACGGTTCGCACGTCTCAAATGATTCATAATCAAGTGATTCCAAAAGTTCATCAGCATGGAGTTTCTTCATGCGTTTAACACCGATATGACCTAAGCGCCAGTGCCACAAATATGTGGTACTATCATTATCAATCTTGCATCTTTTGGCATCTATGTTATGAACATGTGTATTACCACTATTGAGATTCAATAAACCATTAAGTGCATGATCCAAATAAATAGAATAACATTTATTCTCTGAAATTGAATAACCGTCTTGCAATAAACACTATCAGATATAATGGTCATGCTCAACGCAGGCACCAAATAACAATTATTTAGGTTTCAACTAATCCCGAAGGTAGAGAGAGCATGCCGACGGTGATCACATCAACCTTGGAGACACTTCCAATGCACATCGTCACCTCGTTCTTAGCTAGCCCTCATTTATTCCGAAGCTCCATGTTTCAAGTTGCAAACGATAGCAACTGAACCAGTATCAAATACCAAGGTGCTCCTACGAGTACTAGTAAGATACACATCAATAACATGTATATCAAATATATCTTTGTTGACATTGCCAGTCTTCTTATCTGCCAATTACTTTGAGGAAGTTCTGCTGTTAGTGACTTTTCCCTTTGCAATGGGAGCACTGAGTCTCGGGTTTGGGTTTAACCTTGGGTTTCTTCGCGGGAGCAGCAACTGTTTTGCCGTTCTTC
Source organism: Thinopyrum elongatum (assembly GCA_011799875.1). NCBI lineage: Eukaryota > Viridiplantae > Streptophyta > Magnoliopsida > Poales > Poaceae > Thinopyrum > Thinopyrum elongatum. The sequence continues at coordinate 599,832,259 of CM022301.1, forward strand.
TTGAAGTTCCCCTTCTTTCCCTTGCCCTTTGTGAAACTAGTGATCTTATGAACCATCAACACTTGATGCTCCCTTCTTTGATTTCTACATCCGCAGCCCAAAGCATTGCGAATAGCTTATGGATCATCTCTATCCTTTGCTTGTTTATAGTTCATCACAAAGATCTAGTAGCTTAGTGATAGTGACTAGAAAACTCTATCAATCACCACTTTTATTCGGCAGTCTAACTCCCACTTATTTCAAGTGATTGAAGTACTCAGACATTATGAGTACATGCTTACTAACGAAGCTGTTCTCCTCCATCTTGCAGCTATAGAACTTGTCGAAGGTGTTATACCTCTCGACCCGGGCGTGAGCTTGAAAAACAAACTTTCAGCTCTTGGAACATCTCATATGCTCCATGGTGCTCAAAACATCTTTGGAGCCCCGGTTCTAAGCCTTAAAGCATGGTGCACTGAACTATCGAGTAGTCATCTTCTCTTGTCTGCCAGACGTTCATAACGTCTTCAGACAAAGCCATAGGGGTTGCTCACCGAGCGGTGCATCAAAGACATAAGCCTTCTGTGCAGCAGTGAGGACAATCCTCATAATACAGACCTAGTCCGCATAGTTGCTTCCATCAACTTTCAACTTTGTTTTCTCTAGGAATCAAATCAAATTCTGTGGAACTACAACGTGGTATATCGATCTACAACATAAGCTTGCTAATACACTTATGACTATGTTCATGATAATTGAAGTTCAATTTAATCAAATTACTTAAGAACTCCCACTTAGATTAACATCCCTCAAGTTGTCTAAGTGTAACATGATCCACATCAACTTAATCCACGTCCGATCATCACGTGAGGTGGATCAGTCATCAATGGTGAACATCTTTCATGTTGATCATATCTACTATATGACTCATGTTCGACCTTTCGGTCTCTTGTGTTCCGAGGCCATATCTGCATATGCTAGGCTCGTCAAGTTTAACCCAAGTATTCTGCGTGTGTAAAACTGGCTTACACCCGTTGTATGTGAACGAAAGGATCCATCACACCCGATCATCACGTGGTGCTTAGAAACGTCGAACTGTAGCAACGGTGCATACTTGGGGAGAACACTTATCTTGAAATTTAGTGAAGGGATCATCTTATAATGCTACCGTCGTCCTAAGCAAAATAAGATGCATAAAAGGATTAACATCACATGCAATTCAATATATATGTGACATGATATGGCCATCATCGTCTTGTGCTCTTGATCTCCATCACTGAAGCACCGTCGTGGCCTCCATCGTCACGGGGTTGGCGCCATGATCTCCATCGTAGCGTCGTGACACCTTGATCTCCATCGTAGCGTCGTGGTCGTCTCGCCGACTATTGCTAATACTACTACTGCTAACTCATAGCGGTAAAGTAAAGCAATTACATCGTGTTGGCATTGCATACAATAAAGAGACAACCATATGGCTCTTGCCGGTTGCCTGATAACTTACAAAACATGATCATCTCATACAACAATTTATATCACATCATGTCTTGACCATATCACATCACCAGCATACCCTGCAAAAACAAGTTAGACGTCCTCTACTTTGTTGTTGCAAGTTTTACGTGGCTGCTATGGGTTTGCAAGAACCGATTCTTACCTACGCAAAACCACAACGTGGTGTAGTGATTGCTTTTTGATCTTCTAAAAGAACCCTCTTCATTGAAACCGGTTCAACTAAAGTGAGAGAAACTGACACCCGCCAGTCACCTTTACGCAGCTATGTGCGCCAATGGTGAAACCAGTCTCGCGTAAGCGTACGCGTAATGTCGGTCCAGGCCGCTTCATCTCACAATACCGCTGACCGAGTAACAACTAGTAACGGCAAGCAATATGTATACACCCACGCCCACAACTCCTTTGTGTTCTACTCGTGCAAAACACATCTACGCATAGACCTGGCTCATGATGCCACTGTTGGGAATCGTAGCATGCAATTTCAAAAAATTTCCTACGATCACGCAAGATCTAACCATGGAGATGCATCGCTACGAGGGGAAGAGTGTGTCTACATACCCTTGTAGACCGTTAGCGGAAGCGTCTCACAACGCGGTTGATGTAGTCGAACAATCCTTCGAGCTCCACCGATCAAGTGTCGAACGTACGGCACCTCCGAGTTCTAACACACGTTCAGCTCGGTGACGTCCCTCGCCTTCTAGATCTAGCTAGTCGTCGAGGTAGTAGATGAGTTCCGTCAGCACGACGGCGTGGCGACGGTGATGGTGTAGAGATTCCGGTAGGGCTTCGCCTAAGCACTCCGAAAATATGACGGTGGCTCTAAACGGTGGAGGGGGGCGCCGCACACGGCTTTGATCAAGTCAATTGTGTGCTAGAGGGGGCGCCCTCCCTCCGTATATAAAGGAGGGAGGGGGCCGGCCCCTAGAGGAGGCGCACCAAGGAGGGGGGGGAGTCCTACTAGGAGTGGGACTCCCACCCCTAGTAGGACTCCTCCTACAAGGGGGGAAAGAGGAGGGAGAGAGGGAGTAGGAGAGGGGGTGCGGCCCCCCACCCCTAGTCCAATTCGGACCCAAGGGGGGGCTGGCGCAGGCAGCCCATGGCTGCCCCCCTCTCTTTCCCGCAGGGCCCAATAAGGCCCATAACTTTCTCCCGGTATTCCCGTAACTCCCCGGTACTCCGAAAAATACCCGAGTCACTCGGAACCTTTCCGACGTCCGAATATAGCCTTCCAATATATCGATCTTTACCTCTCGGACATTCCGAGACTGATCGTCATGTCCGTGATCTCATCCGAGACTCCGAACAACCTTCGGTCACCAATCACATAACTCATACAATACTATTACGTCATCGAACCTTAAGTGTGCCGACCCTACGGGTTCGGGAACTATGTAGACATGACCGAGATGACTCCCCGGTCAATAACCAATAGCGGAATCTGGATACTCATATTGGCTCCCACATATTCCACGAAGATCTATATCGGTTGAACCTCTTATATCATCATACGTTGTTCCCTTTGTCCTGCGGTATGTTACTTGCCCGAGACTTGATCGTCGATATCCCATACCTAGTTCAATCTCGTTACTGGCAAGTCTCTTTACTCGTTCCGTAATACTTCATCCTGCAGCTAACTCATTGGCCACGGTGCTTGCAAGGCTTCTGTGATGCTGTATTACCGAGAGGGCCCAGAAATACCTTTCCGACATACGGAATGACAAATCCCAATCTCGATTCATCACAACCCAACAGACACTTTCGGAGATACCTGTAGTGTACCTTTATATTCACCCAGTTACGTTGTGACGTTTGATAACACCCAAAGTATTCCTACGGTGTCCGGGAGTTATATGATCTCATGGTCTGAGGAACATGTATATGACATAGTGAAAGCAGTAGCACTAAACATAACGATCGTGTGCTAAGCTAACGGTTGGGTCAAGTCCATCACGTCATTCTCCTAATGAGGTGATCCCGTTATCAAATGACAACTCATGTCAATGGTTAGGAAACCTTAACCATCTTTGATGAACGAGCTAGTCTAGTAGAGGCATACTAGGGACATTATGTTTGTTTATATTCACACATGTATATAGTTTCCGGTTAATACAATTCTAGCATGAATAATAAACCATTATCATGATCGGGGAAATATGATAATAAACACTTTTATTAATTGCCTCTAGGGCATATTTCCAACAATAGGTTCGGTGAAGTATAGACATGACCGGAACACCTTCCGATCAATGACCAACATCGGAGCCGTGGACACCCATATTGACCCCTATACCCACACGAATGAATATTCGAGTGAACCTCCAGTTGCCGTGTGCTATTCCTGTTGCTTCACGATATGTTACAAATACCTGAGGCGAGACATGTTGGCATCCCCGTGGATCAACAACTTGTCCACTATGCCAGTCACCTCGTTACCGGTATTATTCTCTTTTCTCGTTCCCGTGTTCCGGCATCCCCGTGATCAAATCACAAAGTGTCTGGCTAGACTATGATGTATACCGTAACACCGAGAGGGCCCAGAGATATCTCTCCATCACCGAAGGAGCAAATCCCAATCTTGAGCTATCAAGTTACTTGACATACTTTCCCATGAACCCGTAAGCCGCCGTAATAGCCATCCAGTTACGGATGATGTTTAACAAACCCCAAAGTTCATGAATCAAGCATGAAGAAACTCGATACTCTCATGGTCTAAGGAATAATGCAAACGTTAACCATCTCTGTGTTATTAACCATTAACTTGTGACAAATGAATATCATAGCATCACATCAATTCGGATCGATTCAGCACAAATGTTCTTCTAACATTATGCCCTCAAAGTTGCTGGCATAGACATGCCCATGATCAGGAAAATAGAACCATCATGCAATAGTTGAGCTAGTCTTAGAGGCCAGACTAGGAATACATTTTACCGTTTATTATTCCACACGTGCATATGAGTCTTCCTCCGAGCCTCGTGGTTATTGCAGACTCGAGAACCATAGCAATTATAGCATGGAACATAAACATAATTATGAATAGGGAGATAATCAATAACATTTATTATTGCCTCTAGGGCATATCTCCTACAAACTCCCACTTGCACTAGAGTCAATAATCTAGTTAATGCTAATGCACTTCACACATGTGGCACACCGGTGTAAATATGCTTCGCTTGTGGTATAGCCTGATGTCCAACGGATCTGACGACTTTGGTTTTGCAACTACAAAACCAAATTCTATCAATTCATGACCTCCTTTGGTTTTGCAAAGGAACTATATTCCCCCTAACATTTCTAGTCCAGCAAAAACAATCTCAGCTAGATGCTAGTACCCACACTTCATTTCTCCAAAAATAATCTGTCCACTAGTTCAAAAATTTCAAGTTTCATTCAAATGAAATTTGGACCAGATTCAGTTTCCTTGCTCAAAACCCAATCTCTACTACTCCAACAATTCTTAAATTTTTACAGCACCTCAACCGTGCATCAGAGAAGCACCACAATTTTTTTTGAAATTTTGAAAACTGCCTAGCTACTGTTGGCATTGCTATCGAACACTTGCTGTGCACAAATTCAGAAATTGGGCAAAGTTCAGAGATTGCACTGCCGTGCACTTCACTCTTCCTCTCCTTCACAGCTTTGCCTCTGGCTCATGCGCATCCACGGGATGCGGCAGGGGGGCGTGGGGTTGCCGGAGCCGACGGCAGCAAGCACATCCGTGGCGGCGCGGGCGGCGGAGCGTGACGGGGACAGAGGGAGGGGGAGGCCTGGGCCTTACCGGCGTTGCCGAGGAGAGGGGCGACGAGGCTCGAAGGAGACCGGCGAGGAGGAGGTCGGAGACGAGGAGCGGCGATGGCGACGAGTGATACGCCTCCAACGTATCTATAATTTTTGATTGTTCCATGCTATTATATTATCTGTTTTGGATGTTTTATATGCATTAATATGCTATTTTATATGATTTTTGGGACTACCCTATTAACCTAGAGCCCAGTGCCAGTTCATGTTTTTTTCCTTGTTTTAGAGTTTCGCAGAAAAGGAATACCAAACGGAGTCCAAACAGAATGAAACTTACGCGATGATTTTTCTTGGACCAGAAGACATCCAGAGGGCTTGGAGTGCACGTCAGGAAAGCCACGAGGCGGCCACAAGGTCGGGAGGTGCGCCCAGGGGGGTAGGTGATAACCCACAAGTATAGGGGATCGCAACCGTTTTCGAGGGTAGAGTATTCAACCCAAATTTATTGATTCGACACAAGGGGAGCCAAAGAATATTCTCACGTATTAGCAATTGAGTTGTCAATTCAACCACACCTGAAAGACTTAATATCTGCAGCAAAGTATTTAGTAGCTAAGTAGTATGGAAGTAACGGTAACGGTGGCAAAAGTAACAGTAGCAGTTTTTGTAGCAATCGTAACAGTGGCAACGGAAAAGTAACTAGGCAAAGATCAATATGTGAAAAGCTCGTATGCAATGGATCAATGATGGATAATTATGTCGGATGCGATTCCTCATGCAACAGTTATAACATAGGGTGACACAGAACTAGCTCCAGTTCATCAATGTAATGTAGGCATGTATTCCGAATATAGTCATACGTGCTTATGGAAAAGAACTTGCATGACATCTTTTGTCCTACCCTCCCGTGGCAGCGGGGTCCTATTGGAAACTAAGGGATATTAAGGCCTCCTTTTAATAGAGTACCGGACCAAAGCATTAACACTTAGTGAATACATGAACTCCTCAAACTATGGTCATCACCGGGAGTGGTCCAAATTATTGTCACTTCGGGGTTGCCGGATCATAACACATAGTAGGTGACTATTGACTTGCAAGATAGGATCAAGAACTCACATATATTCATGAAAACATAATAGGTTCAGATCTGAAATCATGGCACTCGGGCCCTAGTGACAAGCATTAAGCATAGCAAAGTCATAGCAACATCAATCTTAGAACATAATGGATACTAGGGATCAAACCCTAACAAAACTAACTCGATTACATGGTAAATCTCATCCAACCCATCACCGTCCAGCAAGCCTACGATGGGATTACTCACGCACGGCGGTGAGCATCATGAAATTGGTGATGGAGGAATGATGACGATGGCGATGGATTCCCCTCTCCGGAGCCCCGAACGGACTCCAGATCAGCCCTCCCGAGGAAGATTAGGGCTTGGCGGCGGCTCCGTATCGTAAAACGTGATGAATCCTTCTCTTTGGTTTTTTTCTCCCCGAAAGTGAATATATGGAGTTGGGGTTGAGGTCGGTGGAGTCCCAGGGGGCCCACGAGGCAGGGGGCGCGCCCTGCACCCTCGTGGACAGGGTGTGGACCCCCTGATGCTGATTCTTTCGCCAATATTTTTTATTAATTCCAAAACGTGTCTCCGTGGATTTTCAGGTCATTCCGAGAACTTTTATTTCTGCACAATTATAACACCATGGCAGTTCTGCTGAAAACAGCATCAGTCCGGGTTAGTTCCATTCAAATCATGCAAGTTAGAGTCCAAAACAAGGGCAAAAGTGTTTGGAAAAGTAGATACGTTGGAGACGTATCAGTAGGGCGCGCCCCCACCCTTGTGGGCCCCTCGTGACTCCACCGACCTATTTCTTCCGCCTATATATTCTCAAATATCCCAAAACCTACGAGGGGAGCCACGAAACCACTTTTCCACCGCCGCAACCTTCTGTACCCGTGAGATCCCATCTAGGGGCCTTTTCCGGCATCCTGCCGGAGTGGGATTCGATCACGGAGGGCTTCTAAATCAACACCATTGCCTCTTCGATGAGGCATGAGTAGTTTACCACAGACCTACGGGTCCATAGCTAGTAGCTAGATGGCTTCTTCTCTCTCTTTGATTCTCAATACAAAGTTCTCCTCGATGTTCTTGGAGATCTATTCGATGTAATACTTTTTTGCAGTGTGTTTGCCGAGATCCGATGAATTGTGGATTTATGATCAGCTTATCTATGAATATTATTTGAATCTTCTCTGAATTCTTTTATGCATGATTTGATATCTTTGCAAGGCTCTTCGAACTATCGATTTGGTTTGGCCAACTAGATTGGTTTTTCTTGCAATGGGAGAAGTGCTTAGCTTTGGGTTCAAGCTTGCGGTGTCCTTTCCCAGTGACAGTAGGGGCAGCAAGGCATGTATTGTATTGTTGCCATCGAGGATAACAAGATAGGGTTTTCATCATATTGCTTGAGTTTATCCCGCTACATCATGTCATCTTACTTAATGCGTTACTCTGTTCTTATGAACTTAATACTCTAGATGCAGGTAGGAGTCGGTCGATGTGTGGAGTAATAGTAGTAGATGTAGGCAGGAGTCGGTCTACTTGATACGGACGTGATGCCTATATTCATGATCATTGCCTTAGATATCGTCATAACTTTGCGCTTTTCTATCAATTGCTCGGTAGTAATTTGTTCACCCACCGTAATATTTTCTATCTTGAGAGAAGCCTCTAGTGAAACCTATGCCCCCTGGGTCTATTTTCCATCATATAAGTTTCCGATCTACAATTTTAGTTTCCTATTTACTTTCTTTGCAATCTTTTACTTTCTGTTCCATAAACCAAAAATACCAAAAACATTACTTTACCGTTTATCCATCTATATCAGATCTCACTTTGCAAATAACCGTGAAGGGATTGACAACCCTTTTATCACGTTGGGTGCAAGTTGGTGTTTGTTTGTGCAGGTATTCGGTGGCTTGCGCGTTGTCTCCTACTGGATTGATACCATTGTTCTCAAAAGCTGAGGGAAATACTTACTCTACTTTGCTGCATCACCCTTTCCTCTTCAAGGGAAAAACCAACGCAAGCTCAAGAGGTAGCAGGAAGAATTTCTGGCGCCGTTGCCAGGGAGATCTATGCCAAGCCGAGACATACCAAGTACCCATCATAAACTCTCATCCCTCGCATTACATTATTCGCCATTCGCCTCTCGTTTTCCTCTCCCCCACTTCTAAAACGATTTTCGAAAAGATTCACCTTTTCTTCGCCCCTCTTCCGTTCGTCTTCTTCGTTTGCTTTTTGTGTGCTCGTGTGTTGGATCGCTTGCTTTGTCGCAATGTCTCCTCCAAAAAACGTTGACCCTCACCTTAGGAGGATAGACGAAATTGAAAATAATGTTAGAAACTCATGTCTTTGCAATTTGAGCATAACAATTTCTTTAGAAACGAACTCAAGGAGAAGAAAAGTTTTATGGAATATATGAATAAAGAGCTTGATGATATGTCTAAGGAATTCTATGGTTTGAGATCTCATTTTGCGCATCTTGAAAATTTAGTAGGTCAAATCTCTGATAAACAAGCTACTTTAGTAAACAAAATGGCCGCCAAACCAGATTCTTTGAATAATGATGAAGATCTTAAAGTGATTGATGTGACTCCTATTGAATCTTGGTTTTCCAATGTAAATCTTGATAAAGATGGGACTGGAGATGAGTCAACTTTAGTTAGAAGGCGTCCCAATGATTCGGAGTTTTTAGATCTTGATGCAAAAATTGATAAAAGTGGGATTGGAGAGGTCAAAACTTTAAATAGCAATGAACCCACTCTTTTGGATTTCAAGGAATTTAATTATGATAATTGTTCTTTAATAGAATGTATTTCCTTGTTGCAATCCATGTTGAACTCTCCTCATGCTTATAATCAAAACAAAGCTTTTACTAAACATATCGTTGATGCTATGATGCAATCTTATGAAGAAAAGCTTGAATTGGAAGTCTCTATTCCTAGAAAACTTTATGATGAGTGGGAACCTACTATTAAGATTATGATCAAAGATTATGAATGCCATGCTTTATGTGATTTGGGTGCTAGTGTTTCCACGATTCCAAAAACTTTATGTGATGTGTTAGGTTTCCGTGAATTTGATGATTGTTCCTTAAATTTGCATCTTGTGGATTCCACTATTAAGAAACCTATGGGAAGGATTAATGATGTTCTTATTATTGCAAATAGGAATTATGTGCCCGTAGATTTCATTGTTCTTGATATAGATTGCAATCCTACATGTCCTATTATTCTTGGTAGACCTTTCCTTAGAACGATTGGTGTAATTATTGATATGAAAGAAGGAAACATTAGATTTCAATTTCCGTTAAGGAAAGGCATGGAACACTTCCCTAGAAATAAAATTAAATTTCCTTATGAATCTATTATGAGAGCCACTTATGGATTGCATGCCAAAGATGATAACACTTCGATCAATTCGTGTTTTTATGCCTAGCTAAGGCCGTTAAACAATAGCGCTTGTTGGGAGGCAACCCAATTTTATTTTTGTTTTTGCTTTTTGGTTCTGTTTTGCAATAAATTTTTCATCTAGCCTTTGGTTAGATGTGGTTTTATGTTTTAATTAGTGTCTGTGCCAAGTAAGACCTTTGGGATGGCTTACGGTGATAGTTGATTTGATCCTGCTGAAAAACAGAAACTTTTGTGCTCAGAAAAACAATTCTTATTTTTTACTGGAAGGTGGAAAAACTCTGAATGTTTTACACAAGATTTATATAGGAATTTCCTATGTTTTACTAAATTTTCAGAATTTTTGGAGTTACATAAGTATTAGAACAATTTAGATCTTCGCAGACTGTTCTGTTTTTGACAGATTCTGTTTTTTATGTGTTGTTTGCTTATTTTGATGCATCTATGACTAGTATCGGGGGGTATAAACCATGGAAAAGTTGGAATACAGCAGATATTACACAAATATAAATAAATAATGAGTTCACAACAGTACCAAAAGTGGTGATTTATTTTCTTATACTAATGGAGCTTACGAGATTTTCTGTTGAGTTTTGTGTTGTGAAGTTTTCAAGTTTTGGGTAAGGATTTGATGGACTATGGAATAAGGAGTGGCAAGAGCCTAAGCTTGGGGATGCCCAAGGCACCCCAAGGTAATATTCAAGGGCAACCAAGAGCCTAAGCTTGGGGATGCCCCGGAAGGCATCCCGTCTTTTGTCTTCGTCTATCGGTAACTTTACTTGAGGCTATATTTTTATTCACCACATGATATGTGTTTTGCTTGGAGCGTCTTGTATGATTTGAGTCTTTACTTTTTAGTTTACCAAAATCATCCTTGCTGTACACACCTTTTGAGAGATACACACATGAATCGTGATTTATTAGAATACTCTATGTGCTTCACTTATATCTTTTGAGCTAGGCAAAATTGCTCTAGTGCTTCACTTATATCTTTTTAGAGCACGACGGTGGTTTTATTTTATAGAAATTGATGAACTCTCGCACTTCACTTATATTATTTTGAGAGTCTTTAAAACAGCATGGTAATTTGCTTTGGTTATAAATTTAGTCCTAATATGATAGGCATCCAAGAGGGATATAATAAAAACTTTCATATAAAGTGCATTGAATACTATGAGAAGTTTGATTCCTTATGATTGTTTTGAGATATGAAGATGGTGATATTAGAGTCATGCTAGTAAGTAGTTGTGAATTTGAGAAATACTTGTGTTAAGGTTTGTGAGTCCCGTAGCATGCACGTATGGTGAACCGTTATGTAACGAAGTTGGAGCATGAGATATTTTTTGATTGTCTTCCTTATGAGTGGCGGTCGGGGACGAGCGATGGTCTTTTCCTACCAATCTATCCCCCTAGGAGCATGCGTGTAGTACTTTGTTTCGATTACTAATAGATTTTTTCAATAAGTATGTGAGTTCTTTATGACTAATGTTGAGTCCATGGATTATACGCACTCTCACCTTTCCGCCATTGCTAGCCTCTCTTGCACCGTGCAACTTTCGCCGGTACCATAAACCCACCATATACCTTCCTCAAAACAGCCACCATACCTACCTATTATGGCATTTCCATAGCCATTCCGAGATATATTGCCATGCAACTTTCCACCGTTCCGTTTATTATGACACGCTTCATCATTGTCATATTGCTATGCATGATCATGTAGTTGACATCGTATTTGTGGCAAAGCCACCATTCATCATTTTTTTATACATGTCGCTCTTGATTCATTGCACATCCCGGTACACCGCCGGAGGCATTCATATAGAGTCATATTTTGTTCTAAGTATCGAGTTGTAATTTTTTGAGTTGTAAAGTAAATAAAAGTGTGATGATCTTCATTATTAGAGCATTGTCCCATGTGAGGAAATAAAAAAAAGAGAAAAGGCCAAATAAAAAAAAGAGAAGGCCCAAAAAAAAGAGAGAAAAATAGAGAAGGGACAATGTTACTATGCTTTTGCCACACTTGTGCTTCAAAGTAGCACCATGATCTTCATGATAGAGAGTCTCCTATGATATCACTTTTCATATACTAGTGGGAATTTTCATTATAGAACTTGGCTTGTATATTCCAACGATGGGCTTCCTCAAAACGCCCTAGGTCTTCATGAGCAAGCAAGTTGGATGCACACCCACTTAGTTTTCTTTTTGAGCTTTCATAAACTTATAGCTCTAGTGCATCCGTTGCATGGCAATCCCTACTCACTCACATTGATATCTATTAATGGGCATCTCCATAGCCCGTTGATACTACTTGTTGATGTGAGACTATCTCCTTCTTTTTGTCTTCTCCACAACCACCGTCTATTCCACCTATAGTGCTATGTCCATGGCTCACGCTCATGTATTGCGTGAAAGTTGAAAAGGTTTGAGAACATCAAAAGTATGAAACAATTGCTTGGCTTGTCATTGGGATTGTGCATGATTTGAATATTTTGTGTGATGAAGATGGAGCATAGCCAGACTATATGATTTTGTAGGGATAAGCTTTCTTTGGCCATGTTATTTTGAGAAGACATAATTATTTTGTTAGTATGCTTAAAGTATTATTGTTTTTATATCAATATTAAACTTTTGTTTTGAATCATACGGATATGAACATTCATGCCACAATAAAGAGAATTACATGATAAATATGTTAGGTAGCATTCCACATCAAAAATTCTGTTTTTATCACTACCTACTCGAGGACGAGCAGGAATTAAGCTTGGGGATGCTTGATACGTCTCCAATGTATCTATAATTTTTGATTGTTCCATGCTATTATATTATCTATTTTGGATGTTTTATATGCATTAATATGCTATTTTATATGATTTTTGGGACTAACCTATTAACCTAGAGCCCAGTGCCAGTTCCTATTTTTTCCTTGTTTTAGAGTTTCGCAGAAAAGGAATACCAAATGGAATGAAACTTTCTCGATGATTTTTCTTGGACCAGAAGACATCCAGAGGGCTTGGAGTGCACGTCAGGAAAGCCACGAGGCGGCCACAAGGTCGGGAGGCGTGCCCAGGGGGTAGGGCGCGCCCCCCACCCTTGTGGGCCCCTCGTGACTCCACCGACGTATTTCTTCCGCCTATATATTCTCAAATATCCCAAAACCTACGAGGGGAGCCACAAAACCACTTTTCCACCGCCGCAACCTTCTGTACCCGTGAGATCCCATCTAGGGGCCTTTTTGGCGTTCTGATGGAGGGGGATTCGATCACGGAGGGCTTCTACATCAACACCATTGCCTCTCCGATGATGCGTGAGTAGTTTACCACAGACCTACGGGTCCATAGCTAGTAGCTAGATGGCTTCTTCTCTCTCTTTGATTCTCAATACAAAGTTCTCCTCGATATTCTTGGAGATCTATTCGATGTAATACTTTTTTGTGGTGTGTTTGCCGAGATCTGATGAATTGTGGATTTATGATCAGCTTATCTATGAATATTATTTGAATCTTCTCTGAATTCTTTTATGCATGATTTGATATCTTTGCAAGTCTCTTCGAACTATCGATTTGGTTTGGCCAACTAGATTGGTTTTTCTTGCAATGGGATAAGTGCTTAGCTTTGGGTTCAACCTTGCGGTGTCCTTTCCCAGTGACAGTAGGGGCAGCAAGGCACGTGTTGTATTGTTGCCATCGAGGATAACAAGATGGGGTTTTCATCATATTGCTTGAGTTTATCCCGCTACATCATGTCATCTTACTTAATGCGTTACTCTGTTCTTATGAACTTAATACTCTAGATGCAGGCAGGAGTCGGTCGATGTGTGGAGTAATAGTAGTAGATGCAGGCAGGAGTCGGTCTACTTGATACGGACGTGATGCCTATATTCATGATCATTGCCTTAGATATCGTCATAACTTTGCGCTTTTCTATCAATTGCTCGGCAGTAATTTGTTCACCCACCGTAATATTTTCTATCTTGAGAGAAGCCACTAGTGAAACCTATGGCCCCCGGGTCTATTTTCCATCATATAAGTTTCCGATCTACAATTTTAGTTTCCTATTTACTTTCTTTGCAATATTTTACTTTCCGTTCCATAAACAAAAAATACCAAAAACATTACTTTACCGTTTATCCATCTATATCAGATCTCACTTTGCAAATAACCGTGAAGGGATTGACAACCCCTTTATCGTGTTGGGTGCAAGTTGGTGTTTGTTTGTGCAGGTATTTGGTGGCTTGCGCGTTGTCTCCTACTGGATTGATACCTTGGTTCTCAAAAGCTGAGGGAAATACTTACTCTACTTTGCTGCATCACCATTTCCTCTTCAAGGGAAAAACCAATGCAAGCTCAAGAGGTACCAACGAGCGGTGTGGATCACCGGAGAACTTGGGTAGCCTAGCGGCGTGGTGATCGATCTGTCTCCTGGGCGGTGGAAAACGCTAAGTGACAGTTATATAGGATCGACCTTTATTCCCGGTTGAATCCACGCCCCGGGACTAAAGGACCTTTAGTCCCGGTTCGTGGCTGCAACCGGGACTAAAAGGTTGGCCTTTAGTCCCGGTTACAGCCACGGGCCGGGAATAAAGGTCTGTTTTCGGGCCCAAATTAAGCGCGGGAGGAGGACCTTTAGTCCCGGCTGGTTGTGCAACCGGGACTAAAGGTTTTTTTTTCATTTTTTTCATTTTTTCTGTTTTTGCTTTATTTTTTTCTTTTGTTTGTACTTACAGCCAAATATTTAGAGTTTTTGAGTGAATCTTTTTGCTTTAGATCACAAAAATTATAAACTTTCCGCTAGTGCCAGTAGTTTTCAAATTTGAATAGTTTAAATTTGAATTATTTGAAATTTGTGTGAATCACTAGTTTGTGAATAACTTTAGTTTAAAAATTGATTTTTGAGTAATTCTTTTTCCTGCTATTTAGTATTAGTGTGTTTTATCAGTATGTTCAATTTGGTAATTTCAAGTTTATTTTAATTAGGTTTTTTAATCAAAAACAGATTATGTTTAGCTCTTTTAGTTCTATACCTTCATTTGTTTTAAATATTTTAGTTTATGTTTTCTAGTTATTCTTTTGCCAAATTTTATTATGTTTCTGTTAGTCAACACGAGGAGTTTTAATTTTCAACCCTTACTTACTTCATTTGTTATCTTTCATGCATTTAATGATTTTTTTGAGCTAAATGACCCTGAAATTGAAAAGCACTACAAATGAACTCTGAAAAGGTTGAAACTTGGCATGGTATCATCATTTCACCCACATAGCATATGCTAAAAAGTTGAGAGGGTTACGACAAAAACAGGATGCACTTCGTGTACAAATTGGACCATCTCCTTCGAAGTATGAGGGTTTCGGACGAAAACTCGGCTGTTACAAAGACATTTCATTTTTTAAAACTTATTTCAACTCCAGACTTTTTGATTGTTCAATATGAACCATTCAAAGCCATATCCTCAAATTTCAAACCTTTCTAACTTCATTTGTTATTTTTTCATGCATTTAATGATTTTTTTGCGCTGAATGACCCTGAAATTGAAAAGTAGTACAAATGAACTCTGAAAAGGTTGAAACTTGGCATGGTATCATCATTTCACACACATAGCATGTGCTAAAGAGTTGAGAGGGTTACGGCCAAAACCGGATGCACTTCGTGTACAAACTCGACCGTCTCTTTCGAAGTATCAAGGTTTCAGACGAAAACTCATCTGTTACAAAGTCATTTCATTTTTTTAAACTTATTTCAACTCCAGACTTTTTATGCATTCAATATGCACCATTCAAAGCCACATCCTCAAATTTCAACCCTTTCTAACTTCATTTGCTATTTTTCATGCATTTAACAATTTTTTTGAGCTAAATGACCCTAAAATTGAAAAGCACTACAAATGAACTCTGAAAAGGATGAAACTTGGCATGGTATCATCATTTCAACCACATATCATGTGCTAAAAAGTTGAGAGGGTTACGGCAAAAACTGGATGCACTTCGTGTACAAACTGGACCATCTCCGGTGGAGCACGAGCAGTGCGGCACACGCGAAGGATGACAACACGGTGCATGCAAGTGCCACGGAGCTCACTTGGGTTTCCAGCTATCACACCTTCTTTATCCAAGCGGTGGGACAGAGCCCCCTCGACTTGACTGACACGACAACACCTCCAGCGCTTAACTTCTCTCTCAGGCCTATCTCAGCTACTCACTAGAGAAGAAAGTGATGACGGTGAAGCCGATCACATCCCAGAGTGGGATCTTGGGGTATAAAACTTTTTCTTCGCGTGTGTCCCTTTGCGCCATAACCATGGACAATCTTTATCATTTAACAGAATGCTTGGGTTAGTCTTCACTGTGAAGGGAGGAATTTCATGAAACTTTTCATAATCTTCTGACATGTCTGTCTTGTCCTCCACTCCCACGATGTTTCGTTTCCCTGAAAGAACTATGTGGCGCTTTGGCTCACCATATGATGTATTCGCTTCCTTATCTTTTCTTTTTCTCGGTTTGGTAGACATGTCCTTCACATAGAAAACCTGCGCCACATCATTTGCTAGGACGAATGGTTCGTCTGTGTACCCAAGATTGTTGAGATCCACTGTTGTCATTCCGTACTGTGGGTCTACCTTTACCCCGCCTCCTGTCAGATTGACCCATTTGCACCGAAACAAAGGGACCTTAAACTCACGTCCATAGTCAAGTTCCCATATCTCTTCTATGTAACCACAATATGTGTCCTTTTCCCTATTGGTGTTTGTTGCATCAAAGCGGACACCACTGTTTTGGTTGGTGCTCTTTTCAACTTGGGCGATCGTGTAAAATGTATTCCCATTAATCTCGTACCCTTTGAAAGTCAATATAGTCGAAGATGGTGACTTGGCCAACAAGTACAACTCATCTCCAATAGTGTCGTCATTCATGAGATGTGTTTGCAACCAACCGTCGAAAGTCGCCATGTGTGTATGTTTAATCCAGGGGTCAGACTGCTCCGGGTTCTTGGATAGTACAATATCCATGTGTTCCTCGATATACGGAGCCACCAAGGTGGAATTTTGTAGAACTGTGTAGTGTGCTTGGGCCCAAGAATGCCCGTCCCTACATATTACTGAATCCTTTCCAATCGTGCCTTTACCACTTAGTCTCCCCTCATGCCGCGATTCAGGAACACCAATCGACTTAAGGTCAGGAATAAAGTCAACACAAAACTCAATAACCTCCTCTGTTTCATTGCCCTTGGAGATGCTTCCTTCTGGCCTAGCACGGTTATGAACATATTTCTTTAAGTCTCCCATGAACCTCTGATAACCCACAAGTATAGGGGATCGCAATAGTTTTCGAGGGTAGAGTATTCAACCCAAATTTATTGATTTGACACAAGGGGAGCCAAAGAATATTCGCAAGTATTAGCAGTTGAGTTGTCAATTCAACCACACCTGGAGACTAAATATTTGCAGCAGAGTGATCAGTAGCAAAGTAGTATGATAGTTTTGATAGTAGTAGCAATAATAGTAACAGTAGCGATAACAGTAACAGCAGCAGTAGTAGCAATTGTAACAGCAGTAGCAATAGTAGTAACTTAGCAAGATTCAATATGTGAAAAGCTTGTAGGCATTGGATCGGTGATATTCGTTGGATAACATTCATCATGTAACAGTTATAATCTAGGGCGACACAGAACTAGTTCCAATTCATTAATGTAATGTAGGCATGTATTCCATATATAGTCATACGTGCTTGCGATAAGAACTTGCATGACATCTTTTGTCCTACCCTCCTGTGGTAGCGGGGACAATAAGGAAACTAAGGGATATTAAGGCCTCCTTTTAATAGAGAACCGGAACAAAGCATTAACACTTGTGAATACATGAACTCCTCAAACTACGGCAATCACCGGAAAGAATCCCAATTATTGTCACCTTGGGGTATGCGGATCATAACACATAGGAGGTAGATATAACTTGCAAGATCGGATCAAGAACACAAATATATTGATGAAAACATATAGGGTTCAGATCTGGAATCATGGCACTCGGGCCCTAGTGACAAGCATTACGCATAGCAAAGTCATAGCAACATCAATCTCAGAACATAGTGGGTACTAGGGATCAAGCCCTAACAAAACTAACTCGATTACATGGTGAATCTCATCCAACTCATCACCATCCAGCAAGCCTATGAAGGAATTACTCACTCCCGGTGGTGAGCATCATGAAATTAGTGATGAAGGATGGTTGATGATGACGATGCCGGAAGATTCCTCTCTCCGGAGCCCAAAACAAACTCCAAGTCTTGGCCTCCCGATGAAGAACAGGAGGTGGCGGTGGCTCTGTATCGTGAAACGCAATAAAACTTCCTCTCTTATTTTTTTCTTCGAAAATAAGAATTTATAGCGTTGGAATTAGGTCAGACGGAGCCACGTGGGCCCCATGAGGTACCAGGGCGCGCCTGGGGGGGTGGCGCGCCCTGGTGCCTCGTGGGCACTGGGTGGCCCCCCTCTGGTGATTCTTGCGCCAATATTTTTTATATATTCCATAAAAATTCTCCAAAAAGTTTCATCCAATTCCAAGAACTTTGATTTCTGCACAAAAACAACACCATGGCAATTCTACTGAAAACAACGTCAGTCCGGGTTAGTTCCATTCAAATCATGCAAATTAGGGGCCAAAACAAGAGCAAAAGTGTTTGGAAAAGTAGATACGATGGAGACGTATCAACTCCCCCAAGCTTAACTCATTGCTTGTCCTCAAGCAATTCAGTTGACAAACTGAAAGTGATAAAGAAAAACTTGTACGAACTCTTTTGTTCTTGTGTCTATACATATGCTGAAATAATATCCAGGTTTTCAGCAAAGATTATGACTAACCATGCAAATGATAACTCTTAGAAACTATATTCACTCATATCAATGGCATAATCAACTAGCGAGCAATAATAAGATATCTCAAATGCCAACAATTTGTCAAAATAATCATGATATAATATAACAGCATGGTATCTCGCTAGCCCTTTCTGAGACTGCAAAACATAAATGCAGAGCACCTCCAAAGTTCAAGCAGCGACTAAACATTGTAATTCATGGTAGAAGAGATCCAGTCATGATGCACACAACATTAACTATACACAATGCATGAGAATGACAATAGTGCTCTCATGACTGGTGCTTATTTGAGAAGGTGATGACTCAACAATAAAAGTAAATAGGTAGGCCCTTCGCAGAGGGAAGCATGGATTTGCAGAGGTGCCAGAGCTCAAAGCTTAAATCAGAGGTAAATAAAATTTTGGGAGGTATGCCTTTCCTGTCAACGTCACGACCGAGAGTTTTCAATATCTTCCATGCTAAACACATTAGCGGCGGTTCCCAAGCGGTAAAGTAAAGTTTACTCCCCCTCCACCAATAATCACAAAGCATGGCTAGCCGAATCCTCGGGTGCCCTCCATACCAACAACTTTCTGGGGGAGTTTGTTTTATTATTTGCAATTTTTTTATAATGGGACTGGGCATCCCGATTACCAGCCCCTCTCGTGCAAGGACAAGTGAGTAAACACTCATCATGAGAATAACCCGCTTAGCATGGAAGATACTGATCGCCCCCTGTCGCTCCATGAGCGGTACGGGCATACAAAACAGATTTTCATTTGAATATGTTAGAGTTGGCACATGCAAATTTACTTAGGATGGCAGAGTAATACCGCAAATAGGTAGAGATAGTGGACTCATCCGGAACAACTTTGGTTTAAGGATTTTGATGCACAAGCAGCATTCCTACTTAGTACAGGTGAGGGCTAGCAAATAGGTTGAGAAGCGACCAGCTAGAGAGCGAAAACGGTCATAACCATGCATTATGAATAATCAACATTGAATACTAGCATGAGTAGGATATAAACACCATGAACATAAATATCGTGGAGGCTATCTTGGTTTTGATTCAACTACATGCGTGAACATGTGCCAAGTCAAGCCACCTGAAACATTCAGAGGAGGATACCATATCATCATACTACATCACAACCATTTTAATGCATGTTGACACCCAAGATAAATCATTATCCACTCCTAGCTACTTAAGCATGGCATGGGCAACTATAATCTCTAATTGTCATCATAAACATGTTCAATCATAACATGCTGAATCATGGATACTGAGTTAAATATATTTACAAAAACAAAGAACAAGTTGAGTTCATACCCGCTTTTCCTTGCCACAGTCACTTCATCAAATCATCGTCATTATTGCCTTTCACTTGCATGACTGAATGACATGAAAATAATAATAGTGCAAGTGTGCCGTGGACTAAGCTGGAATCTGCAAGCCTTTTATTTAAAGGAGAAGACAAGATAATATGGACTCTTTGTTAGATCAACAGTAAAGCACATGAGAGCCACTCATCATTTTCATTGTGGTCTTCTCCTTATAATGACTCAATTAAAGAAAAGAATTTCAGAGAAACACACGGAAATATTTTTGGAGTTTTTAGTTTTTCTGAAGAAAGCAAAATAAAATGAAGGAGGAAAAACAAAAACGATAAAAACTATTTACACAGGAAAGCTCCCAACAAGCAAAAGAAGAAACGGGAAATCTTTTTGGGTTTTCTTTTAATTCTACAACTAACTAAGCTAGAAAGAAAAACCAAAAAGAAACGAGAAATGTTTTTGGATTTTCTCAAAGTTTTTCAAACACACAAAAAGAAAGCGAGAAAATAAAACTAGCATGGATTATACAATGAAAAAGTATGAACACCGACAACTGGAATGAAATATGTGAACATGAATATAATGTCGGTGAGAATTACATACTCCCCCAAGCTTAGGCTTTTGCCTAGCTTGGTCTACGGCCATCAGTAGTAGTGATCGAAATGGTAGCTCGTAGAGGCATTCCGAGCTGCCTCCTCAGCCTGACGAGCAGCCTCGACAGCCGCCTTGTACTCGTGCACCTCACCCTCATGAAGAAAGTGTCTATGTTTATTATGAAAATCAAAGAGAGCAGGCGCAGGCAATGCAACATACACAGAGTGATATTTATTGAAAATTAAGTTATACTCGTAACCCTGTGCGTTGCGTTTTAAAAACCTATGTTCTCGCATTACTTCAAAATTTAAATATTTATAGGGAAAGATGGGATCATTGAATTTGGGCGAGACTCCTAACCTTGCAGCTAAATGGGAGGCATAAATTCCTCCATACAAATCACCACTACCCGCATTCAGCTGCAGCCTACGTGCAACAATAGCCCCAAGATTATAAAGTTTGTTACCAGTCAAGGCTGTATGAATAAGACTTAGATCAGGGGTGCAAAGTGCACTACAGTCTTGTTTACTGACAATGCATTTACCATTAAAAAGCGCAAAGTACCATGTAGCGGGAAATTGAATGCTATTAATTCTAGCTTGCGTGACTCCCCTGTCCTCACCATTACAAAGACTGCTGAGAAATAACACATAATCAGGTCTTGGTGGTTCATCTAATGAACCCCAATATGGAATTTTGCATGCATTACAGAATTCTTGTAGAGGCATATTATAAGACTTGTCATAGAGGTGAAATGAAACTCTAGAAGTGCGCTGATGAAATTCAAAGTACTGAGTGAAAGAATGGGTGAGGTTATAGTGCTGTGGTGGCTTATCTGCGATGAAGGCGGAGAGCTCGGCATTATGAATATATTGATCAAATTCTTCCTTGATGCTAGCACCTACCATGAACTCGTCACACGGCCACCGACATGATTTTGCTTCGGCATCTCGCACCGAACTTACCCTTGGTTCCTCATATGATTGGCGTGCTGAGCTTACAGTTGATGACGCTTCCGAGGACCACCTCCTCGAAGAACTTCTCCGGAGGAGACTCATTTTCTTATGAACAATTTTCTGAAAAAAATTGGGTCACAAAATGATATCAATAAAACTTCGAAAGATTGATAGCTACTACTCATATGGATGCCTAGAGGCTATATCAAGCATTCAAACTACTTGGAACTCAAAGAATTCAACATGCAAGCTCATTTTCTGTAGCACCAACAGTAGCTAATTATGCAAAATATAATCCACTAAAGCAAAAACTAATTGGAGCAATGGAGGAGTCACATACCAAGGAGTAATCTCCCAAAATAGTTTCAGAAATGGAGCTCCGAGCAAAGAGATCGAAAATTTCAGTGTTGTGAGCAAGAACACGGGAGAGAGAGCTACCAGGAATTTTTTCTAGAGGTAGGAGACGAAGTGGGCTAAAGGGATAAGGGGGAGGGGCCCTGTGGGGCCCATGAGCCACCAGGGCGCGCCAGGGGGGGTGGCGCGCCCTGGTGCCTCATGGGCACCTGGGGCACCCCTGGTATTATTTTTGCACCAAAAATTATTAAATATTCTATAAAAAAACATGTTAAAATTTTATTGCATTCTGAGCACTTTTATTTTTGGGCTATTTTTCATTGCACGGTTAATTCAGAAAACATGGTAATCATGGCATTTTATTGCATTTAAATAGAAATAACAGAAAATAAAAAGTGGGTACAGAAGGTTGTGCTTACTAAATTTATCGACCACATGCTCCTCAAAAAGAATCCATTAATAAGGTTGATCAAGTCTTATTAACAAACAATTTTCGAGTGACATGAAACCGAAAAACTTTCGTATAGCACTAAGCTACCTCAACGGGGATGTGCATCTCCCCAACAATAAGAGTTTCATATCTCTTTTTAACAGTAGGTATAGGAATTTGAAAACTCCCAATAGTAATTGTTGGAGCCTTTTCAATAATATGAATACCATTTGCTTGAAATTGTTTCTTCGGAAAGTGCATCGTATGTTAATTACCATTCATATGAAAAGTGACCTTGCTTTTGTTGCAATCAATAACAGCCCCTGCAGTATTTAGAAAGGGTCTACCAAGGATAATTGACATGTTGTCATCCTCGGGCATATCAAGGATGACAAAGTCTGTTAAGATAGGAACATTTGCAACTACAACGAGCACATCCTCACAAACACCGATAGGCATGGCAGTTGATTTATCAGCCATTTGCAATGATATTTCAGTGGGAGTGAGTTTATTCAAATCAAGTCTTTTGTATAAAGAGAAAGGCATAACACTAACACCAGCTCCTAAATCACACAAAGCAGTTTTGACATAGTTTTCCTTAATGGAGCATGGTATAGTTGGTATTCCTGGATCTCCTAGTTTCTTAGGTACTCCATCCTTAAAAGAATAATTTGCAAGCATAGTGGAAATTTCAGCTTCAGGTATCTTTCTTTTATTTGTGACAATGTCTTTCATGTATTTAGCATAAGGAGGCATCTTTATAATATCAGTCAAACGAGTAGGCAAAAAGACTGGCCTAAGCATTTCAGCAAAGCTTTCAAATTCTTCCTCATCCTTTTTCTTGGATGGTTTAGGAGGAAAGGGCATGGGTTTTTGAACCCATGGTTCTCTTTCTTTACCATGTTTTCTAGCAACAAGATCTCTCTTATCATAACGTTTATTTTTAGTAGGTGGGTTATCAAGATCAATAGCAGGTTCTATTTCAAAATCATTATCAGGTTCCTTATCATTGACTAGTTCTTTATCATTATCTGGCTGAGCATCAACATGAACATCATCATTATCATTATCACTAGGTGCATGTTCATTACCAGATTGTGTTTCAGCATCAGAAATGGAAACATCATTACTATCCTCCGAGGGTTTTTCTACCTCAGGTTCACTAGAAGCATGCAAAGTCCTATCATTTTTCTTTTTCTTCTTCTTTCTAGATGGACTAGGTGCATCTACATTAATTCTTTGAGAGTCTTGTTCAATTCTTTTAGGGTGACCCTCAGGATAAAGTGGCTCCTGAGTCATTCTATCTCCTCTAGTCATTACTCTAACAGCATGATCATTCATATTATTATTTATTTCATTGATCAATTCACTCTGAGATTTAGCAACTTGTTCTAATTGAGTTTGAACCATAGATACATGCTTGCTCACACCTCTAACATCATTAGCAATTCTAAATAACAATCCACTCAAGCGATCAATCATATAAGAATTTTGTTTCAATTGTTTCATAACATTTGCATTGAAATGATCTTGCTTCATCATATAATTGTCAAATTCATACAAGCATTGACTAGGAAATTTGTTATGCGGAATATCATTTTCATTGAACCTTAAGAGAGAATTTACCTCCACTACCTATGTTGGTTTATCAAGACCATGTATTTCTTCAATAGGTGGTAAATTCATAACATCTTCAGCTTTAATACCTTTTTCTTTCTGACTTTTCTTTGCTTCTTGCATATCTTCAGGACTGAGATATAAGATACCCCTCTTCTTCGGAGTGGGTTTAGGCGGTGGTTCAGGAAGTGTCCAATCATTATCATTCTTCAATATATTATTCAATAATTCCCCAGCTTGTTCAATAATCCTTTCCCTGAAAACACAACTCGCACAACTATCTAGGTAATCCGTAGAAGCATCTGTTAGTCCATTATAGAAGATATCAAGTATTTCATTTTTCTTAAGAGGATGATCAGGCAAAGCATTAAGTAATTGGAGAAGCCTCCCCCAAGCTTGTGGGAGACTCTCTTCTTCAATTTGCACAAAGTTAAATATTTCTTGTAAAGCAGCTTGTTTCTTATGAGCAGGAAAATATTTTTCAGAGAAGTAATAAATCATATCCTGGGGGCTACGCACATCCAGGAGCAAGAGTATTGTACCAATCTTTAGCATCACCCTTTAATGAGAAAGGAAACAACTTAAGAATATAGTACTGGCGAATTTTTTCCTCATGAGTAAACAGGGTGGCTATATCATTTAATTTAGTAAGATGTGCCACAACGGTTTCAGTTTCATATCTGTGGAAAGGATCAGATTCTACCAACTTAATCAACTCAGGATCAACAGAGAATTCATAATCATTATCAGTGACAAATATGGGAGAGGTTGAAAACTTAGGATCATATTTCATCTTCTCCCTCATAGATTTTTCTTTCATATCAGCAACAAGTTTTATAACTTCGTCTCTATCCTTACAAGCAAGAATGGCTCTAGCTATCTCCCTATCAAAGCATTGTTCATTTGGTGTTTCAACTCTAGTAGGGGAGCTAGGCATAACAGGTGAATCATAATTCTCAAGAGTTTCAGCATTTTCAATTTCTTTAGCTTTGGCAATTTGTTCAGTAAGAAATTCACCAAGTGGCACATCATTATCAAGCATGGTACTAGCATCTTCATGAGTATCATTCAAAGTAGAAGTGGCATCATCAATAACTTGTGATATATCAGAATTAATAGCATGTGGTGGTGTTGCAAGTTTACTTAAAACAGAAGGTGAATCAAGTGCAGAGCTAGATGGCGGTTCCTTACCTCCCCTCGTCTTAGAGGAAACGATCTTGGTTCTAGTGTCTTTCAGATTCTTCATAGTGATCAACAGATATAAATCCCAAGTGACTCAGCAAATAAAGCTATGCTCCCTGGCAACGGTGCCAGAAAAAAGTCTTGATAACCCACAAGTATAGGGGATCGCAACAGTTTTCGAGGGTAGAGTATTCAACCCAAATTTATTGATTCGACACAAGGGGAGCCAAAGAATATTCGCAAGTATTAGCAGTTGAGTTGTCAATTCAACCACACCTGGAGACTAAATATCTGCAGCAGAGTGATCAGTAGCAAAGTAGTATGATAGTTTTGATAGTAGTAGCAATAATAGTAACAATAGCGGTAACAGTAACAGCAGTAGTAGTAGCAATTGTAACAGCAGTAGCAATAGTAGTAACTTAGCAAGATTCAATATGTGAAAAGCTCGTAGGCATTGGATCGGTGATATTCGTTGGATAACATTCATCATGTAACAGTTATAACCTAGGGCGACACAGAACTAGTTCCAATTCATCAATGTAATGTAGGCATGTATTTCGTATATAGTCATACGTGCTTGCGATAAGAACTTGCATGACATCTTTTGTCCTACCCTCCCATGGCAGCGGGGTCCATAAGGAAACTAAGGGATATTAAGGCCTCCTTTTAATAGAGAACCGGAACAAAGCATTAACACTTAGTGAATACATGAACTCCTCAAACTACGGCAATCACCGGAAAGAATCCTAATTATTGTCACCTTGGGGTATGCGGATCATAACACATAGCAGGTACATATAACTTGCAAGATCGGATCAAGAACACAAATATATTGATGAAAACATATAGGGTTCAGATCTGGAATCATGGCACTCGGGCCCTAGTGACAAGCATTAAGCATAGCAAAGTCATATCAACATCAATCTCAGAACATAGTGGGTACTAGGGATCAAGCCCTAACAAAACTAACTTGATTACATGGTGAATCTCATCCAACTCATCACCGTCCAGCAAGCCTACGAAGGAATTACTCACTCCCGGTGGTGAGCATCATGAAATTAGTGATGAAGGATGGTTGATGATGACTATGCCGGAAGATCCCCCTCTCCGGAGTCCAAAACAGACTCCAGATCTGACCTCGCGATGAAGAACAGGAGGTGGCGGCGGCTCCGTATCGTGAAACGCAATAAAACTTCCTCTCTTATTTATTTCTCCAAAAATAAGAATTTATAGCGTTGGAATTAGGTCAGATGGAGCCACGTGGGCCCCATGAGGTACCAGGGAGCGCCTGGTAGGGTGGCGCGCCTTGGTGCCTCATGGGCACTGGGTGGCCCCCTCTGGTGATTCTTGCACCAATATTTTTTATATATTCCATAAAAATTCTCCAAAAAGTTTCATCCAATTCCAAGAACTTTGATTTCTGCATAAAAACAACACGATGGCAATTCTGCTAAAAATAGCGTCAGTCCGTGTTAGTTCCATTCAAATCATGCAAATTAGGGGCCAAAACAAGAGTAAAAGTGTTTGGAAAAGTAGATACGACAAAGACGTATCAACCTCTCAAAGGGGAACATATTGTGTAGAAATACAGGACCCAGAATGGCAATCTCTTCGACTAGGTGAACTAGGACTTGCGTCATGATATTGAAGAAGGATGGTGGGAACACCAACTCGAAACTGACAAGACATTGCACCAAATCATTCTATAACCTTGGTAGGATTTCTGGATCGATTACCTTCTGAGAAATTGCATTGAGGAATGCACATAGCTTCACAATGGCTAATTGAACATTATCCGGCAGAAGCCCCCTTAATGCAACCGGAAGTAATTGTGTCATAATCACGTGGCAGTCATGAGACTTAGATTTTGGAATTTTTTTCTCTGCCATATTTATTATTCCCTTTATATTCGACGAGAAGACAGACGGGACCTTCATACTGAGCAGGCATTCAAAAAAGATTTCCTTCTCTTCTTTGGTAAGAGCGTAGCTAGCAGGACCTTGATACTGCTTTGGATGCATGCCGTATTTTTTGTGCATACGTTGCTGGTCCTCCCGTGCCTCCGGTGTATCATTTGTCTTCCCGTACATGCCCAAGAAGCCTAGCAGGTTCACGCAAAGATTTTTCATCACGTGCATCACGTCGATTGTAGAGCGGACCTCTAGGACTTTCCAATAGGGTAGGTCTGAAAATATAGATTTCTTCTTCCACATGGGTGCGTGTCCGTCAGCGTCATTCGGAACAGATTGTCTGCCAGGACCCTTTCCAAAGATTACTTTTAAATCCTTGACCATATCAAGTATATGATCACCAGTACGGTGGTCAGGCTTCTTCCGGTGATCTGCCTCACCTTTGAAATGCTTGTCTTTCTTTCTTAAGAGATGCTTGATCGGAAGAAATCGATGATGTCCCAGGTACACATTCTTCTTATATTTATCCAAATATATACTTTCGGCCTCATCTAAACAGTGCGTGCATGCGTGGTATCCCTTGTTTGTCTGTCCTGAAAGGTTACTAAGAGCAGGCCAATCATTGATGGTTACAAACAGCAACGCTCGTAGGTCAAATTCCTGCTGTTTGTGCTCATCCCACACACGTACACCTTTTCTGTCCCACAGCTGTAAAAGTTCTTCAACTAATGGCCTTAGGTACACATCAATTTCGTTGCCGGGTTGCTTAGGGCCTTGGATGAGCACTGGCATCATAATGAACTTCTGCTTCATGCACAACCAAGGAGGAAGGTTATAGATACATAGAGTCACAGGCCAGGTGTTATGATTGCTGCTCTGCTCCCCAAAAGGATTAATGCCATCTGCACTTATACCAAACCATAAGTTCCTTGCGTCACCTGCAAACTCCGGCCACTTTCTCTCAATTTTTCTCCACTGCGACCCATCAGCAGGTACTCTCAACTTCCCGTCTTTCTTACGGTCTTGTTTGTGCCATCACAACAACTTGGCATGCTCTTTGTTTTGGAACAAACGTTTCAACCGTGGTATTATCGGAGCATACCACATCACCTTGACATGAATCCTCTTCCTGGGGCGCTCGCCCTCAACATCATCACCAGAGTCATCGCGGCTGATCTTATAGCGCAATGCACCGCATACCGGGCATGCATTCAGATTCTCGTACTCCTCACCGCGGTAGAGGATGCAGTCATTAGGGCATGCAGGTATCTTATGCACCTCTAATCCTAGAGGGCAGACAGCCTTCTTTGCTTCGTACGTACTGTCGGGCATTTCGTTGTCTTTTGGAAGCATCTTCTTTAACATTTTCAGCAACTTTTCAAATCCCTTGTCAGGTACACCATTCTCTGCCTTCCATTGCAGCAATTCCAGTGTGGTACCCAGCTTTTTCTTGTCATCTTCGCAATTTGGGTACAAATTTTTTTTGTGATCCTCTAACATGCGCTGCAACTTTAACTTCTCCTTTTCACTTTCACAGTTTCTCTTTGCATCAGCAATGGCCCGACCAAGATCATCAGCGGGCTCATCTGATGCCTCTTCTTCAGCTTCTTCTTCTTCATTCTCTTCCCCCATTGTAGTACCATCGTATTCAGGGAACCCAGCATAGTTGTCATCATCCTCTTCTTCTTCATTCTCTTCCATTAGAACCCCTTTTTCTCCGTGCTTGGTCCAACAGTTATAGCCAGACATGAAACCGGACGTAAACAGGTGGACGTGAATGACTTTTGAGCTAGAGTAATTCCTATCATTCTTATAGACACCACATGGACAACACATAAAACCATTCCCCTTGTTTGCCTCAGCCGCACGCAGAAAACTATGCACGCCATTAATGAACTGGGGAGAGCGTCGGTCATCGTACATCCATTGCCGACTCATCTTCATTACACAACACCGAAAAGACCAAATTAATACAAGTTCATACATAAAGTTCATACACACTTATTCTCATAAAACAACATAAAACTAGCTAGCTAAAGCATTTAAATGCAAGAATAAATGCGATTAAAATCGCAACTAAGGTAATAATTGATCCAACAGCATAATGATACCAAGCCTCTTTATTAACGGCATAGTTTCTAATCTTCAAGCGCATTGCATCCATCTTGATCTTGTGATCATCGACGACATCGGCAACATACAACTCCAATTTCATCTTCTCTTCTTCAATTCTTTTCAATTTTTCTTTCAAATACTCCTTTTCTTTTTCAATTAAATTTAACTTCTCGACAAGAGGGTCGGTTGCAATTTCCAGTTCACATAGCTCCTAGATAAAAATATCTATGTCAACTTGATGGGCATAATTGTCATAAACATGAAATGCAAGAAATAGTTATAAAAGAGAATATACCACATCCGAATCATAAACCGGACGAGGGCCGATGGGGACGGATATCAAAGTCATGGCACTATGTATAACAAACAATCATACAAGTAAGAAAATTATACAAGTAACTACCTAAATCATACAAATAAGATTTTTTTAATTATAAAAAGGATAAGAACAAGAGGCTCACCAAGGTGGTGCCGGCGACGGGACGGTGCGGGCGATCGACGGTGGTTAGG
The DNA here is from genome assembly GCA_011799875.1 of Thinopyrum elongatum. NCBI lineage: Eukaryota > Viridiplantae > Streptophyta > Magnoliopsida > Poales > Poaceae > Thinopyrum > Thinopyrum elongatum. Next base: position 599,861,810 of record CM022301.1, read on the forward strand.
ACGGGGACGGGAAGGCACTAAGTAAACCACACCTACACATATGCAAACTAAGAAGTTAATTTGAGCTCAAATTGCATATAAATCAAATAAACTCCCACATAATTACTCCCAAACTAAAACTCACAAATCACTATACTTATAGAGCATTGCACGAGCTAATCTAGCAATGAGAGATGAAAGGACAAAGTTGCTAACCTTTGTGAACGCTTGGATAGATGGGGTGCCTCAAATCTTGACAAATCTTGGCAAAAAATGGAGGATGAGCTCGAGCAAGGGGAAGAGAACAGAGGAGAGAAAGGAGAAAACACAGAAAGGAGAGCTTGGGCTCGGACTGGATGAAGCACCATATATAGTGACATCTTTAGTCCCGGTTGGTTATACCAACCGGGACTAATGGTCCATCTCTAGTCCCGGTTGGTGATACCAACCGGGACTAAAGGGGCTCGCAGGGGCCCCAGCCTGACGCCAGCCTGCCACCACCCCTTTAGTCCCGGTTGGTAACACCAACCGGGACTATAGGTCACAAATGAACCGGAACTAAAGGCTAGCCGTTGGAACCGGGACTAGTGGTCACATTAGTCTAGGTCCAAAACCCAACCGGGACTAATGCTCCGGACGTAAGGTCTGTTTTCTACTAGTGCACCTAGCGACGACTACAAGTACGGCGTGCCGCCGTCATCGCCCCTCTCTCACCGGAGCCGGGCAAACCTTATTGTAGTAGATAGTCAGAAAGTCGCCGTGCTAAGGCACCAAAGGACAAGCGCACCAGAATAACAACGGTCATCGATGAAGAGAAGCGTAGATCGGAAGTATTCAACCTGTAGACACATGAACACAGACGAACGAGGACCGAAGATAAACACCGGCTGAATCCTGTGAGATCTGCCGGAGGCACACCTCCACACGCCCTCCAACAACGCAAGACACACCATCGGGACGGGGGCTAGGCGGGGAGAACCTTATTCCATCTTCAGAGAGTGGCCTCCACCTCGCCTTCCTGAGCAGGACACAAACCCTAAAAAGACTCCCAAAAAAAAACACCTAAAAACGAAGCATGAGCCCTCTCCCTGGCAAGGGTCGGGATCCACCACGCCAACATGGCCCTAGGGCCACAGGAGAAGAGACAGTTCGGCAGCGGGGCCGGCGGGAGGCGGGGAAACCCTAAACGCTTGGGAGCCTTTCTTTCTTTCTAAATTGAATGGAATTCATTGTCTAGAGCTGGTATCACACTTTCTTAACGCACATTTGAATCTTTATTAATATCTATCTACAAACTTGGCATATATGTTCTGAATTACACTAGGTGGTAGAGATCAGCAAGCAGACCATTCGAAGCTTTGAATCTTGTTCGTTTATTTCTTACATGCAGCTTGATTTGAATGGGCTGATCTCTTTGCTACTACTCATGCAACCGAAAAGGACATTGGAAATTTGCACCGGTCTTATATTTTTTCCATACCCCAAATTAATACTTTTTTCCTGTCGCAAAACTCTCCCACTTTTTTTGGAGCAACTATTCAAGGGTACCCTTTGATGTGCTCCTGCAGTGGTCACTTTCTTGGGCAGGGAGAGCGTCAAGTGGTGCACCCAGCAGGCCTATGTGTTGCACGCTGGACGCACCCTCGGGATTTCTTTTTTTTCCTGCACACGTTTACGAGTTTTTGTTTGTTCTTTTCACTTTTCGGCTTTTGCTTGATTTTCACTAGGTTTTTGCGGGATTTTGTTTTTGTTTTTTGGGAAATAGTACTTTTTCGCGATCAAAAAGAAAAATTACAATATGTGCTTCCCGAAAATGAAAAAGCACAACCTCTTACGAGAAACACAACCATGCTTCCCGAAAATGAGAAAGCATAGTCCGTGCTTCCCGAAAAGAGATAGACACAACTTAAAAAAAATGAAAAGCAAAACTATGCTTCCGGGTTCCTTTTTTTTTTAGTTTTCGTTATTTTCTCTGGTTTTTTTTTTTTGTTTATCGATTTTGTCCGTTTCTGATATTTCTGATTTCTGGTTTTTTATGAAAAAAAGTTTGTTGAAACCTATTAACAAAAGATCTAATTTCGAAGACCTTGACGTGAGAAATCCAACGATGAAAACAGTTTATGATTAAGGCATATGATTTACGTGATAAAACATTTTAAAAAAGGAATCTATGGAAAGGGTAAATTCTGAGTTTATGACAACTAACGCAGATGTAGTACGCCACTTGTCACCACCAAAGAAGATGAGAGTGACCTTTGCAACCGGTCCCCTTAATTAGTGATTTTATTCTTGAGAGAGAGAGGGTAAAGCTACCCCAAATTATACAGGTTTCAGATGGCCGAGCCAGCCAACACCACCCCCCCCCCCCCCCCCCCCCCCCCCCCCCCCCCCCCCCCCCCCCGCGCCGCGCGAGTTGCCTCCGCAGCGGCGCGGAGAAACGCTGGCTGGGCCGAGCTCGCCTGCTCCGGTGCTCCTGCTTCTCTCGAAATGGATCGGGTAATTTGTAATCCAGCTACCCAATGCTAACTTAAATGGATGCATAGACAGAGTGCCCGACTCTCACTGCACTCCACTCCTATAGTTTAGGTCAGCTAATTTGCTTGAAGCTCGAACTGCCAAATCTGCCAGAGTAATGAATGAGTACTTATGTCTTTAAAAAGTTGTATTTTCCTCGACCTGTACGTCTTGACCCTTATTATAAATACAAAATAAACCTTATCGTCCCTGGTATCACGCCGAGCATAACTTTCAAGACATAATAACTTTCTTGCATATTAAGGCATATTAAAAGGGGAATTCTAATTCGAACTAGATCCCACTCAATATCCGAGGTATCCTACGATGTCCGTGACCCCAAGTCATCGGTATTTCGCATTATATGCATTGATTTCGAGTTGTGTCTTTGGTCAATAGCTGAATTGCCCGGCTCATGTGCTTGCCCATTACATTTACACTTTGTTCGGCTAGGGGGTAAAGGGAGAACCACTGCGATAGTCACTTCCGGTTAAACTGGTCAAGTGCCTTAGATGGAGAAAGCCGAAAGCTGACTGTCACAACAGGCGCAAATCGGTCAGCGAGCAGTATGCAGTGTTTAACTAAATATAGCCGTTGGAGGTTATCCGAGTAAAACGAAGGGTCTTTCTCTCGAAAAGGCCAATTTGTTGGTGGTTCGACCTCGGCATTCTGAGGAGTCGACATATACCGGGGGCTATTAAGTTGCCCCAAAAACTACACTCCTAAGACTAAGTGTATGTTTTAGCCCTATGGTCTGATTGCCTTGTTTCTCCTGATAAAACGCCTCTGGGTACCGAGATGTCGGCTAAGCATTATATATCAGTACGAAGCACCCAAAGTATATTCTATTATGGGGCAGAAGCCGACGACTGGCCAACTACATCCTCGAAGAGTCATAGTAGAGTCAAAATAAAGCATAAAGCATATTTTGGGAACATATATATCCCATTTGAAAAGTTAAAAACTTGTCTTTGTACATGAGCATCCCGGCATACTGAGGAGAAGTAATAAATATGATCATTGGAGACCATCGAGGATCCTCTCCTTCGAGGACTTCACCTCGGAAACTCGTGCGGCCGGCATCACCTTTTCATAGTACTGCCGAGCTTCTCGGTTCTTCCCCTCTGGACCGCGTTGCGCCATCTCCTCCAGTTTCATCCCCGGCCAATGCGTTGATATCTCTACTGGCCGTCTCTATGTCTCTCGTGATGTTGTTTTCGATGAAACTCAATTTTCCTTTGCCAAACTCCATCCAAATGCCGGTGCCCTCCTTCGCAAAGAAATCATTCTTTTACCATCTCATCTCTCTGGCATTGATCATGGGGGTGATGATAATTGTGTTGATCAACTTGTGACTAATCCTCGTAATATTTTGCCTGAGTGTGATGTTGCAGAAAATGGTGGTCAAAACTGTGAAGAAAATGGTGGAAATTTTGTGCAAAATGGTGCATCAGGGCAATATTTCATTTGTCCACCGACTAGTGCGGAAAATTGCGGTGTACCTACCTCGAGATCATCCCGGGGATAGCCTGCAGCGCGATCTCCTCTGGGATCAACGCATACAGAGTCAGCAAGCGTTGCGTCCTCTCCACGAGGCCCGCACCAACCAGATGGCACCACGTGGCGTGCGGGCAGTGCGCCTGCAGCCCATGACCCAATAGACGGGCCCTCTCCAACCCACTTGGCCGACTAGCCCACGCCATTTGGGTCACCTGCTGGCGCATCCCCTGCACCGACTGGATCCTCCTTGGGATCGCCGGATCCAGGAACTCCCCTGCACTCCCCCAGATCTCCTGTGCAGGATGTTTCTGTGGCCAACCCCACACCACCGCGAACAAGACTTCAAAGAGGAGTTATAAACAGAATAAATTATAAAAATATCTCTAAATTTGGTCTAACATGTTTAACAGGTGAACCTAGCAGTTTAGTTGAAGCACTTCATGATGTAAACTGGAGGAAGGCCATGAAAGAAGAATACACAGCCCTACAGAAAAATAAAACTTGGCATTTGGTCCCTTGTAATGAAGGTAAAAATCTAATTGACTGCAAGTGGGTGTTCAGAATTAAAAAGAAGTGAGATGGAACAATAGATCGCTACAAAGAAAGACTTGTAGCCAAGGGATTCAAGCAAAGGTATGGTATTGACTATGAGGACACGTTTAGTCCTGTTGTTAAGTCTGCCACCATTCGTCTTGTACTTTCTATCGCCGTTTTCAGGGGTTGGAGCCTACGACAGCTAGATGTATAGAACGCATTCCTTCATGGTGTTCTGGAAGCGGAGGTGTACATGAAACAACCTCCTAGGTTTGAGGACAAAAATGCACCTTTCCATGTGTGCAAGCTTGATAAGGCCCTGTATGGATTAAAACAAGCCCCTAGGGCATGGTACTCTCGTCTGAGTGTCAAACTGCAGACACTTGGCTTCATTCCCTCAAAATCTGATACATCTCTGTTTATCTACAATAAGTCACAAATCTCCATATTTGTTCTTATATATGTTGATGACATAATTGTTACCAGTTTATCTGATGGAGCAATAATAGGGTTGCTGAAGGACCTAGGATTAGAATTTGCTCTTACGGACCTAAGTGATCTGCACTATTTTCTGGGAATTGAAGTAAAGAAACACATAGATGGTATTCACCTATCACAAGGAAAATATGCAACTTACGTGTTGAATAGAGTTGGTATGCAGGGATGTAAACCTTCACCAACTCCATTATCAAGCTCAGAACCTCTGTCTTTGACAGAAGGAGAACACATGAATCAGGAGGATAGCACCAGTTATGGGAGTATAGTTGGTGCACTTCAGTACTTGACTCTCACTCGACCTGGCATTTGTTTTGCAGTTAACAAAGTATGTCAGTTTCTTCATGCACCCACCTCAACTCATTGGACATCAGTCAAGCATATTTTGACGTATATAAAGAACACAACAACTTTTGGACTAACGTTCAGCAAATCACCCTCCACTCTTGTTAGTGCCTTCTCCGATGCGGATTGGGCTGGTTGCTTAGATGATAGAAGGTCAAAGCATATTGAGATAGTTTTTCATTTTGTCAGAGAACGTGTTGCCAGTAAACAATTGGAGATCAGGTTCATTCCTTCCAAGGATCAACTTGCAGATGGCTTTACAAAAGCATTGCCAATCAGAGTTCTAGAAGAGTTCATACGTAATCTCAACTTGCGCAGTTGTGATTAAGGGTGGGTGTTAAACATAAGACTATCACATTTAGGTTCAAGGAGTTATCTTGTAGATTTTTAATTCTGACAGGAGGTTATGCGTGTTGTAATTAATCTTCATTATCTCTTCCATTTTCTTCTCTCCTTGTAACCCACACATGTATGCATCTCTAGGGATATGCCCCTGCATATTTAACATGAAGCCGTCGCCTCTAATGAGGTAAGACGTTCCACCTATTTCCACATTCATCAGCACTTGGGGAGGGGGGAGGAAGAGAGGGGGGCGATCCTCACTGAAGCCTTCAGGAAGGGGATCGGCACCCAAGGTGCCGTCTTGGATGTGGCCGCCACGCCGGCCAAGGGTTTCCTTGGATACACGCCTGCCCACCAAATGCACACAACCGACACCAGGAGACAACGAGCAGAGCCTCCAGAGACCAGATCCGGCGAGGGAAGGAATAAATCAACGCAAAGAAGGAGCTTCTGCTAGGTTTCGACGGCAGGCCAACGAGGAGCCGCTGCACAAGCAGCCGACGACCGCCGCCTCCACGGCGCATGACCGAGAAAGACAACCCACCAGCACACCGGGTGACGTGACCCACTGCGCAGGCCACGCCGCGCGCATCACCCGGGGTTGCCGCACCGGATGCCTAGGCCCTCCACGTGTGGTGGAGTCGCCGGATCCCCGCCGTCAACTTCATCGGTGTTGCGCATGCGCGGGAGAGCACTTCTAGCGGTGGAGGAGGAGAGGGAAGGGGAAGGGATGGGGTGGTAGCGGCAGCTAGGTTAATCCGACGCGCGAGGGAGGGGGAGACTCCGTAAATACTCCCTCCATTCCACAATGTAGTGCGCCCGCGTTTTCCGAGATCTAAGTTTGACTATAAATTTAACCAACGAGACCGACTGCGGCGGGATAAAAAATTATACCACTGAATTCGTATCGTTAGTGGTATAATTTTTGCTCCCGCCGCAGTCGGTCTCGTTGGTTAAATTTATGGTCAAACTTAAATCTCGGGAAGCGGGACGCACTACATTGTGAAATGGAGGGAGTATTGCTAAACGAGGAGTATATGCCAACGTCAATTGATACTTGAGAGATTAGTAATGCATGGTTATTCAACAACTTTGCCTCTTTTCCCAGGGAAGTAGCATGGCGGGCTCGGCGTTGTTCGGCTGCAAGCTGCAACGAACAAAGGCATGGCCCGCCAGCGCTATAGGTGCGGAATAGTAGATGGCTGGGAGCGAGCGACAAGGGCTAGGTGATCCAGTGTTGGACGACAAGGGCTAACAGGAAACATACTAGTCTGGCGTAAGGAACGCACAGTCGAGCACAGTGGAACGGGATGTGGTGCTAACTAGCTTATTGGTCCACGTGAAATGAGCACCCTCTCGCTGGATCTCCCTAAAGAGACATTGCTGCTATGTCATAGTTTCTTTTGCGAGAATTCTATGTCATCATTAAACTAGTTAACCCTAGCCTAGCAAATATTCTCATTATTCTGAAAAAAAAACTAGACAATTCATATGACGAGAACATTACTCGCCTAGGTACGCAAAAACAACATGTGAATTTTTTTCATAGAGATCTGATCATCAAAGAAGATAATTCATGGTGGCTATTAGATTGATTGGCAAAGATGTCTTCATCGTGTCGCCGCAGGACTGTTATCCATTTCTGGCCCTCTTCTATGATTATGCGCTATCTCAAATGTAGCGCTGTTTTGGCTAACATCAATGGACCGGTTAGTGTTGTGACCCATGTTTGGCTCTATGCCACCACTGCCACTATCGGTGTAGAATTCATCGTCACTTCCTATGCAGCCCTCCTCAAGATTGAGGCACTCCTGTAGCTGCATCACGATGTCAGTCATGGAGGGCCGTTGTGAGGGTGCTTGCTCAGTGCACTTGAGCGCAATCTCTGTAGTCCTCCAAATGGCATTGATGTCATGATCACCTTGCATACGCGCGTCCACCATGCCCTCAATGTCGCCTATTGCAAGCCGCTGTCGTGCCCAGTTGATGATGCTGATAGGCTCAGGGTTGCGCAGGATGGCCGGCTTCCCAGTGACTAGCTCTAGAAGCACGACACCAAAGCTATAGACGTCGCTCTTGGTCGATGGCTGCATTGTTCAATAATACCTGCAGACACATTTAAGTCCACTCACGGAAATTGCATGCATGAATAGAGGTTATTTAGAGGAGAGCGGAAGAGATCAACTTACTCTGGGTCCACATATCCGGGTGTGCCAACAAACGTGTTTGTGGATACGTGGGTGTCATCGTGGCATTTAAAAGCCTTGGACAAGCCAAAGTCGGCAATCTTGGCCTCCAACCTCTCGTTTAACAAGATGTTGGTTGTTTTCACATCCATGTGAATTACAGGTGGGTTGCATCCCTTGTGTAGGTACTCTAGCCCTGCACGTCACCGGTTCAACCAATTCTCAAGATTCTTTAAGCACAACATGTTCATCAATAGGTGACTGCATTTTCAATGGTGTACCTTGGGCAGATTCAAGAGCGGCTTGGAGTCTTTGTCTCCATGGTAAACCCTCACCGTTGTTGTCTTCTCCTGCAAATATATACATTAACATTATTTTTTGGCCCCCTATACTGCTCTGAGGGGGGAGGTAGCGGTATATCAAAATCCGACCATTGATTTTGTGAGGGTAAGTATAGACGTTTTAAGTTTTAAAAAGATAAGGGCAAGGTATTTTTTGTCATGGGTCTAGGTTTGAGCCTATTTTGTACGGTGAAAATCGCTACGCTGGAGTGAGCCAACACTCGACTCAGCTGATCGATCTGTCCGTTCCCAGCCTTTTCTATGTCATCGCCACCACCCTCCATGTATGCTCTGGCTCAGTCCCTAGAGCACGGGCGGTGAAAGCCAGCAGCTCCAGCACAGTAATCCATGTCAACGGTATGCATAGCGTGGCGACGGCTAGCGCAACCCGAACAACGAGACGTACATCACGGGCACGTACAACGCCACGGGCCAGGCACGCATTGATGGCAGCATGCTCCACGACAAAGAGAGTAGCAGCGTGATGGAGACGGCAAGGAAGAGAGCGCTTACACATGTACGGGGCAGGAGAGATATCCAGGGGGCATGTCGACGAGCCTAGCTCTCCAGCCTCCTGATCTGCCACTAGCGGCGGCCGGCTTGAACCTAGTGAGCGTGTTCGGGAACGAAAAGGGAGGGCAATGGCCGGGCGGGATGGGCCGGGTGGGTTCGTGGGCAGACTGTGATTGTAAACTCCTTTTTTAGCACGATTGTAAACTCCTAAGGCCTTGTTTGTTTGAGTTTTTGCTTCTACATTTGCAGCTTTTTCACTTTGACAAAAAGCCAAAAAAGCTCCTAAATAGGTGTTTTTTGCTTTGGCTTTTGGCTTACACCATCATATAACAATATTGATTCATAAGCCAAAACCCGAAGCAAAAAGCCCCTATTTAGGAGCTTTTGTGGCTTTTTTGTCAAAGTGAAAAAATTGCAAAAACAGAAGCAAAAGCACAAACAAACAGGGCCTGTGCCCTCAGCATATGTGTGTATAATTTGGTGGACGGGACTGAAGCGGTGCAACATGTAAATTGCAGCAGCACAGATCGGCTTCCACCGTTGGATTTCACTAATGGATGGCACATATCCATTGTAAGGTACCATAAAAGAGCTCATTATTACTAATAATAACAGAAGTCAGACTCCAACAATTCGGACTTTGATGTGCTCAAGCTATAGCACACATATGTTATTGCAGTTCTATAGCTATACTGTAAAATTAACAGGTTGCATACCTGCAATGTGCTCTTGTAGGGTTCCTTCTGGCATGTACTCATAGACAAGTGTCATGTGCTCCCCATCGTTGCAGTAACCAATCATGGATACAAGATTCTTGTGATGAACCCGTGTTAAAACTTTAGCCTGGACAAGTGATCATGACTTGGTGAATTACTGTGTAGCGAAACAAGAAATTCTAGTGAAATTTTCTAGTACATTCTTTTTGTAGCAAAATAAGAAGTTGTACCTCTGCGAGGAATTGTTTGACACCTTGATTTGAAGAATGAGACCTCAACTTTACTGCCACCTGAGTGCCATCTTCAAGGGAGCCATGGAAGACATACCTGAACCCTCCTCGGCCAAGTACTCGTTGGAAGTTGTTCGTTATCACTTCCAGTTCCATGTACGTGAAACGGCGGTTTTCAAGTCCGATTAAACTTTTCCCATTGCCATCATTTGCCCGCTTTACAGAGCTTTTTATCAATCCTACGTAGGAATCGAATGTCACAAGAAACCTCAATGCCAGGTTTTCACAGAAGGGGAAGTGGGCCAGAGAATGTTTGTGCTCATTCCAAAGACAAACCTTGCTTTCTTTTCTTTTGCAAGCAAACGAGTAGTATTGCCACTAATACCAACACCACGATCACAACTACAGGAACAACTATGTAGATGGCTAGCTTACTGTCCCCTTTGGCAGTCTGACATGAGTTGCCATTAGAACAAAGATCAGGATTATTTCCATATCTACAAGAAACATAAACGAAGTTGCTTAACGAAATTTATCGAGTGCCAACAACAGGTATAGGATGTAATAAAAAAAATAGATGAAACTGACCTCAGATCCAAGGTGCCATCTTGAACTTTTTTGAGAAGTCTAGAAGGAATTGATCCATTCAGCTTGTTGTTTGATAGATCTCTATCGAATGTAAAACTATTGCCACGAGTGAACAATACGCAAGGGAATGTTCAAACTAACTTGACAGTAATGGAAAAACTTACAAAAATATTAATGATCGTAATCGTGAAAGGGAGTCTGGAATTGATCCTATCAAGTTATTGTTCGAGATATCCCTGCAACATATTGACCAATATTTCCTTTCACCACTTTTGTCAAAAAGAATGCATACTACGTGGACAGGTAAAACTGATAGAATCCATGGAAAAGAACATACAAGTATTGGACATCCTTTAGGTTTGCGAAATCTGGCGATATACCACCATGCAGGCCATTGAAGGACATGCTTCTACACAGAGCAAAGTGGCTCAGTTTTAATTGTACCACACAACATATAAGTCAGTATAGATATGAATTACTTACACGTTCCTAATTATTGGAGGTTTGGAAACGGCATAGCTGCAGGTCAAGCCATCCCAGCCCAGAGTCTCGGGAACGCACGGGTCACCCAACCAGTTTTTCTGCACTTGGTACATCTCCTTGATCGCCGTGATGGCAGATACTAATAATTGAAAACAACAGATAATTAGCTCATGTACGTTAGTGCTGTATGAGCATATATAATAGGGTGACGTAGGTGGGCTATAAGAGATGTCACATTAATTTTTTGCCTAGTTGGAGAAGAGAGGAGAGAGGAGAGAAGCGGGCTATAGATTTGTAGTCCGATGTAGCATGTGCTCCAACATCTTTTTGAGAGGAAAATATGGGCCACATATTAATGACATAGCATATGTAAGTAGTACGACTAACTATTGTATAAGTGAGCTATTAATAAGTTGGCTACATATGACCTGACAACTTTATATTGCCGGTTGTTGGCTATAGTATTAACCTTGCTCTATGTGTGTATGCACGCATGATCATACCTTCTTGCGAGTTGGTGCCCATCGTGGTGGTTGAGACAACGGAGAATAGCTCAATGGCATTTATGATGGGCGGCAGTGTGGAGTTAGCTGTGGCGTTGAGGGAGACCTTGTACTGGCTGACTCGGAATGGCTCAGCTGAGTAGCGGTAATCATCTTCAAGGTACCTCGGACTGATGGTATAGTACTGATATAGAAAATCATTAAGACTGATATAGTACTGCCGCAGTGCATTGATGGGGAGCCGTTGCAGTTCAGAGAAGTACATGACATAGGAGTACCCTAGCGACCGGTCACTAGGTAAACTCATCTCGAGGCCCAAGGTAAACTCTATGTTCTTGGAGACGTTCCGCGGCGTGACGGCCGTCTGCATCACTGCCTGGGGCGCCTGGAAGAGCTGGTCGACATTAGCGTTCACGTTCATCTCCGTTGATATCTCAGCCCAGCGTGTAACGTCGACAAAAGGGAACCATATCCGGTCATACGGATCAAAAGGGTACCTGCTTGTGTTTCAACAATCAGTTGCGTTTTCTGATAGTGGGTGTGGGAGTAATCCAGATTTTTTTTTCTCTCACCTGAGAATGGCGTGGCTATCAGTCGGCCCGAAGTTGAGCCTGTGGAGCAGGACCAGAGCCTGCGTCTCGTTGGCCAGTGGGTAGACCTTGGTCGTCAGCGGCCTCAGATCCAGCCCAGAGATGAATGGCACCCCGCCGCCGGTGTTTATCAGGCAAATCTGCACGGAATCATCTGGCACCACCATGATGGCCTTCTTATACACCGGGGTGCCGGATGCTGAGATGTTCACCGTCGTCCAGAAGTTAACGCCGATGTAGAGGTCGAAGATGGGTAGCCTGTCGAGGCCATCGTAGTTGCCGTACAAGAACTTGCCCCGGATGAGGTACTTGAGCCCGGACACGAGTGAGCCGAGAATGTAGCAGTTGCGCGCGCCGCTAGGGAAGCTACGCACGCTGTGCCAGCTCGTGGGAATCGACGGGTTGATGTACGCCATGGAGATGTTTGCGGTTTATGCCGGCATCGGCGTCTATGAAGCCGGCGTCCGTGGTGTAGGATAGCGTGGTTGTGTTATTCACATAGCCTGTTAGCCCCGGAAGACCGCAGTCTATGCTTATAAAACCTCCAGTTTTACAAAGATTGGGAAACTGTTAAATATGTGTGTACTAATTTCGCAATGAAACCAAGTATTAATCTTGCCGAATATATATTGATCATACCTTTGCTGTCAAGCTGGGCACGAGCTTGCAGTCCACCGCTGGTGGCAGCGGCAGCGAGACAGATAAGCAGCAACCGTGGCACTAGCCGCACGATTGCCATTGTTCTTAGCGTTGGTTGCTCCATTAATCAGCAAGCGGCATTATATAATATGACCACCACTAGGCACGGCTCGTACTATCAGCTAGGCAGCAAGGTCGACGGAAGAGTCGTCGGTAGAATTGCCGCGAAGAGATACTACTGCATGTGACTCTTTTGAGTCCTCAATCACATTAATAACGCAGACATTGAGTCGCCCATGACCGAGATATGAAATGAAGAAGAAGACGCTTCAACGTCATTGAGTCGTCCATGACCGAGATGTGAAACGATCACGCTAACCGTGCTCTTCATGACAAGTGAAGCTTGGGAAATCTCTAACACTCCCACACAGCCTTGGTCAGCTACCCTGCGTACCAAACCCTCATAAGAGAAAGCGTATTGTGTAGAGTGGACGTCCTTAACACGGCGACGAATGATATATGCTATCCGACCAGACATATTTGATTGGGGATGTGTGCCATATTCATTTTCACCATACTTTGAATTGGTCAGTACCGGGGAATACAGCGTAGTTAGTTGGGTCGTGCATGCATTGATTAGGGTGGTGGGCCTTTCGTTGGGTGCATGCATTCATTATTGGTTGATGGCGCCGGAAGTGAAAAATCACAAGCACACAGTAAAAACATTGCTCTGTTCTATGTTACCACCTTCAAGTCACTTCCAATGCACACATGCTTAGATGAGGTGCACATTAAAGAGTTTCGCAACTAACGTCCTGATTGTATACTCCCTCTCTTCCGGTTTAGAGCAAGTACAATAGAGTGACATAAGCAGTCTATAAGGAATAGAATAATATATATGTGCTTAGTTGAAGGAAAGAGAAGAGGAGAGAGAAGAGAAGCGGGCTCTTGGTTAGTAGCCAGCTGCAACACGAGACCCAAGACACTTTGTGAGGATGTAAGGTGGGCCAACTATTGATAAACTAGTACATATTTAAAACTTATTATTGTACATGCCGGCTAAGAGATTGGCTGTATATGACATGGCAACTTCTTATAGCCGACCGTTGGCTATATTATTAACCATGCTCTTAGAGCAAGTACAATAGAGCTGAGTCAGCCGGCTATAAGGAATAAACTAGTATATTTCTGCTTAGTTGGAGGAAAGAGAAGTGGAGAGAGAAGGTAAGCGGGCTCTTCGTGAAGAGCCAGCTCTAGCACGTGCTCCTAGGCACTTTGTGAGAATGAAAGGTGGGCCACATAATAAAAAAGTAGTACACTCTTTTGATCTACTATTGTACATGTTGACTATAATATGGGCTGTAGATGACATGGCACTGGCTTATAGCCAGCAGCTGGCTATACTATTAACCATGCTCTTATAGGGCTTGATTCAAAAATCACACCAATCAAGGTAGATGGTGAATGGTGCAATATTTTTTGTAGTTTGCAAAAATACTCAATTAATACACTCGTTTTCCTCAAAAATATTGGGCTTACAAATGTATTAATTGCAATGCATGCATGTTTGACCAATGAATGACCAAAACTTTTACATGCATTGGTGGGTTTTCTCTTAATTATTGCATGTAGTGATTTAATGCACCTTGGAATCTGAACATATGATGGGGAGAAATACAATTGAGACTTATAAAACGGAAAAACTAAAATTTTGAGATAAGCCCTGTAAATTGGAAGGGAGGTAGTATGCGCTTAGCTTGTTGTACCTAAGCTTCCTTCATTTAATGATTTAGCAACTAAACTCCTTCATGCATTGATGAGCTTCATTCATTTAAGTGGTTTGCCTAGATTCGCATGCTTGGCATTGTTTCTTTCTGGGGTCATCAAACTCATCTCTTTCCTCTTAATTACATTGCCACATCAGATTTTTTGTCTAAATGACAGTCTTAGCACCTGTACAAGGTGGAGCATTGGGAAGAGCCTCATAGTGGGCAGTATCATATGTGTGTTATCATGCAAGGTTTCATTTATTTAGATGTACACTAGTGTAGAAAAGTCTAGTGCTGGTGTGGCAAAAAAGGCCTTGCTGTCGTGGGCGTCCAACGCCAGCAATATTGACGCCAGTGATAAAATTTGCTGGTGGCGTTGGCGCCCACGTCAGCAGTAACTGTGTGCTACCATATATTTCGACTCGTCCAAAAACACGGAGAAGAAAGACTACACACACATAAAAAGTGTTCTGGATCGTGCTCTCTTTGGCTTCAGCCATAGGGGTGGCTACGTCAAACACAAACAACAAAGGTCGGGTGTGCCGTGTTTCGGCCATAAAACTGACTTCTGCTGCGTCCAGCAACCAGCAACAAGTACGAGGGATGGATTCTACGTCATCCATCACATGCTGGAGTTCAGAAGGGATCAGCAAAGACTTCGCCTACCATCTACAGCCGATGCCCATGTCCGCGAATGGGCCGCAACCTTAGCAGCCAAACCGGATGAAAAACTCAGATTGACTTCTATCGCATCCAGCAGGACATTGCGACGATCATCATCAAAGATGTCGTCCTAGGGGATAGGATGTTCTATGGCATCCCACAAACGCGGGTTGACGTCAACACTCGCATAGACCTACAACGTCAGGACATGACGCCTTTCACAAAGCTAGGCGACATTCTCCCGGATATCCCGAAGGAGACATCTAAGAAGAAGTGATTGACGATGACAATGTTCGTCTAATTAGTACTTTGTGTAGGATGAAACTTTGAATTTCTGTACGACGAAACTTTGTGATGTAGACGGTCCTTCTGAACTTGCGTACCGCTCTAGTTAGTTTGGGTACGATGAACTTCGTTAATTAAGTTTACTATATGTTGCTTCTATTTGCGAACATTTTAACTCTTTCTCTTGGTGTTGCTTAAATATATTATGTTGCATATTATTGATGAATTCGCTTAATTATGACGCATGCATCTGTGTTAGGGATATAGATCGATGACGAAGAAGTTGTATGCCATGTATAGAGGGAGGGTTCCAGGAGTGTACGACGAGTGGTCAGAGTGTCAGGCCCAAGTCGACCGCTTCCCGGGCAGCAGCCACAAAGGATTTCAAAGTAAAAGCGAAGCGGAAGCTAGTTACTTGAAGTTCATCCTAGCGGGAGAGAGGAATGAAAACCGGCTCAAGAACTACATAATACCTCTCTTGCACATCGTGATCACTTCTCTCTTGTATGTGATCATAGTTAAGATATTAAACATGTGTATGTGACCATGTAGATGTATTCGAGACATGTAATAACTATTTTGATGATGACGAGACTATGTTGTATCACTATATGATGATCATGATGAGACTATGTTGTAGCACTATGATGATGATGATGATGATAATAATGCTGTATGTGCATGTTGGTATTGTATAAAAACCTGTATAAATACAGCGTAAATACGCAGGAAAAAATATATCAAAAAAAGCAGTAGTGACGCGGGGTAAGAGGCTTGTAGCAGCGCGGGGCCAGCGCTACTACTACACAGAGTTAGGAGTAGCGTGGTGTCTAGACCCCGCGCTACTGCTAGCCATTTACCACGCATCGCTACTAGGCTTATCCCTAGTAGTGTCGGCTGGTCTTGCAGGTACGACGACTATCTTCTCTTAGTAAAACAAACGTTGTAATTTGCAAACAAAAACGTGGCCATTCCGTAGTTTTCCCAGACTCATTTTGCAGGGGCCATTAATTTGTTACATTTGGTTAATCATCGACCTTTGTTGGCAGATGGACAGCCAACGATTGGTGGTTATGATTTTTAGCAGGTTGCTCACCGTATATATGCATGCGGTTGCTACCTTTCCTTTTTTTTTTTAAGATCAAGTAATCGCTGGCTTCATTGATTTAAGCAGAGAGCATGCAGAAAAATAATTGTATGATCCAAAGATCAAAGAGAAAATGAAAGGCCATAAACAGGGTAGGCCGATCTCTCATGTCATATCCCCAAAGGGGGGCTCTAGGTATCTCACGTCTGTTAACCGCGAGAGATCGAGCGCGCGTCTGATGGCTGCCATTGTATTGGTTGCTACTCCCTCCATTTCATAATACTTGTCGTGATTTTAGTTTAAATTTAAACTAAAACCATGATATTAAAACTAAAACCACAAGAAGAATTATGAAACGGAGGGAGTATTTTTTAACATTGGTTTTGTCGTATGTGGCATGAGGCAATATCACCAAACATATTCTGTCGACGAATGTGACATTGTTTGATACCTAATTTTTTAAAACCATTTCAATGGTATGAGTGAACTCGGTCAAGTAGAGTTAGGGTTCCTTTTTACAGAAACAAAACTCATAAACAATTTGATAGTTTGTTTTTCAAATGGTTGAAAATAACTTGTGTGAATCTGGAAAACATCCAAATACCTGATGAAAATCTTGAAGAAGTCCTAGAAATAGTATGTTGTGCAAGGAATCAAACATAAGTATCTAGAGCTTTTGGAGCATGTTGTGAACAGTTTTTTTCTAACGTATGGGCCATATTATTTATTTATAAACCAGGTGAAAATACAAACACACACACACCAACATCTCAAGATCATATATATATATATATATATATATATATATATATATATATATATATATATATATAAAATTTGGTTCACATAGAATGGAAAGCTTCGTATGCCGGCCAATGCGAGATGCCAAATCCCGCTGCGTAGAAATGGTCCATCTGGTACTTATGAGCCACCACGTATTGGCGGGCAGCTCTGCTGAACCGGTCCAGCTGTCACACAAATGATGAACAAAAACAAGTTAGCTAGAAGGACAGCAAAATACCGCATGGGACATGTGGTTAGCAAATTCAAAATTCGCAAAAAGACAGCAAAATTGTCTTGTGTGTGTACGCAGAAACAACAATGACAGTGCTAGCTTACAGTCGTCGCAGGTGGATGGTCCACCTTGCCCGAGGATGCCACCAATGAAAACCAGGAAGACCAGCATCAGCCGAACCGAGGTGGCCGAGTACTTGTTTGCCATCATGGTTCTGCCGAGCTGGATGTTTTGCTTTCTTGTCCAATGGGTGCTCAACTCAAGCAGCGCTTATATAGAGTATGTACGTAGCTTCCATGAAATTCTGAAAATGGTTAGCTAGATGGAAATGAGGGGTCGGTGGAAGGAACAAGGAAGTATGCATGACTCTGACGGGCAAGGAAGGAGTATGAACGCACGTGCTATACATGCATTGACTGGCTCCTTGCACAAGTCTTTATCAGTTCTTTGTAAATGCCCTCCCTCGTGGAACGTCTAGTCAGATGTTACCTCCCGCCATTTTAGGGAAATGCTCACGAGAAGGGTCACCTTTGGGGGGGGGGGAAGTAAGATTGGTTGAGTCAGGGGCGAGTGTAATCCCCACCCGAGGGGGCTCGACAGCTCGAGCGCGAGATTTTATAATATACGGGTTTCACTAAAAAATTCGTGTTTATGGGATTTGTTGGAGCTTTTTTTTTGCCCGAATTCCCCTAAACTAACTACTTTTTTTTAGGGAAACGGGATCGGTTGAAGATGCTCTTATATGGGTACATATGTATATGTGTAGCTTCTGTGAAATTCTGGAAGTAGGCTAGCTAGGTGCAAATGGGGAGTTGATGGAAGGGGGTATGCATGCGTGATTGTGCCGGACAAGGAAGAAGTATGAACGCACGTACTACTATACATGTATTGACTGACTCCTTGCACAAGTCTTTATCGATTCTTTTTAAATGCACTTCATCGTGGAATGTTAGTCATTTTTGTTGGCATTCATCTGAGAACAAGGGCCAAATAGCCAAGTGTGCGGACCAATATAGTATTTTCGTTTGTGCTCTTGTACGGTTCTACAAAAGGGTTAAAAGCTCAGTTCATTCAAGCACTGACATCAAACATTTGAGTACAGAGGAATATAAGCATTACCTAATCTCAAGGACAAGGAAAGCAACACTGACCTTTATTGATATCTATGTATAAATTTGGTATCACACTTTTTTTTTTCGAAAAACTTCTGATCTATTCATCAAACAGCATGGCAGTATAAAGAATACAAGAAGTAATAAAAATTACATCCAACCCTACAAAAAAAAATACATCCATGTCCGTAGACCACCTAGCGACGACTACAAGTATTGAAGCGAGCTGAAGGCGTGCCGCCATCATCGCCCCTCTCTCACCGGAGCCGGGCAAACCTTATTGTAATAGACAGTCGGAAAGTCGCCATGCTAAGGCACCAAAGGACCAGCGCGCCAGAACAACAACGGTCATTGATGAAGAGAAGCGTAGATCGGAAGTATTCAACCTGTAGACACATGAACACAGACGAACGAGGACCGAAGATAAACACCGGCTGAATCCTATGAGATCTGCCGGAGGCACACCTCCACACACCCTCCAACAACGCAAGACACACCATCGGGATGGGGGCTAGGCGGGGAGAACCTTATTCCATCTTCAGAGAGTGGCCTCCGCCTCGCGTTCCTGAGTAGGACACAAAACCTAAAAAGACTAAAAAAAAACACCTAAAAACGAAGTATGAGCCCTCTCCCTGGCAAGGGTAGGGATCCACCACGCCTCCATGGCCCTAGGGCCACAGGAGAAGAGGCAGTTCGGCAGCGGGGCCGGCAGGAGGCGGGGAAACCCTAAACGCTTGGGAGCCTTTCTTTCTTTCTAAATTGAATGGAATTCATTGTCTATAGCTGGTATCACACTTTCTTAACGCACATTTGAATCTTTATTAATATCTATCTACAAACTTGGCATATATGTGCTGAATTACACTAGGTGGTAGAGATCAGCAAGCAGACCATTTCGAAGCTTTGAATCTTGTTCGTTTATTTCTTACATGCAGCTTGATTTGAATGGGCTGATCTCTTTGCTACTACTCATGCAACCGAAAAGGACATTGGAAATTTGCACCTGTCTTATATTTTTTCCATACCCCAAATTAATAATTTTTTCCTGTCACAAAACGCCCCCACTTTTTTTGGAGCAACCATTCAAGGGTACCCTTTGTTGTGCTCCCGCAATGGTCACTTTCTTGGGCAGGGAGCGCGTCAAGTGGTGCACCCAGCAGGCACTATGTGTCGCACGCTGGACGCACCCTCGGGATTTCGTTTTTTTTCCTGCACACGTTTACGAGTTTTTGTTTGTTCTTTTCACTTTTTGGCTTTTGCTTGGTTTTCACTAGGTTTTTGCGGGATTTTGTTTTTGTTTTTTGGGAAGTAGTACTTTTTCGCGATCAAAAAGAAAAATTACAATATGTGCTTCAAGAAAATGGAAAAGCACAACCTCTTTTACGAGAAACACAACCATGCTTCCCGAAAATGAGAAAGCATAGTCCGTGCTTCCCGAAAAGAGATAAGCACAACTTTCAAAAAAAAAAATGAAAAGCCAAACTATGCTTCCGGGTTCCTTTTTTTTCTTTTTCTTTTAGTGTTCGTTCTTTCTCTAGTTTCTTTTTTTTGTTTATCGATTTTGTCCGTTTCTGATATTTCTGATTTCTGGTTTTTCATGAAAAAAAAGTTTGTTGAAACCTATTAACAAAAGATCTAATTTCGAAGACCTTGACACGAGAAATCCAACGATGAAAACAATTTATGATTAAGGCGTATGGTTTAAGAGATAAAACATTTTTAAAAACGAATCTATGGAAAGGGTAAATTCTCAGTTTATGACAACTAACGCACATGCAGTACGCCACTTGTCACCACCAAAGAAGATGAGAGTGACCTTTGCAAACGGTCCCCTTAACTAGTGATTTTTTTTCTTGAGAGAGAGAGGCACGGAGAAACGCTGGCTGGGTCGAGCTCGCCTGCTCCGGTGCTCCTGCTTCTCTCGAAATGGATCGGGTAATTTGTAATCCAGCTACCGAGTGCTAACTTAAATGGATGCATAGACAGAGTGCCCGACACTCACTGCACTCCACTCCTATAGTTTAGGTCAGCTAATTTGCCTGAAGCTGGAACTGCCAAATCTGCCAGAGTAATGAATGAGTACTTATGTCTTTAAAAAGTTGTATTTTCCTCGACCTGTACGTCTTGACCCTTATTATAAATACAAAATAAACCTTATCGTCCCTGGTATCACGCCGAGCATTACTTTCAAGACATAATAACTTTCTTGCATATTAAGGCATATTAAAAAGGGAATTCTAATTCGAACTAGATCCCACTCAATATCCGAGGTATCCTAGGATGTCCGTGACCCCAAGTCATCGGTATTTCGCATTATATGCACTGATTTCGAGTTGTGTCTTTGGTCAATAGCTGGATTGTCCGGCTCCTGTGCTTGCCCATTACGTTTCCACTTTGTTCGGCTAGGGGGTAAAGGGAGAACCACTGCGATTGTCACTTCCGGTTTAACTGGCCAAGTGCCTCAAATGGAGAAAGCCGAAAACTGACTGTCACAACAGGCGTAAATCGGTCAGCGAGCCGTATGCAGTGTTAAACTAAATATAGCCGATGGAGGTTATCCGAGTAAAACGAAGGGCCTTTCTCTCGAAAAGGCCAATTTGTTGGTGGTTCGACCTCGGCATTCCGAGGAGTCGACATATACCGAGGGCTATTAAGTTGCCCCAAAAACTACACTCCTAAGACTAATTGTATGTTTTAGCCCTATGGTCTGATTGCCTTGTTTCTCCTGATAAAACGCCTCTGGGTACCAAGATGTCGGCTAAGCGTTATATATCAGTACAAAGCACCCAAAGTATATTCTATTACGGGGCAGAAGCCGACGACCGGCCAACTACATCCTCGAAGAGTCATAGTAGAGTCAAAATAAAGCATAAAGCATATTTTGGGAACATATATATCCCATTTGAAAAGTTAAAAACTTGTCTTTGTACATGAGCATCTCGGCATACCGAGGAGAAGTAATAAATATGATCATTGGAGGCCATCGAGGATCCTCTCCTTGTTAGGAATAAGCCACGGTCAAGATCAGCGTGTGCGTGTGTTGGTCGAGTCACGGCCGGCTGGTGATGGCCGAGTCGTCCGTGTGGAGCAGCAGGGTGGACCGAGCAGTTGGGCGCTGCGTGTGGATCGTGGCTCAGCTTGTGCGGTCGTGGACTGTTGAGTGTGCATGTAGATAGAAGTAGTTAGTGCTACTTGGTTATCTAGTCATGCATGGATAAGTTAGTTAGCTACACAAGCTGTGAAGCAGCCGGTCATCATGGATAGACGTGCATGTTGTGATTAGCTTAGTGCGTGGAGTTAGTGGCCGGTGTGGTGGCCGGGTCGTGTGTGTGCGTCCGGGTATAAAACCCCCTCCCCATGTACTGATCAAGATGCTTCGGTTTGTTGTCGAGCCGGTGTGATATGTGCCACCGAGCAGGGGTATGTGCCCAGTAAAGTGACGCCGTTCGTGCGGCCGAGGCGCCGTTCGTGCGGCGGGGCGTTTGTGCGCCAGAAATATTTGAGTCCCTCTTCTTCTTCCACATACGTCCGAGCGAGTGTGAGATAGAGAGCGAAGAGCTATCTGGGTTGTCCCAACACTCCTTCGAGGACTTCACCTTGGAAACTCGTGCGGCCGGCATCACCTTTTCGTAGTACTGCCGAGCTTCTCGGTTCTTCCCCTCTGGACCGCGTTGCGCCATCTCCTCCAGTTTCATCCCCGGCCAATGCGTCTACACGCCCGCATACGCCTCCCGCGCACCCTCCAAGCAGGCCGAGCGTTTCCACAGCTCAACTTGTGGAACGCCCCCTGAAGACGCTGCGCCAGGCCAAAGAAGTTGGTCGGCAGTGACGCGTCCGGCCACAGTGCCACGCACAGGTCCTCCATT
Source organism: Thinopyrum elongatum (assembly GCA_011799875.1). Taxonomy (NCBI): domain Eukaryota; kingdom Viridiplantae; phylum Streptophyta; class Magnoliopsida; order Poales; family Poaceae; genus Thinopyrum; species Thinopyrum elongatum. The sequence continues at coordinate 599,884,105 of CM022301.1, forward strand.
ACGGGCCTGGCCAGGCGATGCATCTCGGCCATCTGCTTGAGCTGATCACAGAGGAGCCGGGGCCGAGCCGGATCCTGGAATTGCATCCAGAATGAACCCTCGGCGGACGCGTCTTCACGACCACCAAAGTGCTTGCACGCCTGCTCCACGCTAAGGGGGAGATCCGAGAACTCACCTGACAAACGCCATTTCCACGTTAGCACAGGGAATGCCTCACGTCCGATGATGCACTGTAGTAAGTATGGCTTACCGGCAGCTATGTCGGTAGCCTGCTGAAGCTCCTCCTTGGCCGCCCTCGCCTGAGAAGTGGACTCCTGACAGTCCGCCTTCAGCTTTTTGAGCTCGGCGGCGTCCTTTTCACAGGAATCCTTCTGAGCTTCGCACTCTGCGGTTGTGCCCTTCAGGTCTTCCTCAATCTCGGCGATCCGTTTTTCGGACGCCAGCCGAGTTTTGTGCTCCTCGGCGAGCTCTTCCGCGCTGCAGCCTTCTGCTGCTCGGCTTCCCGCCGCACCTTCTCAAGTTTGGCTCGCAGGCCCGTAAGGTCTTACTCGGATGCTGTAAAAGTATTGGATGCACTTAGATTACTAATAAAGCTATTTTCGATATACCGATTAATAAGAAAGTGCAACTTTCCACTACCTTGCGCTTGGCCCACTTGCTGCCGCATCAAGTTCAGATCCTCGTCAGATCGTGCTAGTTTTCGCTTCATTTCCTCCAACTCCGTTGCGTTGGCAGTAGAGGAGGAAGAGGCCTGCGTCAAAACACAAACAAAAAAGCCATTAAATATCCGAGCATACGATTCGATCCTCTAGTCGGATCTTTTCGGTCCAACTAGAGTCTCGGGGGCTACTGCATGTTCGCATTAAATCATACAACTTCTACAACCCTCAAGCCAGTTTGTTAAACTAGCTTAAGGCTTGGGGGCTACTGGGATATCTGTTTTTTCATCTAAATTATCGCAGACACCGGCTAAATGTTCCTCGGACGATACTTAGATATCATCCTTGAGGGATACTGGCTACACCCGGATGTACTGATAAAGCCATTTACAAAGATAAACACATGAATAGTTAGGTGTGTTTACCTCAAAGCCTTTTGCAAGGCCAAGGAAAGCTTCCATAATCCCAGCCTCGGCAAGCTGGAATTTGGAATAAGCCACACCAATAATGGCGCGGTGGTCGGGCAGAAGAGAGGGGCTGTTTACAGCTGCCTCCACCATCTGCTGACGCCCTGATAGCTCGGTCCTATCGGGACCGAGCAGGGGCGAGGACGCTCTCCCAACACCATCCTCCGTTGAAGAGGCGGGAGGTGTTTGTGCCCAACCTGGCGACTTCAAGATCGTCCAGGAGGAGGGGCATTGGGGCTCCAGATCCCTTCTGACCGGGGAGAGTCTGCCTCCCTGATCCTCGGTCTCCCACTCCACGGCTGAGGAGTCAACCTCGGCCATATGAGCGTCGTATCCCTCCTCGGCGTTGAAAGCTGGAGGGACGGAGCGAGAGGTCACCTCCCCTGCGCCGTCGTGCGTGGGTGGAGGGTTGGTGGTTGTCTCTGAAGAACTCCGGGCCAGTGCAGTCAGCGGAATTTCATCCACGGCGTCGTCCTCCCCTGGCCGATCGCATGGGGCTGCGATCAAGGCATCAAGTGATTAAGTCAAAAAAATGGTAGTCGAAGATATCTTTCGAAAACAATCATTACCTCTTGGCCTCCGGGCGCTCCCGAGGACACGGGCTGTCCTCGGAGGAGCTTGAGTCGATCATCTCCACAGCTGCCGAGGTTTGACCCGTTGGGCCAACGTGGGCCTTCCTCGAGCGCTTGAATGACCGAGGAGGGATAAGCTCCTCGACCTCCTCGGACGCCGCCCTCTTCCCGTCTGTGGAAGAGGGCTCCTCACTTTCTTCTTCCTCGGCGGATGGATCCGAGGAAGAGTGGTGAGTGGATAGGCTTTTTGCCCTGCCTTTCTTCTCCCCTTTCCCCTTCTTGGCCGGGACCTCATAGGGGTCCTAGGTCAATAGCTTTGTCAGCCTAGGGGTCATTGGGTCCTCGGGTAGAGGAGGAGGGGACAGCATCTTCCTGGCGTTTACACGCCATTCCTGTGTATAAAGCCCATATTACCGCCCAATTGAATGAAAGTGTGGCAGAAAATAAAGCATTAAAAGCTTGCAATTGAGCACTTACCTCCTCGGCAGGGTTGTCATAGCTGAAGCCCAAGTCCTCAGCTCGGGGAGCGGCCTCGTCCTTCTTCGTTTTGAAGAGCTGCATCCACATGTCGGTGAGGCTCGCCCCTTGAAAGAGTTGAGTGAGCGCCGCCTCGTCCTCCGGCTTGTATCTCCACATTGGAGTATCTCGAATTTGGAGAGGGAGGGCGCAGCGAAGAAGCATCACGTTGACCACATCTGTCAAAGTGACGCCTGAATCCACCACGGCTTTGAGTCGACCTTGCAGCTCCCTCACCTCCGCTGCGTTCACCTCGAGGACGTTCTTACCGGTCCTGGAGTACAGCCTCCTTGGTGGCTCTGCCGAGAAGACTGGGCCCTCCTTTTTGTCGGACAGATAGAACCACTCCTGTTGCCGAGCTTTACGGTCTCGATAAACGTCCCTTTTGGCCAGGTGATTGATACTTCCTTTTTGTATGATCCGGTAATGAATCAAAGAAGTATCCCACACCTATTTCCCTAAGTGGTGACCTGGGTATTGAACCCGCGAGAGGAAGATTCCCTTGAAGCGATGGTCTCTAGCAAGCAAACGTTAAAGAAAGAGTTTCAGCTTTGAACTGGATCAATCAAGCTAATTGTGATTCAACACTTATAATAAAAAAGAAGGTACGGGTATGAGGTCTTAATGCTTACAACCGTGTATTTGTCTGTGGATCAGACCATGATCTTAATTTGTGCTCGGGAAGGCACCCATCGAGATGTGCTTGTTTTGGATCGAAATGGGGGATGTGTCCAAATAACATCTTGACCGGCACACGTCCTGCATCAAGAATCAGTTGTCCTACCGCAGGCCCTATCCGTCGCGCGGGGTTGATAACCCACAAGTATAGGGGATCGTTTGTAGCCTTTTTCGATAAGTAAGAGTGTCGAACCCAAGGAGGAGCTAAAGGTAGAATTAATATTCTCTCAAGTTCTATCGACCACCGATACAACTCTATGCACACCAACGTTTGCTTTACCTAGAAACAAGTAATAAAACTAGAAGTCTTTGTAGGTGTAGTGGAATAAGTTTGCAAGATAATAAAAAACGTGAAAATAAAAATTAGGTGCTGTTCTAATAAAATTACAATTAAGTTAGTATAGCGAGTGTGGAAAAGTGATGGTAGGATTTGCGGAATTGTCTAGACCGATGGCAAGTTTTTATGTGGGAGAGGCCACTGCTAGCATGTCATCCTTTACTTGGAATTCTATGCATTTATGATTGGAACTATTAGCAAGCATTCGCAACTACTAAAGTTCCTTAAGGTAAAACCCAACCATAGCATTAAGATATATTGGTCCCCCTTCAATCCCGTATGAATCAATTTCTATGGTAGGAAGAAGTTTCCGTCACTCTTGCCCTCCAATGCATAGTCCTATCAACATACAACTAACCCTATGGTGTGATCCACGCACGCGCTCATATGATGGGCAACAAAGGACAGCAACATAACCACAAGCAATTTAAACCAATCATAGTAATTCATCGATTACCCATAGGACAACAAAAATCTACTCAAACATCATAGGATGGCAACACATCATTGGATAATAATATGAAGTATAAAGAACCATGTTCAAGTAGGGGTACAACGGATTGCGGGAGAGTGGACCGCTGAAAATAGATGAGGGAAGGTGATGGAGGTGTTGATGAAGATAACGGAGTTGTTGGAGTAGATCGCCGTCACACGATGTTTCCCCCGGCGTCGTTCCGGCGCCACCGGGAGAGAGGGGGAGAGAGCCCCCTCGTTCTTCTTCTTCCTTGGCCTCCCCCCTAGATGGGAGGAGGGTTTCCCCTCTAGTCCTTGGCCGCCATGGCTCCCTGAGGGCAGGAGTCCCTCCGAGATTGGATCTCTCTCTCTGTTCTCTTCTGTTTCACGCTCCTGTTTTCTGTCCCTTCATCGATTCTTATATTCCCGGAGATCCGTAGCTCCGATTCGGCTGAAATTTCAACACGATTTTTTTCCAGATATTATCTTTCTTGCGGTGAAAGAAGGGCCCTAACCGACTTACAGAGGAGTCATGAGCTCAGAAGGTGCGCCCCTGGGTAGGGAGCGCGTCGTATGAGCTCGTGGCTCCCTCGAGCATCGTCTCGCGTTGATTCTTTTTCCCAAAATCACATATATTCCAAAAAAATCTTCGTAAAATTTTATCGCCTTTGGACTTTGTTTTATATGGAATTTCTGTGAAACAAAAAACATGCAACAAACAGGAACTGACACTGGGCACTGGATCAATATGTTAGTCCAAGAAAATCATATAAATTGTTGCCAAAAGTATGTGGAACTAGTAAAATATTGGCATGAAACAATAAAAAATTATAGGTACGACGGAGATGTATCAGCATCCCCAAGCTTAATTTCTGCTCGTCCTCGAGTAGATAAATGATAAAAAGATAATTTTTGATGTGAAATGCTACCTAGCATAATCTTGATCATGTAATCTAATCATGGCGTGAATATTAAGATACGAGTGATTCAAGGCAATTATCAATTTGATATTGAAACAATAATACAAAACATGCATGTAATTCATCATTGCCTTTCATAATAATGGAGCTAAAGGAAACAGCCTCTATACACTTAGTTGTGGTAAGCATGACACGCTCGTTCTTCCCTGCATAGATATATCAAATCAAGAGCACCCCGGTGCCAAACCAAGCAATTGTATCATACTTTTTCACGCGCTTCAGCTTTTTCAACTTCACTCACTATATAAGCGTGAGCCATGGACTTAGCATTACAGGTGGCAAATAGAATGATGGTAGAGGTTCAAGGAAAAATAGAGAAAGTCTCACATCAACTCGGTGGATTGTTAGGCAATGGAGGCGCCTTTCAATCGATATCGATGCGAGGAGTAAGGATTGCCATGCAACGGATGCACTAGAGCTATAAGTGTATGAAAGCTCCCTATGAAACTAAGTGGGTGTGCATCCAACTTGCTTGCTCATGAAGACCTCGGGCATTTGTGGAAGCCCGTCATCGGAATATACAAGCCAAGTTCTATAATGTAAAATTCCCACAAGTATATGAAAGTGACAAATCATGGAGACTCTCTATATGAAGAACATGGTGCTACTTTGAAGCACAAGTATGGAAAAAGGATAGTAGTGTGCCCCCTCTCTCTTTTTCTCTCATTTTTTTCTCTCTCCCTTTTTTGGTGGGCTCTTTTTGGCCTCTTTTTTTTCTTTTTTTTATCCTCACAGGTAGGGGCAACACTCTAGAATGCATCACACTTTTATTTACTTACAACTCGATAAACTAAAAAAGATGACTACATATGAATGCCTCTGGCAGTGTACCAGGATGTGCAATGATCTAGCGTAGCAAAGATATCAAAAACCGGACAAGCCATGAAAATATCATGCTAGCTATCTTACGATCATGCAAAGCAATATGACAATGAACGCTCAAGTCATGTATATGATGATGATGGAAGTTGCATGACAATATATCTCGGAATGGCTATGGAAATGCCATGATAGCTCGGTATGGTTGCTGTTTTGAGGAAGGATATAATGAGGCTTACGTGTGATAGAGCATATCATATCACGGGGTTTGGATGCACCGACGAAGTTTGCACCAAGTCTCGAGGTGAGAACGGGCAATGCACGGTATCGAAGAGGTTAGCAAAATATGGATAGGTGGGAGTGCTTAAGTCCACAAACTCACATTAGTCATAAAGAACTCATATACTTATTGTGAAAATTTCAAAGCCCTCGAAGCAAAGTGCTACTGGCATACCCCTAGGGAGGAGGTTGGGAGGAGTTAACCATCGCATGCCCCCGATTCGAACAACACAAATGATCAATCAATGATAAAATATGCTCCAACCTGTAAGTGCATCTAGTGCCCCTTAGTGATTTTGGTGTATTGAAGACTTATAGGTTAAGGGACTAATGCGTTTGTGAGTGTACACAGGTCTATAAGTCTATGAGGAGTTTGTTATTTACGATGAATGTCGACCCCTAAAAATGAATGTCTTCAACTGAAGACTTTGGTTTTCTTGAAGACTTTGAAAGTGAAGAAATTGGTGTGACCTTGAAGACTTGATATTCTTGCGAGGATTATGAAGCGTGAAGACTTTTGTTTTCGTAGTTTCATTTTCTTCTTCTTGAGTCATAGGAAACACCGAACTGTTAAAGGGGGTCGAGGTAAATCTAAGGAAAAGTTTACAAGTGATGCTCATCTCAAAATCCTACACCTACCCAATCCTTTCGAGTGAAGCCATTGGAAATCTCATACAGTTCAGTCAAGTTCTTCAGTGAGAGAGACGAAGTTCTTCTGTTCTCTGAGGAATTTGTTCTGACTGAGGAGTTAGGAATTCGCCAGTGCGGATTGCCTACAAGTGAGGAACATGATAGCCCTGAGGAATTTGATACTCAAATATCCGACCGTTGCTGTGCTACGCGCCAGCTGTCCAAATATCCTTCCCACCTAACGGTCATATCATTGAAGGGCATTTATGTCTTATCATGTCGGGCTACTCCCTAGGCTATAAATAGCCGCCCCCTACAACCACTAGCTGGTTGGCTGCTCCGAGAGATAGATTGACACTTGTCATTTAGAGCATCCCATCCTCCGAGGACTTTGAGCAAAAATCATCAAGTGAGGAAAAACCCAAAACCCAAACACCTACAAACCCAAAGTGATTGAGCATCACTGAAGAGATTGTTCCTGTGTGGAACCGACGCTTGTTACCTTTGAGGACTGTGCATCCTCCAGACGGTTAGGCGTCATGGTCTAGAGCATCCAAGAGGAAATTGTGGATTGCCGAGTGACCGAGTATGTGAAGGTTTGGAAGTCACCTGAAGCTTACCACGAGTGATTGGGCGAGGTCTGTGTGACCTTAGCTCAAGGAGAATACGGTGAGGACTGTGTGTCCGGGACTGTGTGTCCGGGACTGTGTGTCCTCAGTTTTAAATACCTAGCCGCTCTAACCAGACATACAACTGTCACAGCAGTTGGAACTGGTCTACCAAATCATTGTCTTCACCGAGCTACTGGTTCTATTTCCTCAACCCTTTCATTTCCTCGCATACTTGCTATGTATTTGATCATTACTGCTTGAAGACTTTGACTGAAGACTTTCTCAATTTCCTCAATCCTATTTCTTCAGTCAGTTTGTCTTCAGCCTGCTTATCCTGTGTTTACGCTACTTGTACTCTGTTTTGTTTCATTTCATCATGATGACTATGCTACTGCTTTATTATGCATGTACCTGAGTACTTATTCCGCTGCTTGTAGTTCGTTGCTTAGGAATTTCCTCACCTTGAAATTCCTCAGTGACGAATTTGTAAAAATCGCCTATTCACCCCCCCTCTAGTCGATATAACGCACTTTCAATTGGTATCAGAGCAAGGTACTCCCTTGTTCTGTGTGATTTTGGTTTAACCACCTGGAGTTTTAGTTATGTCGACTGCAGGCATGATCAAGGTCTCGGCTGGGTGTCCTACCTTCGATGGGACGGACTACCCCTACTAGAAGAACAAGATGCGCATGCATCTTGAGGCAATTGACAACGATCTCTGGTACGTTGTGGAAAAAGGCGTTCCCTCTGTCACTCCTTCCGTAAACGCTGCTGACGTGAAGAGATTCAAGCAACTCGACTCTCAAGCGAAGAATATCATATGTGGCCATCTGAGCAAAGGGCAGTATGGTAGAGTGAGTGCTTTGGAGACAGATAAGTTTATCTGGGATAGGCTGTCCAAGGTCAATGAAGGAGTCTCAACTCAACGTGACTCTTGAGTTGACATTCTTCGCAATCTCTTCAACCGCTTCAAAAGACTCGACAACGAAAATGTTCAGCAAACCTTTGATCGCCTCACTGACATTTCAAACAAGCTTCAAGCACTGGGTGCCACTGACATCACCGACCATGAGGTGGTGAAGAAATTGCTGAGGTCACTCGATTCTTCATTCGATATACTGGCACTGATGATTCAAGAAGGTGGAGACTACAAGTCACTTGATCCTGCTGACATTCTTGAGAGGCTGAACACTCATGAATTCCAACTAGCTGAGAAGAGAGATCTCTGCGGACCGAGCTATGGTAGATCTCGTGCTCTGAAGGCCAAGGCAGTCTCTGAATCTGAAGATGAAGATTCTGGTAGTAGCCTTGGTGATCCTGAAGAACTGAGTCAGGAGCTAGCAATGCTCGTGAGGAAATTCCAGAAGTTCTCTAGACGTGGCCGATTTGGAAAATCCTCAAGAGGTGATGACATGAAATCAGATTCCTCATCCCGCGACTACAAGAAGATAACTTGCCATAAATGCAAGAAACCTGGTCACTACATTACTGATTATCCTCAGTGGGAGAAGGAATCAAAGAAGAAGAAATACAAGGATGACAGTTCCGATGACTCAAAGAAGAAGAAAAAATCTTCAAAGTCCTCATCGTCAAAATCTTCAAAGTCTTCATCTCACAAGAAGAGCTGTTCCAAAAAGGCTCGGGCATTCATTGGCTAGGAAATGGACTCTGAATCTGAATCTGAGGAACATGAGGAAGAGAAGGCATCTGAGGAGTCAGACTCTGGTGTGGCGAGCCTAGCCCTCGCTACTGCTTACGTTAGCAAGTCCATCTTCAACACTGAGGAAAATGGCTTCCCCAACACTGCTGATGACGGCAACGATGACTATGCTCCCACTTATTGCTTCATGGCAAAAGGTGCCAAGGTACTCAAATATCCCTCCTCTGAATCAAGTGAGGATGAATCTGATGATAACGTCAAACCCAGCTATTCCAAACTTGCTAATATTGCTGTTAAACAACAAAAGGCTTTGGAAAAGGTTCAAAATATGCTAGACAAAAGCGATGACCTGTTAGGTGAGGAAATGGATCGAACTCAAACACTGACTGATAATCTTCAGCAACTACAGTCTAAGTTTGACAACCTTCAAGGTCATCATGAAACTCTCTTAGCCGATCATGAGAAGCTTTCTTATGAATTTCTTCAAAGAAAGCAAGATCTTGAGAAGCTAAGGGTGAGTCATGAAGATCTTCAGAAGGAAAATGATTCATTACTTGCTCAACAGATCAGTTCCGCTCAGGAAGAATTTATTCCACCATGCTTGAAATGCATTGAACGTGAAACTGCTAATTCTTCACCTGAAAGTTCAAATGCTTCTATTGCTGCAAATTCTTTAACTATCTCTGTGGTCACAAATTCCTCATCTGAGGATACCACTAGTATCACTGACGAAAATGCAGGGTTGAAGGAATTGTATGTGACAGGCATGTACAAAAGCCTCAAAGGGCATCAGACTCTTTGTGATGTGCTCAAAAAGCATATCTTGAACAGGAACCCTAGGAAAGAGGGTATTGCCTTTGAGAGGAAACTCAATGTTGATGGAACCTACTGGAAACCTGAGCAGTATCCCAAAACCTCATGGGTTGCTGCGAAGGGACCTCCCGTAGATCCATCCACTTTATCTGGCTTTACTTGTGAATCCTCATATTCATCTGATGAGTCATTTGACTCCAACTATAAACTGTTCAAAAATCAGAATGGTGAAGTATTTGCTAGATATGTTGGATCTAACTGCAGGAATGGTCCCCCTATGAAGAAAATATGGGTTCCCAAAAGGTGCCTTGAAAGTCTTCAGGTGAATATCCTCATGACACCACCTGTGAAGAATAAGAATCCCAGATCAAATTCTTCATATGGACCAAAGTCTTCATATGGATCCAAGTCCTCTTATGGATCAAATTCCTCACGTGGATCCAAGTCCTCATATGATCATCATCATGCTAACGCTTCTGTTTCGCAGGGAAAATCTAAGAGTTCTGATTATGTGCATTATTCTTCAAATCATTATATTCATAAGTCCTCGAAGAATTCCTCTGCTTACTCATATGTCTATGCTAATCCCTCTCCTGTGAAACGAAGCACTTTGGCTTCAATGCCACCTTTCTCTTATGGAGCTCGCAGAATGATGAACTCTTTGCCACCCCTCCAGATGTGGGTGGTGAAGAAAAAGAACTAATCTCTTATGCAGGGTAAGGTTTCCAGATGAACTAAATCGTCTGAAGAATTTGCTAGAGACCTGAAATGCTTGAAAGGATGCAAGCTAATCATGAAGAAATGAATCATTCATTTCTCACGTCCTCATACTGCTATATATACATATGTTGCATTAACTGATGAAATTATGTCTGATGAATTTAATGTCATATTCTTCACTCTGAAGTATATGAGTTCGTAAGATGCACTAATTCATCTGCAGGATGATTTACCCAAAGCTACTGAGTGGGTCCTCGATAGTGGATGTACAAATCACATGACCGGTGACAAGAGCTTACTGATGAACACTCCTTTATCTCCATCACATTTGAAGCATATCACCTACGCTGACAAAGGCAAAAGCAAGGTATTGGGTCTAGGTAGGGTTGCAATCTCAAAGGATCGACACATGGATAAAGTCATGCTTGTCGAGTCCCTCGGATTCAATCTCATGTCTGTCTCAATGCTTTGTGATCTTGATATGGTTGTTGTCTTTGGCAAATATCATTGCTTAGTGCTCATGGAATCTGAGAATTCCAAAGTCTTCGAAGGCTTTAGGAGAGGAGACTTGTATATTGTTGATTTCTCTACAGGACCACAACCTGCCACTTGTCTACTTGCAAAAGCTTCAGAAGGCTGGCTATGGCATCGACGACTGGGTCATGCTGGAATGAGGAACTCACACACGCTCGTGAAGAAAAAGCACGTCATTGGCATCGAGGGTGTCAAATTCCTCAAAGATCATCTTTGTGGGGCTTGTGAGGCTGGAAAGATGACCAGAGCCAAGCACCCCTCGAAGACTATCATGACTACTTCTAGTCCTTTTGAATTGCTTCATATGGATCTCTTTGGCCCTACTCATTATGCCACACTAACAAATGTAGCATCTCTATATGGCTTTGTCATTGTTGATGATTATTCTTGTTACACATGGGTGCATGTCATTACTTACAAAACTGAAGTGCAGGAAGTCTTCAGACGATTTTCCTCAAGGGCTTCGATGAATTTCGGTGTGAAGATCAAGCATATACGTAGTGACAATGGGACCGAGTTCAAGAATACTGGTCTTGATGACTATCTCGATGAACTTGGTATTACTCATGAGCTATCTGCCCCATACACTCCTCAGCAGAATGGCGTTGTGGAGCGCAAGAACAGGACTCTTGTTGAGATGGCTCGCACCATGCTTGATAAATACAAGACACCTCATCATTTCTGGACTGAGGCAATTGATACTGCATGCCACATCATCAACAGGGTATATCTTCACAAATTCTTCAAGAAGACCTCATATGAACTCCTCACTGACAAGAAACCCAATGTGAGTTATTTCAAAGTCTTCGGTGCTCAATGCTGGATTAGAGATCCTCATCACAATTCTAAATTTGCACCGAAAACACATGAAGGTTTTATGCTTGGTTACGGAAAGGACTCGCACACCTACAGGGTCTTCAACACCTATCACAACAAGGTTGTTGAAACTGTAGATGTGCGGTTCGATGAGACTAATGGCTCGCAAAGAGAGCACCTACCTCCTGTGCTAGATGAAAAGACGCCTGAGGAAACCATCATGTTCAAAGCTACTGAGGATGTTATTCCTACCGAAGAATCTGCTGAAGAAGTCATTCCAGATTGTGAAGAAAATCATACTGGTGCATCTGAAGAAAATGGCTCTGAAGAAAATGCTGAGCCAAATCAAAGTCGTCAACCTGCTCATCCTCGCGTTGCAAATGAAGTACAGATTGAGAGAATCATCAACGACATCAACGCACCAGGTCCTCTGACTCGCTCAAAAGCTTTATATTTGTTTAACTTTTGTGGGCATTTTGCTTTCGTCTCTATCACAGAGCCCACCAAAGTTGATGAGGCATTTCTGGAGCCTGAATGGATTCAAGCGATGCAAGAGGAATTACATCAATTCGAGCTGAACAATGTGTGGGAGCTTGTCAAGCGACCAGACCCATGCAAGCACAATATCATCGGTACCAAATGGATCTACCGCAACAAGCAAGATGAAAATGGCCTAGTGGTGAGGAACAAGGCTCGTCTTGTAGCTCAAGGCTACACACAGGTTGAAGGAATTGATTTCGATGAAACTTTTGCACCTGTTGCTAGACTTGAGGCTATTCGCATATTGCTTGCTTATGCTAACCATCATAATATCATCTTATATCAAATGGATGTGAAAAGTGCATTCCTCAATGGTAAGCTTGAGGAAGAAGTATATGTTGCTCAACCCCCAGGTTTTGAAGATCCTAAGCATCCTGACAAAGTCTTCAGACTCAATAAGGCCCTCTATGGCCTCAAGCAGGCACCTCGGGCGTGTGACGAATTTGCTTACATGATGAGTGAGGAATATCAAATGTCCATGATGGGAGAATTGAAATTCTTCTTAGGTCTTCAAATTCGTCAACAACGCAATGGCATCTTCATTTCTCAAGAGAAATACCTCAAGGACATTCTGAGGAAATTCGGTATGCAAGAATGCAAAGGCGTCAAAATCCCTATGCCCACAAATGGCCATCTGTGCACTGATGAAAATGGTATAGACTTCGATCAAAAGGTATACCGCTCCATGATTGGCTCTTTATTGTACCTATGTGCATCTAGGCCGGATATTATGCTTAGTGTTTGCATGTGTGCCCATTTTCAAGCTACACCGAAGGAATCACACCATAAGGCTGTGAAACATATTCTTCGATATCTAGCTCACACTCCAACACTTGGATTATGGTATCCCAAGGGCTCGGCTTTTGATCTCATTGGATATTCTGACTCTGACTATGCTGGTGATCATGTGGACCGCAAGTCAACATCAGGCACATGCCATTTCCTCGGACGATCCTTAGTATGTTGGTCCTCGAAGAAGCAGAACTGCGTATCACTCTCTACTGCTGAAGCTGAGTACATTGCTGCTGGTTCTTGCTGTGCTCAATTGCTATGGATGAAGCAAACCCTCAAGGACTACGGCATCAATGTGAAGAATGTGCCACTCTACTGCGACAACGAGAGTGCCATCAAAATTGCTCATAACCCAGTTCAGCACTCGAAGACAAAGCACATCCAGATTCGTCATCACTTTCTTCGTGATCATGTGTTGAAGGGCGACATCTCAATCGAGCACGTGAAAACTGAAGAACAGCTAGCCGATATCTTCACAAAGCCCTTGGATAAGAAGAGATTTAGCAAGTTGCGGTGTGAGCTAAATATCTTAGAATCTTCGAATGTTCTTTGAAAAGGACACACATCCTAACATTTATGCAAATTGATGACTTAGATGTGCAACACACGAAGAAACGTTTTTCTTCAATCAATGAAGACTAACCCTCTAAGTGTGAAGAAATTAACGAAGAATCTGATTCTCAGAGCCCTACGACAATTGTACGCAGTGTCTGAAATCATCATTCTTATACGGTGGGTCACGCCACCACAAAGTTGAAAATCTTCAAAATTGAGTTTTTCTTCATTTTGCAAATTCTTCAACTTCTCAAATTTTTCATCTTTGCAAAGTCTTCACTCTTTCCGTCTGTGTTCTTCATTGACTATATATATATTTGAGTTTTCCAGTCCTCTACAGCATTCACTTATTGCTAATTCTTCAAGTTGTTTTTCTTCTAAGTGAATATGATCGGACCCTTTCCCCCTCTATGCTAAACTCAATCCAGTCTGTTTACAAATTCTTCATGTGCGTTCTATTTGAAACCCGTTCAAAGTCTTCACTGTGTCCTTGACAGCTGAAGAATTTGCGAACGAAACCTTAAAATATTCTTATCTAAATTTTCGGCTTTTGCCGCTCAAACCATTCCATATCCCTCGATAAGATTTATCTATTCACCCACGATCAAACACGATCTCCACTTCACAGTACGTGGGTGACACATGTCGTTAGGATAAGAAGGGTCAGGGGCACGTTCGTCCATTTTCTTCGGACGAGCGGTTTTTCACCTCGGCTATAAATACCCCTCGCCCTCCTCAGATCCCATTTACCCCGCTCGATCTTACTCCCCTCGCTCGAGCTCTCAGACCTAGCGCCGCCGCTACACTCCATCGTCGCCGGTGAGGAAGAGCTTCACTGCCTCGACCTCGTCGCCGTCGTACTCACACCGGCCGCGGAAATCTTCACTCCGCCGCCGCCGTAGCTGCTTTCCATCGCCAAGTTAGGGCATGGAAGATCTGAACGGACGAACTTCTCCACTACTACTCTCAGTTCATCGTGTTCTTCGTCAAGGGTAAATAAAATTTATTTTTACTGCCCTTGTTGATTCTGATGATTTCCACAAAATCTTCAAAAGGTGTTTATTCTTCAACTTTCATGTTCTTAAACACCAACTTACTTCTGTTCTTGATCTGTTTCTCTAAGCAATGTTTTTCTTCAAGATTCCTCAATTGTGTGGATTTTTTAATCTACACAACTCTGGAACCTAAGTCAAAGAACGCTTAGTGAAATTTCTCAAGACACCCCTGGTCAAATTCCTCAAACTTGATACTTTTGAAAAACTTCTGAGAACGCATATGACCTCTCCAAATTCTTCGCACCTATATTCTGTTCACAGGTACACATGTCTGCTGCTGAATCACTAGGTTCTCATCAACTTAACTCATTTGCAGCATTTCTCGAAGATAAGTTACACACTTCCTCAGAAACATCCATTGTTTAAAATCCTCAAGTGAAGAAAAATGGCTGATGGTAAAAGACCTCAGAAGGGAGGAAAGAGACCAGAAACAAATACTGCTTTTGAGATCCCTGATGACATCTATGATGAATATTGTACTCCTGATGAAGCAACTCATGGCAAGGAGAACAAAAATCAGCACAAAGTGCGCATTCAGAAGATTGAGAGGAGATGGGCAAGAGAATGGAGGGAGTATCGATATGTGACTCCAAAGTACATGAAGAAATTCGCTGTCAACCCTCCATGTCCAAGACCTCCATTGGCACCAGGCCAAGAAGCTGATCCCACTAGCATCAGAAGAGGTGAGGAATTTCCCAAGGAGTGGGCTAAGCGTCAAGCCAAGCTGGCCAAAATGGCTAAAGAGGCAGTGAAGAAATTCAAGGAAGATTCTGCTGCTGCCGCTGCTGAGGCCTCTGCTAGCAAGCCTAAGAAGGCTATGACAAAGAAACCAGCTGTCAAGACAAGTTCCTTAGCTGCAATGCCCTCACGGACAAGCTCTTCAAAGCCCTCACGGCCTGATCCTCAAGCAAATCCTTCAAAAGCAACTCCAACTCCCTCAGTTGCAAAATCCTCAGCTGCTCCTGCAAAGTCCTCAGCACCTGTGCATCTTGCCACATGCCAAAGGACTACTGGAATCTCAATTGCTTCAGGAGTCTCTGCAAGTTCTTCAGCTCCACCTCAGTCTTCAACAACTCCTATCTTGCTGAAGAAAAAGGCCACTGCTGGACGAGGCACAAGACCAAGTCCTCACAAGAAGCAGGTCGCCTTTCTGGTTCCGTCAAGCGAAGACGAAGCTGATGATGAAGAATTAGCTGAGATCATCAGAGATCGACAACAAAGGGCCGCCAGTGCCAAAGGCAGTGCGGTGCCTCTCATGCTAGATCCACGGAAGATCCTTGATTTCATTGATCTATGGCACAAGAACCCTAACACACCTTTGCCTGAATTAAACCTCACTCCTGGTCAAAGTCACATGTTGACGGCCTTCATTACTGAAGAAAAATGGAAATTTGAAAAGGCCAGGCAGGTGAAGAAGGCTCAGTACAAGAAGGAGCGTTTTCTGAAGAATAATGTTGTAAACATGTCTCCTGATGAACTTGTGAATCTGCAAAAGGAGATCAAAGCACTCAGTGATGAATTTGACGCTTATCGTGCAGATTGGCTAGGTGCCAAAGTCAGATTCGTCAAAATGGCAAAAGGATTCACTCCAAGTGTTGCAGCTTCATCGCAACCCAAATTTCCTCAGACTGGAACATCTATTCAGTCTGCTGAAGAAAATGAAAGCACCAGAGCTGATGAAGAAATTCCAGTCTCTGAAGAAAATGCCAGGGCAACTGCATCAGTTGTGCCTGAAGAAATTCAACCAATTTCCTCTGCTCCTCCTGCACCGATGACAAGCATCAACCTTCCTTCTGCATCAGAAGCGAAGAAAACCAAGGCTGCGGAGCGAGTAGCTGTGAAGAAAAGGAAAGCATCTGCATCTTCAGAGTCTTCAGCTCCCAAGAAAGTGAAGACTTTGACGAGCTCATCTGAAAACCCAATTGATGCTATTCCAATATCAAGCATGCCATCAAAGGAGATCATTCCCTTTGGTGAGGAATATGAAATTCCAAGTAAATCTGATGAAGAAGATCCTTCTGCTGCTTCGACAGAGCAGTTGGATGAAGACATTGAAGTGGATAATATCCCTTCAACTCCGCTGGTATCATCGCCCATGCCTCAGTTCACAGCTGAAGAGGCAGGCGTCGAAGAAATTGAAGAAGATGAGGATGTGGATATTGGGTCTACAACACCTATTCTGAATGATGACTTTTGGGAAAGTCATCACCCCAATTCTCCTCTGACAACCCCGCTACATCAAGTTCCTCAGTCCCCTGTGCCAACTGAAGAAATTCATACGGGCTCTGATGAACGTCAAGCTTCACTTCATTCTATTCCTGAAGAAGTTCCAGCCACTAGTGCTGATGTACATATGTCTGAAGAAATGGAGGCCAAGGCTGCTGCTGAAATTCCTCAGCCTGTGGCTCCAGTGGCTATACCTCAAGAGGCTATGAAGACTTCAACTGTTAATCTTCAGCCCAAGCCACAGAACCCTCACTCCAAGAAGCAGAAGTTTAATGCTGAAGATTTCTTCAATGAGCACATATTCTTCACTGACTACAATCCCTATGACTCTGCTCGACTTCGTCGCAAGCGCTTCTGGACTGCAAGCCAGATGAACTTCTATTCCTCATTGTTGTTTGATAAGGACAAGATCTTTGAACATGAGCAAATTCCTCATGTAGATATGGAATCGTTGCCCTGCTTCACCCCAGTCCTCAGTGTTCTTCATGATGCTGGGTTACTCAATTTCTGCACCGACATCTGCGATTGGAATGAAGAACTCATTCTTCAATTCTTTGCCACGCTACACATTACTGGAAATGTTGATGATGTCAATTCATGGGTATTGGACTGGATGACCGATAATACTCATTTCAAAGCACCGGCCTCTGAATTGCTTCATGCCGTCCCAGTCAGTCCTCCCACTGGAGGTGCAAGGCTTCTCTATGTTGAACCTGAACTATCCGATCATCTGATGCAAGTGCTGATGAAGCCTTTGAAGCCAGGCCAAGCTCCAAGGACCAAATTCCTTGTCAAGGAATTGCTCTATGTGCCAAGGACAGTTTATCGCATATTGACCAAAACCCTCAGTCCAATCAAGGGCCACAACTCTGATGATGAAGATGTTGTTGGCATCATGAAGAATCTGCTGTTCAATATCATTCATGGTATACCTATCAACTACCACGATTTCTTCATGAGGACTTTGGCCAATGCTGCTCTGTCACCTTTTGAGTTGAAGCCTTATGCTCCCTGGATCATGAGATTCATCAGATCAAGGTCTTCAATTCATTATAAGGCTGACTTTCAAAATCATCTCAGCTATTTGCCCCCTATTGAAGTCCTCAAACGGACTATTTCCTCAGCTGACGAGAAGGGCAAGGCTGCTGTTATTGATGAAGGTACTCGTCCATTGGATGGACAGTTTCGCAAAGCTACTTCATATTCCACCAATGATGACTCTGCAACTCAAGATTCTGCCGCCAAAGCTTCAGAACATAATCCTCAAGCCACTGCTCCGCGTGTGATGACTGATCATGAACTTCTCCTTAGTCTTCATCAGAAAGTTGATTGAAATCACAAGTGGGTCAAGCGTCAGTTTGGTGCAATTCTTCAGAACATGACAGTCACTCAAAACACTGTGAAGAAGAATCACTACTACTTGCATGAAGTTTTTGACCGCACTTGGGCCATTCTGTCTAATCTTTATAGTGCTGAAGAACTCAAGGAGATGGGATTCCAACAGGACTTTGACTGGTCTCAGCCACCTTCGAAGAAATTCAAGAAGGTCAAAGTTCCTCAGCTTGTTGCCAGTTCATTTTCTTCATCGCGCGAGTCGGATGAAGCTGAAGATTTGAACGACACCGCGGCAGGCCCTACCTCAACGGACGACCCCAACAATGCTGGCGTTGCTCCATCGACATCATGATGATATTCTTCAGGGGCGTTAGTCCTCATTTTTCGTCCCTTTTGGTCATTCGATGACAAAGGGGGAGAAATTTGAGTTAGTCTTCAAGCGGGTCTTATATATGGGCTATATTTCTGTTAAGTTACAACTCTTGCTTTTCTGAGGTGTTTGCTCTGATGAGTTGTAAACTTAAGTCCTATGGTGGTTTGATTCTTTTGAACTGCTTTCTGCATGCTTATTTCCTCAAGTACCTTAACGCACGCATGCTGAATTTTGTCAGACACCATATTTCATCATGCATTTCAAATTCTTCATATCATATGTTAAATGCGTGTATGAATTCCAAGATATAGGGGGAGATCTCCATGATATTACTCAACAATGTGCATTTGCTCTTCAAAGCAAATTCCTCAAATATGCACATCTTCAGGGGGAGTTCTTCTATATCTTGCAATCAAATTCCTCAATATTAGTATTTACACTTCATATGTTTATCCCCGTTGAAAACTTAACTTATATTGTCATCAATCACCAAAAAGGGGGAGATTGTAAGTGCATCTAGTGCCCCTTAGTGATTTTGGTGTATTGAAGACTTATAGGTTAAGGGACTAATGCGTTTGTGAGTGTACATAGGTCTATAAGTCTATGAGGAGTTTGTTATTTACGATGAATGTCGACCCCTAAAAATGAATATCTTCAACTGAAGACTTTGGTTTTCTTGAAGACTTTGAAAGTGAAGAAATTGGTGTGACCCTGAAGACTTGATATTCTTGCGAGGATTATGAAGCGTGAAGACTTTTGTTTTCGTAGTTTCATTTTCTTCTTCTTTAGTCATAGGAAACACCGAACTGTTAAAGGGGGTCGAGGTAAATCTAAGGAAAAGTTTGCAAGTGATGCTCATCTCAAAATCCTACACCTACCCAATCCTTTCGAGTGAAGCCATTGGAAATCTCATACAGTTCAGTCAAGTTCTTCAGTGACAGAGACGAAGTTCTTCTGTTCTCTGAGGAATTTGTTCTGACTGAGGAGTTAGGAATTCGCCAGTGCGGATTGCCTACAAGTGAGGAACATGATAGCTCTGAGGAATTTGATACTCAAATATTCGACCGTTGCTGTGCTACGCGCCAGCTGTCCAAATATCCTTCCCACCTAACGGTCATATCATTGAAGGGCATTTATGTCTTATCATGTCAGGCAGCTCCCTAGGCTATAAATAGCCACCCCCTACAACCACTAGCTGGTTGGCTGCTCCGAGACATAGATTGACACTTGTCATTTAGAGCATCCCATCCTCCGAGGACTTTGAGCAAAAATCATCAAGTGAGGAAAAACCCAAAACCCAAACACCTACAAACCCAAAGTGATTGAGCATCACTGAAGAGATTGTTCCTGTGTGGAACGGACGCTTGTTACCTTTGAGGACTGTGCATCCTCCAGATGGTTAGGCGTCATGGTCTAGAGCATCCAAGAGAAAATTGTGGATTGCCGAGTGACCGAGTATGTGAAGGTTTGGAAGTCACCGGAAGACTTACCACGAGTGATTGGGCGAGGTCTGTGTGACCTTAGCTCAAGGAGAATACGGTGAGGACTGTGTGTCCGGGACTGTGTGTCCTCAGTTTTAAATACCTAGCCGCTCTAACCAAACGTACAACTGTCACAGCAGTTGGAACTGGTCTACCAAATCATTGTCTTCACCGAGCTACTGGTTCTATTTCCTCAACCCTTTCATTTCCTCGCATACTTGCTATGTATTTGATCATTACTGTTTGAAGACTTTGACTGAAGACTTTCTCAATTTCCTCAATCCTATTTCTTCAGTCAGTTTGTCTTCAGCCTGCTTATCCTGTGTTTACGCTACTTGTACTCTGTTTTGTTTCATTTCATCATGATGACTATGCTACTGCTTTATTATGCATGTACCTGAGTACTTATTCCGCTGCTTGTAGTTCGTTGCTTAGGAATTTCTCACCTTGAAATTCCTCAGTGACGAATTTGTAAAAATCGCCTATTCACCCCCCCTCTAGTCGATATAACACACTTTCACGACCTCACTTCTAATGTCAGTGGCCACCACTTTACATGCGTGAGGATTTACTTGCGTAAAGAGTTACTTCCCTCAACATCATTATTAATACTCAACTTTAATTCTTTTACTAGCATGCCCCCATATTACCACCTCAATATCACAAAACTATTGCAAGGAATTAAATATGTCATATTCAGTGATCTACAAGTTTTATGTGGGATTTTATGACTAACCATGTGAATGACCAATTCCTGTAAACTCTCTAAACAAATAAAAGTGAAGCATGAGAGTTTAATTCTTTATACAAAAGATTCGGCCAAGCTCTAACAAACATAAGTGAAGCAAAAGAGCATTATACAAATAACGGTGTTCCCAATATAGAGAAGCGATCATCCAAACTTCAAAAGAAATAAGTGAAGCACACGAAGCATTCTATAAAGCCATACTCAAAAGATATAAGTGAAGTGCATAGAGCATTCTATAAATCAACCAAGGACTATCCCATACCAACATGGTGCATCACTAAAATAAAAATAAAAAGCACACGATGCTCCAAGAATTTGAGCATATCATGTGAACAAAATAAAAACCAAGACATACCGATAATTGTCGAAGAAGAAAGATGGGATGCCTTCCGGGGCATCCCCATGTTGGGGAACGTGCAATTTCAAAAAAATTCCTACGTTCACGCAAGATCTATCTAGGAGATGCAAAGCAACAAGAGGGGACAGTATGTCCACGTACCCTCGTAGACCAAAAGCGGAAGTGTTTAGTAACGCGGTTGATGTAGTCGAACGTCTTCGCGATCCAACCGATCCAAGTACCGAACGTACGGCACCTCCGCGTTCAGCACACATTCAGCTCGATGACGTCCCTCGAGCTCTTGATCCAGTTGAGGATGAGGGAGAGTTCCGTCAGCACGACGGCGTGGCGACAGTGATGATGAAGTTACCAGCGCAGGGCTTCGCCTAAGCACTACGACGATATGACTGAGGTGTGTAACTGTGGAGGGGGGCACCGCACACGGCTAAGACAAATCTTGTTGTGTTCTAGAGTGCCCCCCTCCCCACGTATATAAAGGAGGGAGGGGGAGGCCGGCCGGCCCTAGGGGAGCTCCCAAGGAGGGGGAGTCCTACTAGGACTACTAGTCCTAGTAGGATTCCATCACAAGGGAGAGAGAGGGGGAAGGAAGGAGAGGGAGAGGGAGTAGGAAAGGGGGGCGCCGCCCCCCTTCCCTTGTCCAATTCGGACTGCAAGGGGGGGCACGGCCTGCCCTGGCTGCCCTCCTCTCTCTCCACTAAGGCCCATAGAGGCCCATTAGTTCCCCAAGGGGGTTCCGGTAACCCCTCCGGCACTCCGGTTTTACCCGAAACTATCCGGAACACTTCCGGTGTCGGAATAACATGGTCCAATATATCAATCTTTATGTCTCGACCATTTTGAGACTCCTCGTCACGTCCGTGATCTCATCCAGGACTCTGAACAATCTTCGGTACATCAAATCACATAACTCATAATACAAATCGTCATTGAACGTTAAGCGTGCGGACCATACGGGTTCGAGAACTATGTAGACATGACCGAGACACCTCTCCAGTCAATAACCAATAGCGGAACCTGGATGCTCATATTGGCTCCTACATATTCTACAAAGATCCTTATCGGTCAAACCGCATAACAACATACGTTGTTCCCTTTGTCATCGGTATGTTACTTGCCCGAGATTCGATCGTCGGTATCATCATACCTAGTTCACTCTCGTTACCGGCAAGTCTCTTTACTCGTTCCGTAGTGCATCGTCCCGTAACTAACTCATTAGTCACATTGCTTGCAAGGCTTCATATGATGGGCATTACCGAGAGGGCCCAGAGATACCTCTCCGATACTCGGAGTGACAAATCCTAATCTCGATCTATGCCAACCCAACAAACACCTTCGGAGACACCTGTAGAGCATCTTTATAATCACCCATTTACGTTGTGACGTTTGATAGCACACAAAGTGTTCCTCCGGTATTCGAGAGTTGCATAATCTCATAGTCTGAGGAACATGTATAGGTCATGAAGAAAGCAGTAGCAATGAAACTGTAACGATCATAATGCTAAGCTAACGAATGGGTCTTGTCCATCACATCATTCTCCTAATGATGTGATCCCGTCCATCAAATGACAACACATGTCTATGGTTAGGAAACATAACCATCTTTGATAAACGAGCTAGTCAAGTAGAGGCATACTAGGGACACTTATGTTTTGTCTATGTATTCACACATGTACTAAGTTTTCGGTTAATACAATTCTAGCATGAATAATAAACATTTATCATGAAATAAGGAAATAAATAATAACTTTATTATTGCCTCTAGGGCATATTTCCTTCACCCCAAGCTTAGACGCTTGAGTATCCTTGAATATTTACTTGGGGTGCCTTGGGCATCCCCAAGCTTGAACTCTTGCCTCTCCTTATTCTTCTCATATCGATACCTCCTCGATCTTCGAACACTTCATACACAAAAAACTTAACCGAACTTTTGATTAGAGGGGTTAGTACATATTGAAGGAAATATGCTCTAGAGGCAATAATAAAGTTGTTATTTATATTTCCTTATATCATGATAAATGTTTATTATTCATGCTAGAATTGTATTAACCGGAAACTTAATACATGTGTGAATACATAGACAAAACAAAGTGTCCCTAGTATGCCTCTACTTGACTAGCTCGTTAATCAAAGATGGTTAAGTTTCCTGACCATAGACATGTGTTGTCATTTGATTGAACGAGATCACATCATTAGGAGAATGATGTGATGGACAAGACCCATCCGTTAGCTTAGCATAATGATCATTAAGTTTATTGCTATAGCTTTCTTCATGACTTATACATATTCCTCTAACTATGAGATTATACAACTCCCGAATACCGGAGGAACACTTTGTGTGCTATCAAACATCACAACGTAACTGGGTGATTATAAAGATGCTCTACAGGTGTCTCCGATGGTGTTTGTTGAGTTGGCATAGATCGAGATTAGGATTTGTCACTCCGATTGTCAGAGAGGTATCTCTGGGCCCTCTCGGTAATGCACATCACTATAAGCCTTGCAAGCAATGTGACTAATGAGTTAGTTGCGGGATAATGCATTACGGAACGATTAAAGAGACTTGCCGGTAACGGAACTAGGTATGATGATACCGACGATCGAATCTCGGGCAAGTAACATACCGATGACAAAGGGAATAACGTATGTTGTTATGCGGTTTGACCGATAAAGATCTTCGTAGAATATGTAGGAGCCAATATGAGCATCCAGGTTCCGCTATTGGTTATTGACCGGAGAAGTGTCTCGGTCATGTCTACATAGTTCTCGAACCCGTAGGGTCCGCACGCTTAACGTTCGATGACGATTTGTATTATGAGTTATGTGACTTGATGACCGAAGTTTGTTCGGAGTCCCGGATGAGATCACGGACATGATGAGGAGTCTCGAAATGGTCGAGAGGTAAAGATCGATATATTGGAAGGCTATATTTGGACATCAGAAAGGTTCCGAGTGATTCGGGTATTTTTCGGAGTACCGGAGAGTTACGGGAATTCGCCGGGGGAAGTAGTGGGCCTTAATGGGCCATACAGGAAAGGAGAGAAGGGCCTCAAGGGGTGACCGCGCGCCCCCCCATGGGCTGGTCCGAATTGGACTGGGAGGGGGCGGCGCCCCCCTCCTTCCTTCTCCCCTCTTCCTCCTTCCCTCCTTCTCCTACTAGGAATAGGAAAGAGGAGGGGAATCCTACTTGGACTGGGGAGTCCTAGTAGGATTCCCCACACCTGGTGCGCCCCCTTTGGGCCGGCCACCTCTTCCCTCCCCTCCTTTATATACGTGGCCAGGGGGCACCCCATAGACACCAAGATTTGTCTTAGCCGTGTGCGGTGCCCCCCTCCACAGTTACACACCTCGGTCATATCGTCATAGTGCTTAGGCGAAGCCCTGCGCCGGTAACTTCATCATCACCGTCACCACGCCGTCGTGCTTACGGAACTCTCCCTCGTCCTCAACTGGATCAAGAGCTCGAGGGACGTCATCGAGCTGAACGTGTGCTGAACGCGGAGGTGTCGTACGTTCGGTACTTGGATCGGTTGGATCGCGAAGACGTTCGACTACATCAACCGCGTTACTAAATGCTTCCGCTTTCGGTCTACAAGGGTACGTGGACATACTCTCCCCTCTCATTGCTATGCTTCTCCTAGATAGATCTTGCGTGAACGTAGGAATTTTTTTTAAATTGCACATTCCCCAACAGTGGTATCAGAGCCAGGTCTATGCGTAGATGTTATATGCACGAGTAGAACACAAAGAGTTGTGGGCGCTAATAGTCATACTGCTTACCAGCATGTCATACTTTGATTCGGCGGTATTGTTGGATGAAGCGGCTCAGACCGACATTACGCGTACGCTTACGCGAGACTGGTTCTACCGACGTGCTTTGCACACAGGTGGCTAGTGGGTGTCAGTTTCTCCAACTTTAGTTGAATCAAGTGTGACTACGTTCGGTCCTTGTTGAAGGTTAAAACAGCACACTTGACGAAAAATCATTGTGGCTTTGATGCGTAGGTAAGAACGGTTCTTGCTCAGCCCGTAGCAGCCACGTAAAACTTGCAACAACAAAGTAGAGGATGTCTAACTTATTTTTGCAGGGCATGTTGTGATGTGATATGGTCAAGGCATGATGCTATATTTTATTGTATGAGATGATCATGTTTTGTAATAGAGTTATCGGCAACTGGCAGGAGCCATATGGTTGTCGCTTTATTGTATGCAATGCAATTGCCATGTAATTGTTTTTACTTTATCACTAAGCGGTAGCGATAGTCGTAGAAGCAATAGTTGGCGAGACGACAATGATGCTACGATGGAGATCAAGGTGTCGCGCCGGTGACGATGGTGATCATGACGGTGCTTTGGAGATGGAGATCAAAGGCACAAGATGATGATGGCCATATCATATCACTTATATTGATTGCATGTGATGTTTATCCTTTATGCATCTTATTTTGCTTAGTTCGACGGTAACATTATAAGATGATCTCTCACTAAATTTCAAGGTATAAGTGTTCTCCCTGAGTATGCACCATTGCGAAAGTTCTTCGTGCTGAGACACCACGTGATGATCGGGTGTGATAGGCTCTACGTTCAAATACAACGGGTGCAAGACAGTTTTGCACATGCGGAATACTCGGGTTAAACTTGACGAGTCTAGCATATGCAGATATGGCCTCGGAACACTGAGACCGAAAGGTCGAACGTGAATCATATAGTAGATATGATCAACATAGAGATGTTCACCATTGAAAACTACTCCATCTCACGTGATGATCGGACATGGTTTAGTTGATATGGATCACGTGATCATTTAGATGACTAGAGGGATGTCTATCTAAGTGGGAGTTCTTAACTAATATGATTAAATTGAACTTTAATTTATCATGAACTTAGTCCTGGTAGTATTTGCAAATTATGTTGTAGATCAATAGCTCGCGTATAGCTCCCCTGTTTTATTTTTGATATGTTCCTGGAGAAAACTAAGTTGAAAGATGATAGTAGCAATGATGCGGACTGGTTCCGTGATCTGAGGATTGTCCTCATTGCTGCACAGAAGAATTATGTCCTTGATGCACCGCTAAGTGACAGACCTATTGCAGGAGCAGATGCAGATGTTATGAATGTTTGGCAAGCTCGATATGATGACTACTTGATAGTTTAGTGCGCCACGATTTACGGCTTAGAACCGGGACTTCAAAAACGTTTTGAACGCCACGGAGCATATGAGATGTTCCAAGAGCTGAAATCGGTATTTCAGACTCATGCCCGTGTCGAGAGGTATGAGACCTCTGACAAAAACTTTGCCTACAAGATGGAGGAGAATAGCTCAACCAGTGAACATATGCTCAGAATGTCTGGGTACTACAATCGCTTGAATCAAGTGGGAGTTAATCTTCCAGATAAAATAGTGATTGAAAGAGTTCTCTAGTCACTATCACCAAGTTACTAGAACTTCGTGATGAACTATAATATACAAGGGATGAATAAGACAATTCTCGAGCTCTTCACGATGCTAAAGGCTGCGGAGGTAGAGATCAAAAAGAAGGATCAAGTGTTGATGGTTATCAAGACCACTAGTTTCAAGAAAAAGGGCAAAGGGAAGAAGGGGAACTTTAAGAAGAATATCAAGCAAGTTGCTACTCCCGGGAAGAAGCCCAAGTCTGGACCTAAGCCTGAAACTGAGTGCTTCTACTGCAAAGGGACTGGTCACTGGAAGCGGAACTGCCCCAACTATTTGGCGGATAAGAAGGATGGCAAAGTGAACAAAGGTATATTTGATATACATGTTATTGATGTGTATTTTACTAGTGTTCATAGTAGCCCCTGGTTATTTGATACTGGTTCAGTTGCTAACATTAGTAACTCGAAACAGGAGTTGCAAAATGAACAGAGACTAGTTAATGACGAGGTGACGATGTGTGTTGGAAGTGATTCCAAGGTTGATAAGATCACCATCGCACACTCCCTCTACCTTCGGGATTAGTGTTGGACCTAAATAAATGTTATTTGGTATTTGCGTTGAGCATGAATATGATTTGATCATGTTTATTGCGATACGGTTATTCATTTAAGTCAGAGAATAATTGCTGTTCTGTTTAAATGAATAAAACCTTCTATGGTCATACACTCAATATAAATGGTTTATTGAATCTCGATCGTAGTGATACACATATTCATAATATTGATGCCAAAAGATGCAAAGTTGATAATGATAATGCAACATATTTTGTGGCATGCCGTTTAGGTCATATTGGTGTAAAGCGCATGAAGAAACTTCATTCGGATGGACTTTTGGAATCACTTGATTATGAATCATTTGATGCTTGCAAACCATGCCTCATGGGCAAGATGACTAAGACTCCGTTCTCCGAAACAATGGAGTGAGCTAATGACTTATTGGAAATAATACATATCGATGTATGCGGTCCGATGAGTGTTGAGGCTCACGGCGGGTATCGTTATTTTCTGACCTTCACAGATGATTTGAGCAGATATGGGTATATCTACTTGATGAAACATAAGTCTGAAACATTTGAAAAGTTCAAAAGAAATTCAGAGTGAAGTGGAAAATCATCGTAACAAGAAAATAAAATTTCTACGATCTGATCGTGGAGGTGAATATTTGAGTTATGAGTTTGGTCTTCATTTGAAACAATGTGGAATAGTTTCACAACTCACGCCACCTGGAACACCACAGCGTAATGGTGTGTCCGAACGTCGTAACCGTACTTTATTAGATATGGTGTGATCTATGATGTCTCTTACCGATTTACCACTATCGTTTTGGGGTTATGCATTAGAGACAGCTGCATTCACGTTAAATAGGGCACCATCTAAATCCGTTGAGATGACACCATATGAACTATGGTTTGGCAAGAAACCTAAGCTATCGTTCCTTAAAGTTTGGGGCTGCGATGCTTATGTGAAAAAGCTTCAACCTGATAAGCTCGAACCCAAATCGGAGAAATACGTCTTCATAGGATACCCAAAGGAGACTGTTGGGTACACCTTCTATCACAGATCCGAAGGCAAGATATTCGTTGCTAAGAATGGATCCTTTCTAGAGAAGGAGTTTCTCTCGAAAGAAGTGAGTGGGAGGAAAGTAGAACTTGATGAGGTAATTGTACCTTCTCCCGAATTGGAAAGTAGTTCACCACAGAAATCAGTTCCAGTGATGCCTACACCAATTAGTGAGGAAGTTAATGATGATGATCATGAAACTTCGGATCAAGTTGCTACCGAACCTCGTAGGTCAACCAGAGTACGTTCCACACCAGAGTGGTACGGTAATCCTGATCTGGAAATCATGTTACTAGACCATGACGAACCTACGAACTATGAGGAAGCGATGATGAGCCCAGATTCCGCGAAATGGCTTGAGGCCATGAAATCTGAGATGGGATCCATGTATGAGAACAAAGTGTGGACTTTGGTTGACTTGCCCGATGATCGGCAAGACATTGAGAATAAATGGATCTTCAAGAGGAAGACAGACGCTGATAGTAGTGTTACTATCTACAAAGCTCGACTTGTCGCAAAAAGGTTTTCGACAAAGTTCAAGGTGTTGACTACGATGAGATTTTCTCACTCGTAGCGATGCTTAAGTCTGTCCGAATCATGTTAGCAATTGCCACATTTTATGAAATCTGGCAAATGGATGTCAAAAACTACATTCCTTAATGGAATTTTTAAAGAAGAAGTTGTATATGATGCAACTAGAAGGTTTTGTCAATCCTAAAGGTGCTAACAAAATGTGCAAGCTCCAGCGATCCATCTATGGACTGGTGCAAGCATCTCGGAGTTGGAATATACGCTTTGATGAAGTGATCAAAGCATATGGTTTTATACAGACTTACGGTGAAACCTGTATTTACAAGAAAGTGAGTGGGAGCTCTGTAGCATTTCTGATATTATGTGTGGATGACATATTGTTGATTGGAAATGATATAGAATTTCTGGATAGCATAAAAGGATACTTGAATAAGAATTTTTCAATAAAAAAGACCTCGGTGAAGCTGCTTAAGTATTGAGCATCAAGATCTATAGGGATAGATCGAGACGCTTAATAGGACTTTCACAAAGCACATACCTTGACAAGATTTTGAAGAAGTTCAAAATGGATCAGTCAAAGAAGGAGTTCTTGCCGATGTTACAAGGTGTAAAATTGAGTAAGACTCAAAACCCGACCACGGCAGAAGATAGAAAGAGAATGAAAGTCATTCACTATGCCTCAGTCATAGGATCTATAAAGTATGCCATGCTATGTACCAGACCAGTTGTGTGCCTTGCTATGAGTTTAGCAAAGAGGTACGATAGTGATCCAGGAATGGATCACTGGATAGCAGTCAAAGTTATCCTTAGTTACCTAAGAAGACTAAGGAAATATTTCTCGGTTATGGAGGTGATAAAAGAGTTCGTCGTAAAAGGTTACGTCGATGCAAGCTTTTACACTGATCCAGATGACTTAGAGTCTCAATCTGGATACATATTGAAAGAGGGAGCAATTAGCTAGAGTAGCTCCATGCAGAGCATTATAGACATAGAAATTTGCAAAATACATACGGATCTGTATGTGGCAGACCCGTTGACTAAACTTTTCTCACAAGCAAAACATGATCACACCTTAGTACTCTTTGGGTGTTAATCACATGGCGATGTGAACTAGATTATTGACTCTAGTAAACCCTTTGGGTATTGGTCACATGGCGATGTGAACTATGGGTGTTAATCACATGGTGATGTGAACTATTCATGTTAAATCACATGGCGATGTGAAACTAGATTATTGACTCTAGTGCAAGTGGGAGACTGAAAGAAATATGCCCTAGAGGCAATAATAAAGTTGTTATTTATATTTCCTTATATCATGATAAATGTTTATTATTCATGCTAGAATTGTATTAACCGGAAACTTAATACATGTGTGAATACATAGACAAAACAAAGTGTCCCCAGTATGCCTCTACTTGACTAGCTCGTTAATCAAAGATGGTTAAGTTTCCTGACCATAGACATGTGTTGTCATTTGATGAACGGGATCACATCATTAGGAGAATGATGTGATGGACAAGACCCATCCGTTAGCTTAGCATAATGATCGTTAAGTTTATTGCTATAGCTTTCTTCATGACTTATACATATTCCTCTGACTATGAGATTATACAACTCCCGAATACCGGACGAACACTTTGTGTGCTATCAAACGTCACAACGTAACTGGGTGATTATAAAGATGCTCTACAGGTGTCTCCGATGGTGTTTGTTGAGTTGGCATAGATCGAGATTAGGATTTGTCACTCCGATTGTCGGAGAGGTATCTCTGGGCCCTCTCGGTAATGCACATCACTATAAGCCTTGCAAGCAATGTGACTAATGAGTTAGTTGCGGGATAATGCATTACGGAACGAGTAAAGAGACTTGCCAGTAACGAGATTGAACTAGGTATGATGATACCGACGATCGAATCTCGGGCAAGTAACACACCGATGACAAAGGGAATAACGTATGTTGTTATGCGGTTTGACCGATAAAGATCTTCGTAGAATATGTAGGAGCCAATATGAGCATCCAGGTTCCGCTATTGGTTATTGACCGGAGAAGTATCTCGGTCATGTCTACATAGTTCTCGAACCCGTAGGGTCCGCACGCTTAACGTTCGATGACGATTTGTATTATGAGTTATGTGACTTGATGACCGAAGTTTGTTCGGAGTCCCGGATGAGATCACGGACATGATGAGGAGTCTCGAAATGGTCGAGAGGTAAAGATCGATATATTGGAAGGCTATATTTGGACATCAGAAAGGTTCCGAGTGATTCGGGTATTTTTCGGAGTACCGGAGAGTTACGGGAATTCGCCGGGGGAAGTAGTGGGCCTTAATGGGCCATACGGGAAAGGAGAGAAGGGCCTCAAGGGGTCGCCGCGCGCCCCCCCATGGGCTGGTCCGAATTGGACTGGGAGGGGGCGGCGCCCCCCTCCTTCCTTCTCCCCTCTTCCTCCTTCCCTCCTTCTCCTACTAGGAATAGGAAAGAGGAGGGGAATCCTACTTGGACTGGGGAGTCCTAGTAGGATTCCCCACACCTGGCGCGCCCCCTTTGGGCCGGCCACCTCTTCCCTCCCCTCCTTTATATACGTGGCCAGGGGGCACCCCATAGACACCAAGATTTGTCTTAGCCGTGTGCGGTGCCCCCCTCCACAGTTACACACCTCGGTCATATCGTCGTAGTGCTTAGGCGAAGCCCTGCGCTGGTAACTTCATCATCACCGTCACCACGCCGTCGTGCTGACGGAACTCTCCCTCGTCCTCAACTGGATCAACAGCTCGAGGGACGTCATCGAGCTGAACGTGTGCTGAACGCGGAGGTGCCGTACGTTCGGTACTTGGATCGGTTGGATCGCGAAGACGTTCGACTACATCAACCGCGTTACTAAATGCTTCCGCTTTCGGTCTACGAGGGTACGTGGACATACTCTCCCCTCTCATTGCTATGCATCTCCTAGATAGATCTTGCGTGAACGTAGGAAATTTTTTGAAATTGCACGTTCCCCAACACATATAACATCAAATCCCATCATGTCCTGCTGTAACATTATTGTTTAATTATAATCAAACATTACCCACTGTATGTTTTCACAATTCTATGGCTCCCAAATCAATGGGGCTCACAAAGATTTCAAACATAAGCAGATAAAGAAATTATAACAGCAATCTATGAAAACAGGACAGTCTGTAAAGATGCAGATGGTAAATATACTTATGTAACTCCAACAATTCTGAAAAATTAGTACGTAATAAAAAATTTGCATAGCAGTTCTGTGTAAAAGTTTCATAATTTTTTCATGTTCCAGTAAAATATCATAATTCAAACACTATAGAAAAAGTTTCTGTTTTTGCACAACACACACCAAACAAGCAATTTAAACACCCTAAAGGTAAATCTTGGCACATTATTTTTATAATACAATCGATTTGTACAAGGGGATAATTATTATTTTTGAAAATTTTCTATAATCAAGGTTCACAAAGTTTTCATGGGCATGAACAGAGTTCAAGGCTAGCCCCCACTTTCACATTGCTCATATGTCTCACTTTCACTTTTCTGTTTGTAAAAGTTTTACGTTCCCCTCTATATTTTTTGTTTTTAAATAATTTAAAAGCACACAACAGAATAAAATGACTCTCTAAAACTTCCGGGTTGTCTCCCAGGCAGCGTTTTCTTTAAAGCCATTAAGCTAGGCATATAGTGCTCAAGTAATTGATCCACCCGGATCCAAAGGTATATCAAAGCCAATTTTAATTAACAATGATTTGTAATTTAGTAGTGAGCACAAAGTAACATATATCATGTAATAACGAAGGCTAACTCTCTTCCTATGCATTGGCATGTCATAAAAGAACAATTCATGCACAGCAAGTAAAGGCCAATGCATAGTATAAACAGTTTCTTGCAATTTTATCATATTAGAAATATAGAGAGGTGGAGATGTGGTTCCTCTCTCACAATAATTGCAATTAGGAGTAGCAAGCACATGTATATTATATCAATCAAAATCATCATGTGTAATGGTAAAACGCAACCCATCAATAAAGTCCTTAATAAGTGCAAACTTCTCTGATATAGTGTAGTTGGGAGAATTCAAAAAGATAATAGGACTATCATGTGTGGGTGCAATAGCAACAATTTCATGTTTAACATAAGGAACTATAGCAAGTTCATCTCCATAAGTATCATTCATATTGGCATCATGGCCACAAGCATAGCAAGCATCAAGTTCATCAAAAAGGGATATTTCAAACGAATCCAAGGGATCACAGCACTCATCCTTCGGTAAACATGAAGGGAAATTAAACAATGTATGAGTTGACGGGTTACTCTCATCAGAAGGTGGGCACGGGTAGCTAATCCGCTCTTTCTCCTTTTGTTCTTCGCTCTCCTCCTCATCTTTTTCATCCAATGGGCTCACAGTTTCAGCAATTTCTTCTTCCATAGATTCCTACAAAATATTAGTCTCTTCCAAGGCAGAAGACATTCTCTCCATAAATTCTTTAACATAAGCATTAGAAGCATAGTTTTCATAGCAATATTTAAGTACGGCAAATTTTTCAGATTTGTAAAGAGTAGCATCATACTTTTCAATCAAAGAAGCAATTTCATATGCACCCTTAAAAGCTACAAATTCTTCAATTTGTTCAATATCATAGTAACTATAAACACCTTTGGCATAAAGAGTTAAGATTTCATTATCATTGAACTCACATTGGTAGGGAAGGTGTTTTTTAGGGTCCTCAGAACAACAAGTAAAATCATATATTTCGCATAAATTCCAAGCATAGCATTGCAAACAATTAATTTGATGCCATAAGAGTTTCCCTTTTTGAGACAAGCGGTGTCGCACAAAATAAGCATGCTCATCTAATGATTT